>CM077241.1:14658496-15138496 GCA_039654775.1 Spinibarbus caldwelli
CTTTATCGAAAACCTCTCCGGAACGCAAAGCCGACACCAGGTCGTCAAACTCGCCCCCGTCGTCTTCTCCGTTTTCTTTGGCTTTTCGAGCCTTCCTCTCTTTCTCCCTCTGCTCCTTGAG
The DNA here is from genome assembly GCA_039654775.1 of Spinibarbus caldwelli. Taxonomy (NCBI): domain Eukaryota; kingdom Metazoa; phylum Chordata; class Actinopteri; order Cypriniformes; family Cyprinidae; genus Spinibarbus; species Spinibarbus caldwelli. The sequence continues at coordinate 14,658,618 of CM077241.1, forward strand.
CTGAAAGATGTCAAAAAGATGATGTCAGATTTGGCAGTGAATGGGTGAAGAATGAAGAGATGAGTTATGGACCTCTTTTGGCTTGAGCATTATTGAATTACTATAGTATTGCAGATACTGTCAGTTCCTTAACTTTCTCAGCTGAGATTTTTCACATTTAAAAAAAGAAAGAAAGGTAGGTAAATATTTGTTGTAAAATATAGTACCTTTGCAAACTTTTAAAAAACATTAATAATTGACAAATACAATTATTACCCATTTACAATAACAATAAGTAACAATTGTTACTAATTTACAATTACGATAAACATTTAACTTGGCCACCTACCAAACAATGAGTTTTAAATATACTATAACATAAATGTTGTAACTGTTTTGAAGGACTGTATAAAAAGGCTCAGCTGTTTTCAATTTGAATATATTTTAAAATATAATGTATTCCTATAATGGCAAATCTGAATTTTCAGCAGCCTATAATCTAGTCCTCAGTGTCACATGATCCTTCAGAAATCATTCTAATATGCTTAAGCATAAGAAACTTCTTTCAAAAACTATAAAAAAAAAAATTCTTAACAACTATGTATTGATAAATAAATGATATTGAGATCAATTATTAATTTCCAAAACTTCAAATTTAATTTAATGTAAAAACTTCACAGGCCTGAGCCTCCATTCGTGCCCTGCGCTCCTCCTCTTCTTTGCGTCGGCGCATGTTCTCGTTCTCTTGACGGGCCTCAGCAAAGGACTGCAAGAACTGGTCGAATATGCCAAAGAACTCATCAGGCTGCATCTTATCAGCATCTTCACCGAAGTGCTTGACTGCCTTTAAGAACTGGAGAACAGAAGCACTGGTCATATGAAAGCCATTTCCTGCTCTCTTTACTTTTCGAGTAATGACGTGAACATGAATACCTCAAGAACATCCTGAAAAAACACTCAAGAAAAAAGGCACAAACATGGCTCAACAAAATTTATTTTTTGCAACATATTCTATGTGTACTACTTTTCTTTTTTAATAATAGCTATAAATTACTGGTTTGTCTATAATTTTCAGTACATTAGTGATTTGAGACAAATTGTGGTTGTTGCTCCATAATGAAGCTGAGAGACAATTTTCCATTTCAAAAAAGTAGTAAAAGTATAAAATAAATTCTAAGATAAGTAATATAATAAACTGCTAAATAATGATATTGTTTCATGGTGATATTTACACCACAATATGCTACAACAATAATCACAGAAAACCATATTTTTACTTGAGCATTACATAAATTTATTTTTCCAGTTTAACGGCGTTAACAATATTTAGCTAATTTTTAGAATATATCTAGTCAGATCTGCATCACACTCTTTAGCGGCAGCTCTTAAAGTAATAGCAGCCAAATAACCTAATAACCCAGCTGCTGTGATGTCTGTTAATCAAAGAACAAAAGAAAAAAAAAGAGAGGAAATCAATAACTTTTGTAGCTTTAAGGATTCATCTGTATTTAATTTGGAATTTAGTGTTGATAACTTTATTAAATTTCTATATATTTCCTACTATTATAAATATGACATTTATTATAATGGGTTTATGTGAAGATTGTTTTAAGTTCACTTAAATTAGAAGTTTTTTGTTTTTTTTAAAGTCTAATAAATGTTCAAATTGCTCTCAATTATACTGTAATGTGGAATGGCTATAGTCAATGGTTAAATATTAGGAAAAAAAGAACAATTTCCTAGACACATTAGTAATATTGGTATCAGTGATACTCACCTTCAGTCAAAAAAGATGCCACTAAACAAATATTAAAAATATACTGTCTTTATGCTGTTTCTACATTAATTTGAAGATTACTTGTGAAATTATTGCAATATAAAAGTACAGGTATATTTAAAAACTTTAATTTTAGGTAGGATTAATCACGATTAATTTCAGAAAAAAATGTGCGATTAATTTTTTTTTAATCGACTGACAGCACTAATATATATTACATATACAGTTTTTTTTAACATGTATATATATAAAAAAATGTTTCACAGTGCAAAGAAATTGCAAACCGAGAGGAAAAACAAATGTGCAGACAGTAGCATAACAAACTCTGGGGGTCTAATGAACTTCTGGTAAGTATGACGCACTGCTAGTTATCTGGTCACCGGTAGCCAAGCATAAAGTGGTCTTGTTAACCCAGATTTCTCCAGTGACTGATTACAGCCTAAACACAGGGGACTGGAGTCTTGCCATGGCACTGCTGCTGCCTCGTGCCGTCTCACCACAGGGGAGGAGGCCTAGTCTTCCCACAATGCCTTTGATGTGTCTTTATCACTGCCATATGGAACAGCTCCTCCATGGGCCTGTATGTGCCTGAGCCAAGGGGCATATTTTTATTTCTCCTTTGCCCTGCTTTTATATCTCTTCTTATCTGTCTCAGACTTCAGACAGGAGGCCTAGGTTAGGTTGGAGATACATCTTTTCTGCTATAGAGTGCATGTGACATTTTATTGTGCATTTACATGCAGGTCCTCTCTGTTAAGTCATTCAAATATGCATTAAAATACAATTTATACATAGGGGGCATAAAATAAAAACATCTAACTTGTCATGATAGCATAATGAAAAAGGGCTCATTAAAATTAAATAAAAACAAATAAAATAAATATTAATATTTAGGCAAAATTGTCAACTAATAATTTTCAGTAATTGAAATAAACTGAAACAAACAAACAAAAATAGATGGAAAAACTGAATGAATTGAAAATTAAAAATGTTGCCTTGGCAAATAAATATAAGTTGAAGTACTAAAATGACAAACTAAAACAAATAAAAGTCAAATTAAACTTTACTACAATTAAATCAAAGACAATTAAAAGCTAATATATTAATGCATACTATAATAGTATATAACTAATACTAAAATAACATTTTAGTAATTTTTGACCATTTTATGACAAGGTAAGGTTAGTTCAGGTTGTAATTTGTCATGTGGTGTGACTGATATTTATTAATTTGCGCCATTATTTAACGCCCAAAAAAAGCATGTCTTAAAGCAGGCGCTAATTTGTGCTGCTCTTGATAGATTGCGCTGGTCATTATAGAAATGATCTGCGCAAAATTTTCCCCTCCCATCGGCTCTTTTATGGAATTGCGCTCTAACGCTAATTTGCACTGTATCTTTAAATAAGAAACCAACATGAATACATAGAAGTACATTTCTAACTTGAATGTGGGCTGTCTCATTTATTTTTAACAGATTTTACCATCCGAAACAATCACAATCCTGTCATAAAAGCCCAATATCATGAATTTGCTACATTTTACCTTTTCAAACACAAGATATTGTGTAGCGTGTGTTAACAACTGTCTGCCTCCCTCTGCACAGATGGACAATCAAAAGCAATAAGAGTTATATGTTCTGTTCCCTCTCTGTGTCCTGTGGGGCCCCCAGAGGCCAGTGAATGTGCCAGGGTCGCTACATAGGAAGCGTTCACAGCGAGAGGTTGAAGGTCAGCTCCTGCACGCAGCAGGACATCAAGGGTGACCGCAGCCTGTTTCTCCAGCTGGCCTTTGAAGGAAAGGCTGAGCACCAGGATGTGCATCTTAAAGATACACACTCACTCAAACAAACAAATGCAGTCCAACCCACACTCACCAGTTCTTTGGCCTCACTGAGGGAGTCCTCGACATCAGAGAAGCTGAAACCGGCCACTGTGATGAACTGGCTGACTACAGACACAAACTTATCCCCGTACTCCTGAGGACGCTTCTTCTGGAATTCTAACTCCTGCATGAGACAGAGAAACTGTGGAGATGATTCGCTTTTAAGCCTGAAAGAAAAGAGGAATCATGCAGCACTTACGCTCTCTACGCTCTTCAAACCACTGCGAAGATTATTGATCTCCTTCTCCAGTTCAGTCATGCTGGAAAGACACAATCGTAGAGATCCCAGTTATTTTATGTGTAAACAAGAATGCATTTTCTAGAGGATAGTGGGGTAAACTGTGCCAATTTTAAGTCAAATTGTCTTCTAGGTAAGGAGAAATGATAGAACTAATAGTTTAGTCAGTCTACTATAAAATCTGTAACAAAGGGACAAAGAAATATGATATTAAAAGGCAACAAGTGGCAAGTTGAATCAATGGGGAATATGTGAACAAGTTCATTTTCAAAAAAAAAATAAAAATTAAGTGCACAATCCCATTCCAAAGTTTTATTTTACTGCACATTTTTCATATTTTCCAGTAAAATAATTTCAATAATACGAATATCTGAATGTTATGAAACAATTTCACATTTTTTTATATTTAACTACTGAATGTTATTTGTATTTAATCGTTAAAAATATGAGAGAAAGCTTGTAAATGGAGGCAAATCTTACAATTATGTGTTAATATTTGCAGCATCTGACACACTTTACCCCACAGCTACTATTCTGTAAATGCTTCATTTAATAATAGATGACTAGTGATTTAGAATTTAGATAATTAAAACAACTAAAAATTTACCAACGAGTATTATATATTTTAACGTTTTTAATTAATCTATTTTTTATATAAACAATGTAAATGTGTATGTAAATATTTTTATATACCTTTTTGTTTCATTTTCCATAAATTTATTGTACTTGCCATATAAAATAAAAAACTGGTAACACTTTACAATAAGGTCCCATTAGTTAATGTTAACGCATTAAATTAACTAAATTAAACTGAATTATAAAAGATCAATACATTTGTTACAGCATTCATTAATTTTTGTTAATGTCAGTACATTAGTTTGTTATCTTAGGTCCATTAAAATAATAAACAAATTATTAAAAGTATTTTTCACTGTTAGTTCATATGAACAAATGTAGTTGAGTAAAGTGTTAACTAAATCTACTTTAAATCTAATTTAAACAATTACATTAAACATTTTTCTTTTTAACCAAAATGTATGTTTTACTAACATTTATATCATATTTAAATATCATAATTTAATACTAATTTTATATATTTTTAAGCTCAATTTAATTATTAAATATTTAAATATTTTTCATGTGTACTGTACATCTCTCAATCACAGTCAGCTTTATATGGGCCCTTTTTAAATATCATGTCATCGTCATGTAACAAATATCTCCATATCCCATAGAGACTGTCCATTTTTAGCCTTTTATCCAAACAGGCCACACTGATAAGAAGCAGAGATATGTGTAACAGGCATTTATCTGAACTTTAACTCATGATAGCACTAAAGTGACTCCATTAGTCAGATACTGCATATAATATGTGTGAACGGCTCTGTTTCGAGCTGAGCTATTCTTAGCTGCACAAATGACCTCAGTAAGACTGATAGCCGCTTGTCTTCAATCTGTGCAGCCTTTATTCCTCCCTCCACACAAACAGTCCATTGTAACGGACTGAACCGTCAAAGTACACAGAGACGTGGTTATGGAAAATCCTGTCTGCACTTGCTGACTGGCCACTCAAACTCACTGTACCTTGTGACCCTGGAACATATTTTTATTTACTGAATAAATGACACTGACTTATAGACTGAGTCAAACAAACAGAATCCTTTATTTCATTCTTTCTCCCCCTCAAATGAGATCACGGTCTTGTGACTTCACTTGTGGACCGAGCATGATTACATTAGTCTCCCTGGCGCGACTAAAAAGTAGTTTAGTGGCTGCTCTACTGTACATTTGGATAGTCCCTTTAAGGCAATGACTCAAAATTAGAAACTATTTTCCAAAGGGTGAGAGTGTCACAAGCGTATCACTCCCAATTTGGCCCAAACTTGCTGGCACGCACTTCACAGCAGCACGCAGATCTCGAGACGTCATCGAGTGGAGCTCTCTCTGCTATGGTGGTATGCATGTATCTCTCTTCCACTTATATATTTCAGCACCTAAGAGCCAGGAGAGGCCAGGGCCCCATTTCCTCGACTATAATTTAGGGTTTTGCTCTGCATATGTGAGTAACCAAAAGCTTGTATGACCCACAGCATGGATTTAAGCCTAGTGGTGGGCGGGAGTGACACCGCAAAAACTATTTCCAAAATCCATTTAGCGCAAGTAGACCCTAAAGGCCTGTAAATCGTAAAGCTGACGAAAGAAGCGCACACCAGCCACTCCGCAGCTATACCTACTTTACTTTTGCAGCTTCCGGTACGTTCTGCAGCTCCTCTGAGAAGATCATGACTTTAGAGTACTTCTTCTCCAGAATGGTGATCAGGTAGTGTAGGAGAGTGATATTCCTTCAATGGGACAAAGGTGATGATAAATGTATGAATATAAAAGCTAGAAATAACTGTCTTGTTTATTCTTTCGTATCTTCTCACTTGTCGATGCTGGACTTGGTGTCTGCAATCTTGTTGAGTGAGGAGATTTTGAAGCCGTAAGCGTTTCCTCTCTGTCCTTTGTTCATGTAGTTGCCGAACGCCAGCACCACCTCCAGCAACTGCTTGAGATTCCTACTGTGCAGCACCTCTTTTGAGGCCTTGGACAGTGCTGAAAAGTGAAACACAAATAGTCACACAAGGCTAAAATGTTTCATGTTCATGAACTATACTGTAACAATACTGTAATCCTTATCACTATCAAATTTAAGCAGTAGAATAGTCTGTGAAACTATTTTCTATATGAATATACTTTAAAATGTTATTTATTCCTGTGATGGCAAAGCTGAATTTTCAGTAGCCATTACTTAAACGTTAAACGTTATTTAAGAATTCTTTGATGAATAGAAAGTTCAAAAGAACATCATTTATTTGAAATATAGAATCTTTTGTAATAAATGTCATTTTTGGTCAATTTAATGCATATTCGCTGAAAAAAAAAAAAAACATTGATTTCTATTAAACACACCCACAAACATTTAAATAGCAGTATATCATGGTTTCTGCATAAATATTAAGTAGCACAATTGTGCTCAACATTGATAATAATAATAAATGTTTACTGAGCAGCAAATCAGCATATTAGAATGATTTCTGAAGGATCATGTGACACTGAAGACTGGAGTAATTGCTTAAAATTGAGCTTTGTATAACAGGAATACACATTTTTATACATTTTTTGCATAACAGAAATTACATTTTAAAATATTTTACAAAAGAAAAAAAATTGCAATACTATTTCACAATATTAGTCTACTGTATGTAAACTGTAATGTTTCCAAACTTTTGATAAGTGCTGTACATATATAATAATTTTACTTTGATATAATAATAATATAATATAATATAATATAATATATGTATCATTTTAATTTATTATATTAATTATACATTACACTTTAATTAAGCTGAATATTAATCTGAATATGTAATTAAGATGAATATTTTAATCTGAGGAATAAAAAAAAAAAAATTACGTTTATGATACGGGGGGCGGGACAATTGGTTATGTCGCAATGTTGGAAATATTTCTGTTTTAAACCATGAAGGCGAGCCAATGGATATCACACAAGCACGCGTTTGCACCAGGGTTTGCACACGTGCAAACTTTGCGCAAGATTTATGCTGGTGAACGTCTTAATCTCAGTCAATTCACTATAAGCAGAAAGTGAAAGTAAAAACGGAATGACGTAGTAATGATGGAGCTTTCGGCATCTGACGCCGCATATTCTCTCAGAGACAAAGAGAGAATCTACTTCAACATATGCTGATAACAGTATAGCCTATAGCTGTTTTCATTTATTTCCTTAATATTTCTCTTGTGGCCTGTACATAGGCTACTGAAAAAAAAAAAGAAACGTATATAAAATATATAAAAACGTATATAGTAAATATAGCCTAATCTGATCCTCGCAGCGCGTCAGTTATGCGTTAATTATTGCGGGGCAAATTAATTGTACTTTTAATTTAATAATAAAAGTAACTTCATAATAATAATAATAATAATAGGCCTAATAAAAATAAGAATGTAACAGGCCTACATTAATTGGAAATGCCAAATCCTCTTAAGATTGCCAATAATTGATGTTTTTGACAATATCTCTGGCTATCGTCGATACAAGATCATCGTCTTTCGACGCACCCCAGCAAGGGGAGGTTATCGCGGGGCAGACAGCACGTTGCCTGTTACGTCGTTTGGGCTGCGTTGTTGAGCACAGTGGCACTGATATTTCACACACTTTAGGCTTTTATTTTCCAAACGTAATAGGATTAGTCCAACGAATCGTTCGGTTAGTAATGCGTACTGAACCGAAAGCCTCATACCAAACAGTTCAATACGAATACGCGTATCGTTACACCCCTAATATATATATATATATATAGTGCTGTACATATATAATAATTTTACTTGTAAAATATATATATTAAATATAATTTTAATTTTTATTATATTAACTATACATTACATTTTAATTAAGCTGAATATTAATCTGAATATTCTGCACTTGAATACAGTAATTCTTAAAACACAAAAAAGTAAATAAATACATTTAAAAAACAGTAATCAACTGACATTTTGGCAATGCAAATGTATTTAAAGTGCACATGTGCAAACCTTCAACTTTAGGTTTAATTTCTGCAATCCTCTCTGCAAACTTCTTTTTGAAGTATAAAGACTGTAACCTCTGCTGGTAATGGTTTATTCTGTGGGAAGGACAAAGAAAGAGGATTGGACCAGGGAAAAAGACAGAGTACATTAAATATAAAAGGTCCATTAAAAGGATTGCACACTACATCACCCATAATAGACTCTAAATGAGCTGTAGAAATTTGTCTTGTGTACGACACAATAAAACACACATGATCTGTATACTCAGCATTAATGGTTCCACTGAATAAAGAACAAACAGCTTGAGCCAGTGATTTGAACCTGACGCTGCTGTGTTGCATTCAGCACTCTCGTGTCGGGGACCATCACCTTGCCGAGGGCCCAAACACAACCTTAGAGACTAAAATCGGACAACCCAGTCGATTCTTGGAAGGATTTGTCTTCCATCCTTTATACTCCAAACTCATCAGCCACAGCAGAGAGAAAAAACAGAGGAAGAAAAAGCAAGCAAGCCAAGGCACCTGTGCTTTGTTTGGCTAAGCTCCTCTGCTAGAAAGCTGCATATCTACGATAAGATAGTACTTCTTTAGTTACAAAAAAATATTGATGCTGAATGGGATCCTCAGTCTGACCAGATCAATGTGTCACCCAGGATTCATAACCCTTTTCCTTCCTTCCTGCAGGAAATTGCATTTACTCCTGACACCACGTGTGTGTGTGTGTGTGTGTGTAAAATGAAACAGATCTGAATAAGTCACTGTACAGTGGTGGGTGGCCTTCACAGAGGAGATATTCCTTACATACAACGTATTAAACCAACATCATGAAATCCACTGTGTGAGACTGTGGAGGTGAACAGCACGACGCTCATCGTGGTGCCAAGATGAAATAAAGATCCAAGCCAATCAGCAATGGGGCTTATGGGTAGTGTGCAGCAACATTTAGGTGTCAGGTTAAGGTTTTTGAGCTCCTTTTCATTTTTAGAGAGTGGGGAGAATTTGTTTTTAAATGGACAAAAGACTAACTTAGTTAAGCCATCACATTTATCTAATTAAATAAAGCTCCTCATGATAAAAGTACAATTGTGAGAAGGGAAAAAGTTTATCAAATTAGGGTCCATTCACACTTGTGATGCCTTCTTTTTACTTGAGATGCATCACAATGGTCAAAGAATTGTGTGTTTACACAGACCAACAAATAAAACATTTCCCCCTTAAGCTGTCACCATGATGACCTGTCTTACCTGCTCATTTCATAGAGGAAACGGTCTGCCTTTGCCATGCGGTCCAACTCATGTTTGTGCTCCTCTAGTAGGTCCACGTCACACTTCTCAGGGACAAACTTCAGCATCTGGAGCAGTGAAGAAAACACTATCAATTACAACAGCACTAATAATAGAGAATATTTCTCAACTGGTCTAGAGTGATATTATTTTGAAGACTTTTTCCTCTTTAGAGTAAAAAAGTAATTGTAACTTCATTTCTAACAGGTACATTTATCTCACAATTGCAACTTTATATCTCATAATGTGACTGTTTTCCATAACTGCAACTTTTTATCTCATAATTGTTTATTTCTAGTAATTGCATCTTTATATTTAATAATTGAAACTGTCTCGCAAGTGTGAATTTCCATGATCATTATTTCCCATAATTGCAACTTTATAGCTCACAATTGTGATTTCATCATTATCATGACTGTGACGTTATACAGTAGCTCACAATAGTGAATATATCCATAATTGTGATTTCATATCTCAGATTTGCAATTGATTTATCTCAATTACGACTTTATATCTCAAAATGTGACCGTTTTCCCTAACTGCAACTTTATGGCTCACAATTGTAATTTTATCTCTCATGACTGTGACGTTATAGTTCACGATTGCATATTTTTCCATAATTTTGACTTTATATCTCCAAATTTGACCGCTTTCCATAATTGCAACTTTATGGCTCACAATTATCATTTTATCTCTCATGATTATAACGTTATATATAGCTCACAATTGCAACTTTTTTCCATAATTGCAACCTAATTTCTGACAAATGCAACTTGGATCTCACAATTGCAAATTTTTCCATAATTGTGACTTTATATCTCACAATTAAGACTTTACATGTTTATATATGATTGTGACCATACATCTCAAAAATTTTTCCAAAACTGCAATTTCATGTCTCACAATTGTGACTTTATACCTCAAAATGTGACTGTTTTCCATAATTGATAACATTATGGCTCACAACTGTTATTTTATGTCTCATGATTGCAACATTATATATATATATATATAGCTCACAATTGTGACTTTTTTCCATAATTGCGACTTAATTTCTGACAAATGCAACTTGGATCTCACAATTGCACATTTTTCCATAATTGTGATTTTATAATCTCACAAATTATGACTTTCTCCGTAATTGTGTTTATTGTCCATAATTGTGACTATGTATCTCATACAATTTTTTCCATAATTGCAATTTCATATCTCACAATTGTGATTTTATATCTCACAATTGTGACTTTATAGCTCACAACTGCAATTTTTTTTAGCATAATTGCTACTTTATTTCTCACAATTGCAACTTTGTATCTCACAGTTTTTTTTAATTGTGTTTATTTTCCCTAATTGTGACTTAGTATCTCACAATTGCAACCTTTGTCGCAGTTGTGACTTTATTGTACTTTACTGTATTGTATGTTTTTCCATATGACTTTATATCTTACAATGTGACTATTTCTTATTTTAAACTTGCTCTCACCATTACCTGTTGTATTTTTTACTCTTAAGGTGGAAACAGGTTTCCATAAATGTTTGTTAAGCATGATGGCTGTTTTAAATCCAGAATGCTTTTCCTTCTGTCCCTCAAATTCCAGTCAGTTCACACTCACCTGCTCCAGCATGTCCTTGGGCAGATCTTCCTGTTCGTCCATGGTCAGAATGGCTCTCTTTATTTCCTCATTGGAAAGTTTCAATCTGAAACACAAGCACAGGATATACAGATCAAGCAGACAAAGTCATTTGACATGAATTCACAAATGAAATCTGAGTGATAGATCCACATCAGCAGAAAACTCAGTGAACTGTAATTAATCACACTGAGAAAAGGAAATTGCTGGGAAATTCCTCCACTTGCATAAATTTTCCTTTGGCATATAGTATAAATAAATTAGTGTATGTTATTTAGAAGAGCTATTAATCTTGAGGCCCAAAGTTGAACCCAAGTGTTTGTTCCAGTTACCAAGAATTTCCTGGCTAACACTATATATCATTACTGGAGAGAAGAAGTGATATTATTGCATGACTCATAAATTAACCCATCATTTGCCTGCTTTAAATAATCTGTGATCATCACTGGTTACATCTCGACAGCAACATGACATTTGTGGTCAGTTTGTCGTATGCGAGTTCCTGGACTTTCCACCAATTAGTTTGAGCTATAAATGACAAGTATGTAGTAAAACAAGCTGAAAATCTAGGGAAGATAAATATCTTCCTCCTATAATTGAAGGTGTTGGCAGACCTTCTTAGTAGCCCTCCGACAGAGACGGTCAAACCCGCCCAGAGTAGAATCCATCAGTGCAGCCCACCCTCCAAGATTTAATATTAATGATACAGAGACGCATCTGATCCAGAGATAGCTGTGTGTGGACTTTAGGCCAAGAAGAACAGGTGTTTGACGGGTCTGAGATCAGCGTTGGAGAGCAGCCTTCGTTCCCCAGCCAGGATCCAGAAAGACTGCAAACCACAGCAGCGACGTGAAACACGGCCAGAGCACTTTCCATGTTCGAGTCAAGGTGTTTGTGCCAAGCAGCCCTTCCAATTCCCAGCGATCTGCGTTACTAAGTTCTTTCTAACAAAGTTCACATGCTTACAGGAGTGAGTGAAGTTGAACTCAGGAAGGAAAAGAAAGAAATAATGGCAGCCTCAGTTCATTCAGAGGCAAGCCAACATCATTATTAGGAGGTCATTAGCGTAACCACAAGACTCCCTCTTTATTGTTTAATCAGCGAATAATAAGCTGGAGACACAGTGGGAGGAAAATCTTGTGGAGTTGCAGAAGACTTTCCATTTCATGTGGTCACAGACACTTTACTGTGATTGTGAAATGCCATGAATCAAACCTTTAGAGACCCAATGAAATCAAAATCAAAGTTTTAGTTTAACCTTTAGTCCATGTGTGTTGGCTTTGAGGACATCTGTATGCTAGTGCTACTGCAACCGATAGACGCAAGCGGAAACCGCGTATCCATGCATTACTGATGACAGAGAATAGCGTACGCACTTTGCGTCCATCGGATGCTCTCCAAAATGGCGCTACGCTGACACAGAGAGACAGAGATGAGACGGATTGTTGAATAAATGTCGTTATTTTCATTTTCTTTGCGTACAAAAAGTATTCTCGTCACTTCATTAAATTCAGATTGAACCACTGATGGCAGATGGACTATTTGGACGATGTTTTTTATACTTTTCTGTGCCTTGACAGTGTAATTTACTTGGCAGTCAATGGGACAGTCACAAGCCTCCCGGTTTTCATCCAAAATATCTTAAATTGTGTTTAAGACGAACGAAGCTTTTACGGGTTTGGAACGACATGGAGGTAAGCGATTAATGACAAAATTTTCATTTTGGGGTGGAGTATCCATTTAAACTGTGTCTGCAGTGGTGTAGGTCGTAGCTAGAGTAATGCTCATAGACGTAGCATACGATGCGATCAACCAGAGTTTAAATATGCCTTTTGCCGAACTCACTTTTCTTTTTTCAATTGCCTAACGAGTGTTTAATAATGATGTATTAATTGGGTATGTTTAGGGGTAGGTAGGCTATAGGGAGGGCTTTGTTTAGGCAGCGTCTATTTAATCTTTTTAATAAATAAAATCATTTACACTATGTTATTATTGCATTCTGTTAATGTACAACAATACTGAGGTGCAAATAGTATCTGTCACTATTTATAACAAGTTTTAACAAGTTTTTCTCAAAACACAACAACTTTTTTCTTGTAATATAACAAGTTTATTCTCAATATTTTATTTTGACTTTTTTTCCTCAAAATTTAATGAGTTTTTTCTCGAAACACAACTTTATTCTTGAAATTTAATGATTTTATTCTCAACAATTTTATTTGGACATTTTCTTGAAATTTAGAGTTTGATCTCATATTATAATGACTTTAATCTTGAGATGATTTTATTTTTTTATTATTGCTTCGCCCTAATCCTCTGCCATGGTTTTTTCCTCATTCAGAAAAATAGACAATATTTTCATGGTCATTAACACAACAAAAAATTATTACTTTAGTTTTAATAAGTGCTGAAAGAATGCTGAAAGAATAAAACAGACTTGTGTTAAAAGTTCAAAAGCCTGGCCTATCATTCAAAAGCTTTTTTTGTCACGTTTTTGAAAGAAGTCTCTTTTGTTCACTAAGGCTGTGTTTATTTAAATTCAATTCAATTCAATTCAAGTTTATTTGTATAGCGCTTTTCATGATACAAATCGTTGCAAAGCAGCTTTACAGAAAATTTAAAGGTGTCATAGAATGCATTGATACAATATTTTAAATTGTTCTCTGATATCTACATAGAAGGTACAGTATCTCACAAAAGTGAGTACACCCCTCACATTTCAGGAACTATTTTATTATAACTTCTCAAGGGACAATACTATAAAAATGAAACTTGGATTTATTTTAGAGTAGTCAATGTGCAACATGTATAGCAGTAAAGATTTACTGTGCTCTGAAAATAACTCAACACACAGCCATTATTGTCAAAAGAGCTGGCAACAAAAGTGAGTACACCCTAAGTGAACATTTCAAAACTGTGTCCAAAGTGTCAATATTTTGTGTGAGCACCACTGTTATCTAGCATTGCCTTAATCCTCCTGGGCTTGGAATTCACCAGAGCTGCACAGGTTGTTGCTGGGATCCTCTTCCACTCCTCCATAATGACATCACGGAGCTGCTGGATGTTAGACACATGGTGCTTCTCCATCTTCTGCTTGAGGATGCCCCACATGTGGTTAATAGGGTTCAGGTCTGCCACTCCATCACCTTCACCTTCAGCTTCCTCAGCAAGGCAGTTGTCATCTTGCCGTGTGTTTGGGGTCATTATCATGTTGGAAAACCCAGTTTCTGAAGGGAGGGCATCATGTTCTGCTTCAGAACGTCACAGTACATGTTGGCATCCATGTTTCCCTCAACGAACCGCAGCTTCCCAGTACCAGCAGCACTCATGCAGCCCCAGACCATGATGCTACCACCACCATGCTTGACTGTAGGCAAGACACAATTTTCTTGGTACTCCTCACCAGGGCGTCACCACACATGCTGGACACCATCTGAGCCAAACAATTTTATCTGAGTCTCATCAGACCACAGGACATGGTTCCAGTAATTCATCCTTTTGGACAGGTTGTCTTCAGCAAACTGTTTGCAGGCTTTCTTGTGAACCAGCTTCAGAAGAGGCTTCCTTCTGGGATGACGGCCATGCAAACCGACCATGCACCAAATTTTAACTGCTCTAATACAAGATACACAAATTTGTATAGTCCTGTCAAGCAGACAAAAACATGAACATGATGAATAGGACATGTGGCTTTGCATGATTAAACGAAGTATAGCTGTTATCACTTAGGGTGTACTCACTTTTGTTGCCAGCTATTTTGACAATAATGGCTGTATGTTGAGTTATTTTCAGAGGACAGTAAATGTACACTGCTATACATGTTGCACATTGACTACTCTAAAAACATATCCACGTTTCATTTTTATAGTATTGTCCTTGAGAAGATATAATAAAATAGTTGCTGAAATGTGAGGGGGTGTACTCACTTTTGTGAGATACTGTATGTGGCTTAGGTAAGGGCCAAAATTCTCCAGAAACGGTTTTACATGTCCATTTACAACCCCAGGATTTGTCCCTAGAATTAAATGGTCTGTTATTACCTTATTTGGAAGGGTGATGAATAGTAATATTGAGCTCTGCTCTGATTGGCTGTTTCACAGCGCGGCTCATTTCAGTAGCTCACACAGCAAACAGATCTCTACTGTCCGGCGTGAACGATGAGAGATTAGGCATCCAACCTTATATGTTTGAGCCTGTATCAGACGAAGATAGAGATTTTGAGAGAATTTGCAAGAATGTTTAGCGTCCGTGGTATGAACATGATCGCTGCGATTATTTGATTAAAAAATACAATAAAACAGTAATATTTTGAAAAATGATTACAATTTAAAATAACTGTTTTCCACTGAATAATTTGTATTCCTGTAATGGCAAAGATGAATTTTCAGCAGCCATTACTCAAGTCTTCAGTGTCGCATGATCCTTCAGAAATCAAGCAAATATGCTAATTTGCTGCTCAAGAAACAATGTTGAATGTTGAAAACTGTTGTGCTACTTAATGTTTTGTGGAAACCCGTGATACATTTTCTTTCTGGATTCTTTGATGAATAAAAAGTTCAAAAGAACAGCATTTATTTGAAATAATTTTTTTTTTGTAAATGTCTTTACTGTCACTTTTGATCATTTTAATGCCATGAATCAAACCTTTAGAGACCCAATGAAATCAAAATCAAAGTTTTAGTCATACGTTTAACCTTTAGTCTATGTGTGTTGGCTTTGAGGCCATCTCATCTGTATGCTAGTGCTGACGTTGACAAAACTCACTTTTACACATATACATATATACAGGCATATACAGAAGAGGATTAGAGCCAAGCAATAATAATAATACAAAAAAAATAAATAAAAAAAAAACAACCATTTTGAGATTAAAGTCATTATAATGCAAGATTAAACTCAGATTTTTTTTGTAACATTATAAATGTCTTTACTGTCACTTTTGATCAATTTAATGCATCCTTATGGAATAAAAAAAGGATAAAAAAAAATTTAACCCCAAATTTTCAATGTATGTTATTATTATTATTATTATTATTTATTATTATTATTATTATAATAGATATTTCCTTTTTTTTCTAGTGTATAGTCTTTATCTATTTCTATACAACTGGCTCAGAAGGTTCGACTTCCTCTTCTGACTGAGAACTGTCGACACTGAGTTGATTAATATGAAATAAACTCTAATTAACGATCATTGAGCATATGTTACTCCTCGGTCTCATCTCCCTCCAGCCAGACCACCATCTCAGCCTCCACCGCCTTGATGTCCAGCACCACATTCACCATTCCTAAACCAACACTAATGACTCTACAGGCTCCCACTTGAGAAGCAAAACTATTTAAATCCCTGTGAATCTCAGCTTGGGTGGTCCGTTCGGTGGCTGTACAATGGATTACACCCCAATCTCTGCTTGTGCAGACTCCTAAGAGACCATTTAGGGAGGATAAGAGTGTAATAGAACCACAGGCCGTGATCTACAGATGGTGCTGTTAATGTGCGTTAGATGGGGTCTCAATGTCGGCCATTCATAAACTTTCATTAATAAAAATCTCCAGGGAGGATTTTGGAGTGAATCTGGCAATACTGGAATTGGTCTGGTTTGTTTCATTTAGTTTGGAGTCTTGCTTTACGAGAACCTTTGGTGTTTTGGTCCCATGCCAAACCGCAGTCAGTCAGTGAGCTGTCATATATCCGACACTGTCTGGATTGACAGCTGTGACCAACTGTTACAGTTTGCTTTGTGGATTAATTTCGTACAGAGAGGGTAGTCCTGAGGTGACAAGCAGATATTTAACCTAAAATAAGAATTGGATCCTATAATGAAAGCCATTTATAATGACAATATCGCCACTAGGAAAAAGAAACTCAGTGGGAACCCTGGATAATTAAAGTATTAAGCTCTGCATGGAAGTTCATGGAAATCTATATGAAGCTATAAATGGGAGAAATGTAAACACTGAATAATATTCAACTACCCAGGAGTTTTACAACTAGGACACGCAGTAGTGTTTTCCTTTAGTATGTCATATAATTTTGGGTTAGAGAGGCTTGATTGTCCAATTATAAGTGAATTAAATATCTCCTGAGGTTTGAATTGACAATACATTCTTAGTATTGGGTTATATAGTATAGGGTTAGTTCACCCAAAAATGAAAATTCTGTCATTAATTACTCACCCTCATGTCTTTCCAAACCCGCAAGACCTTTGTTCATCTTTAGAACACAAATTAAGATATTTTTATGAAATCCAAGAGCTTTCTGACTCTGAAACAGGTTTTTGGGTCTTTTCAGTAAATGAAACCTGGATACTAAATCTTTGTAGTGATTTGATTTAATTTGATTTATTTTTTTCCACGGAAATGGAGAGCTAATAAACATCAAGACCCATAAGCAGGCCATTCTTCCACATTTTCTGCTAAGATTTTGTCGAAAACTCAATAGAAGGAATATATTTAAATATGGTACACTATTTTTCAGAGGTTTGGGGACAGTAAGACTTTTGAATGTTTTTGAAAAACATCTCTTATGCTCACCAGTGCAGTCTTTAGTGTCAAATGATCCTTCAGAATCATTCTAATACTGATTTGCTGCTCAAGAAATATTTCTACATTAAGGGCCAGTTTTACTAACAGCTTGCGCCAGCGTAAACCGTCTTTTGGTGTTAAAATTGTACTGCCAGGTTTTACTAAAGACGCACAGTGACGAATTGGCGCTGAAAAGGCGTGGAAACAGTTATTTTTGTGCCTGACCTTATTGAATATGCATTTGTAGGAGTTTCCCTTTCAGACGCAAAATTTATGGGAGGAGAGTATTCAAATGAATCACGCAACGCGTTTTACTAATGTTTGCGCTCATCACATTACTGGTATTTGTGCCATTATTTAACGCCCAAAAAAAGAATGTCCTATTTTGCGCTTGAAATGCCTACAATTGTTGCTAGAGGAGGTACCGCAGAGAACAGAGAGTGTGGTAGAAGGGAGAGGATTTTTTCCACATGTATTAATTTATTTGTAATGCCAGAAGAACACATTATCCGAACATATCATTTGCCAAGTCATGTTATTTTTAATTTGCTTCAGGAAATAAAAAATGACTTGGAACTCTCAACTAGGAGTCACGCAATACCAGGTTTATCAAAACTTATAGCAAACCTTCATTTTTTGGCCTCCGGTTCTTTTCAATGTACTATTGCTTCTATATTTCTTTATTCTTTATTTGCGACTATGCTAATTTGTGCTGCACTTGGTCTATTTCGTTGATCGATATGTAAATGAGATGTTGCGTCTGTGTTCTTTAATTTGCGCATTGTTAGTAAATCACCCGCAGAAATTTCCACACCCATCGGCGCTGTTTTGGAATTGCGCTCTCACGTTAACTTGCCCTGTTTAGTAAAACTGGCCCTAAGTGTTGAAATCAGTTTTGCTACATAATATTTTTGTTAAAACCATGATATGTTAATTCTCAAGATTCTTTGATGAATAGAAAGTTCAAAAGAAAAGCATTTATTTGAAATAGAAATATTTTGTAATATTACAAATATCTTATAATGTTAGCCAAAATATTTAATAAATGAGCACCCAAAGGCACATTTTTAAATTCCAAACCACTGCAATTTGTGAAGCTTCTGCAATCACAGAATCCTCGCAGATACCTTGTGAGTGAGAAAGTCAAATATAATTCCTGGCAATGACAACCAAGTTGTCAAGCATGAAAAATTATTTTTAATGATTTAAGACTCTTAATTAATGAAGCATGGTTCCTGTTAATTTTTAAAAACCCATGCTGCACTGATTTACAAAGAATTCAAGGAAGCCACCTCATGCTGTACATACACGAAGAAACTAAGAGGCGGTATGTCTTTCATTGACAGGAAATGGTACAATAACCAAGGTGGAAGATACAGTATCAAACCAGGACGTGGGAACCAGAAGGTATGACCCACAGGATATGACACTACATCTGGAGGGCCTGAGGTCCACACACACACACACCAGCCGGAGGTGAACTCATACCCGGGGCAGACACATCACTCACCGTGAGAGAAGGATGTTGCAGTTCTGAGCCCGGCGGCCATCGATGACAGAGAGCTCTTTGACTTTCTTAGAGCTCAGCGCATCATCTTCAGTCTCTTTCTGTGTTCGGAGTCACAAAAGAGATACATTTCACTCAAGAGCAACTTTAAAGATCAGATTTAAAATAAAAGAATCAATATACTCTGATTCTGAAGCTCAAACTTACACTGCCAGTCAAAAGTTTGGAACAATTGAGACTTTTTAATTGTTTTCGAAAGTCTTACCAAGGCTGCATTTATTTGATCAAAAATACAGTAAAAACAGTGAAATATTATTAGAATTTAAAATAACTGTTTGCTATTTTAATACATTTTAAAATGTAATTTTTTCCTGCAATGCAAAGCCGAATTTTCAGCAGCCATTACTCCAAGTCTTCAATGTTACATGATCGCTCAGAAATCATTCTAATTTCAAACTTTTGACCAATAGTGTATATGAGCAGTTTATATGAATTCATTCATTCATTCATTCATTCATGAGCAGTTTATATAAACATTATCAGTAGGTTTCCATTTTTTAATATTTTCTGGATACAAAATGAATGACACATAGAAAGAGTGAGTGGGGGAGAGATGATGCAAACACTATTAGATCAGTTCAACCACACTTACCTGCTTGAAGTTATTGACCATAATGAAGTCCTAGAATTGCAGGCAAGAAGCAAGGAAGATGCAGCACATGTTAGAGAGACAGCGTAGTTTGGTGAATTCAGCCAAAACAAACTCAAACAGGCACGTGCACATGATGACATTACTGGGGTGGTGAATGGTGAGCGTGAGGGTGCATGAAAGCAGAGCCTTCTGGGAGGTTTGTAAATGCAGTATAAATGAGTGTGTGCACTAAAAGATGCATGCTAGTTGATCACAGACATCACAAGCTACCTCTCCAATTCCACCTTGTATCAAACCTAGATGCTCTACAATAATAGACAAAATTGTTTTTATCTCTAGTAATTTCTGTTCATAATGTGGAAATCTGCACAGTAAATAAGCCACAATTCTGAGAAATTACAACAAATAATCACAACGACAGGA
The DNA here is from genome assembly GCA_039654775.1 of Spinibarbus caldwelli. Taxonomy (NCBI): domain Eukaryota; kingdom Metazoa; phylum Chordata; class Actinopteri; order Cypriniformes; family Cyprinidae; genus Spinibarbus; species Spinibarbus caldwelli. The sequence goes on from CM077241.1 coordinate 14,679,106, forward strand.
AATAAAATTGCAATTGTGAAAAATGAATTACGAGAAATATAGTAATCATGCAAAATAGCTGCAACTGCAAGAAATAAAGTCAGAGTTAAGTTGCAACTGTGACAAAATTTGCAATTAAGAAATAAAGCTGCAATTACAAAAAAAAAAAAGTCATAATTGTGAGATATAAAGTTGCAGGTGTGAGATATATATTATATAAATTAATAATAATAATAATTATAATAATAATTTAAGAATCTCCTCAACCACCACCAGTGTGCAGCATCCACCTGGATGATGCAACGGCACCCATACTGCGTCCAGAACGCCCACCACACACCAGCTTATTGGTGGAGAGGAAACAGAGTAATGAAGCCAATCAGTGTATGGGGATGATTAGGAGGCCATGATGGTCAGAAGCCAATGGGCAAATTTGGCCAGGATGCCGGGGTTACACCCCTACTCTTTTTTGAAGGACATCCTGGGATTTTTAATGACCACAGACAGTCAGGACCTCGGTTTAACATCTCATCCGAAGGACGGTGCTTTTGACAGTATAGTGTCCCCCGTCACTATACTGGGGCGTTAGGACCCACACAGACCGCAGGGTGAGCACCCCCTGCTGGCCTCACTTACACCTCTTCCAGCAGCAACCTAGTTTTCCCAGGAGGTCTCCCATCCAGGTACTGACCAGGCTCAACCCTGCTTAGCTTCAGTGGGCAACCAGTCTTGGCTACAGGGTGATATGGCTGCTGGGTTAAAATTACATTTAATTTATTTTTACTCTGAGAAAATGGCTTCCATAAAATTTTGAGAATTTGATGAAATTGGAGAGGTTTAATGAATCTCTGTTTTAATGCATTAAGCATGCTTTCAAGACCTAAAAAAAGTTATTTTAAAACCAGCTTAATGTAATTTATGCATTGTTTTAAAATATGATTATGAAGTTTCGAGCTGTATCCAACCTAGCTTTTTTTTTCTTTTTCTTCTATAATTTGACTGTAAAGCCATAAGAAATGTATGTAATCGCTTTATAATGAGACTAAGTGTGTGGTTTACCAGGCATAATGAGGACGGTTTGCCAATGTCTGCTTTTCATAGAAAACTGCTGGTGATATCAATGCATTTTACAGTCTGCTAATTCAAACCCCATGCTCTGTGATGCAGGATTACCGTGGGTAAACGTATGACTACCATGCATGAGAGACAGTGAATGCTTTGTGAGATCATCCTGGATGAAAACCAGTGAAAGAAGTATTGTTTAGTGACCTGTTGCCTCTGATAGGCAGAGAAAGTCTTCTCAATGTCCACCAAGTCAAGGATTTTGAAAACTCTGCTGTCATCAACGTCTGCCCAGACTGTTCCCTCAAGCTTGTTCTGTGGAAGAGAGTGGGATGTGTAACTCAATTATTGTCCAGTCCAAAGTCACATGTTGTAAGTCACATGCTGTGTTTTGTTAATCGTAAAACTCTGAAAATCAAGTAAAAAATGCATTGCAAAATTCAAAAATAAATCTAAGATGAAGATGGAAAAAAATGCATCTTAATAAATCTGCAAAGTAAATAAATAAACATTTAATTCAATGCTAAAATGTATATGTATATATGTGTATGTATGTGTATATATGTATATATGTGCATGTATGTGTGTGTGTGTGTATATGTGTATGTATGTGTATATATATACTATATATATATATATATATATATATGTGTGTGTGTGTGTGTGTGTGTGTGTGTGTGTGTGTGTGTGTGTATGTATATATATATATATATGTATATATATATATATATATATCAGTATTCAAGTTGTAATTTAGAAGTTTGATGACATTATATATATATATATATATATATACATACATATATATATACATATATACATATATATATAGTTTCATTACACTAAACGTCTAAATAAATAACATTTTATTCAATACTAAAATGTATGGATAAAAATGGTTTCAATTAAATTTCAATTAAATTCAATTAAAAATATATAGTTTGGGATGGGAGAGTTTAAAGAATTAAAAAATACAAAAAAAGTATAGATAATAATAGATTTATTAAATTTAAAACGTAAACAATTAATAAAAAATAAACATACTATTTATATACTAAAAGTATATAAAAAATAGTTCAATGACTTTAAAAATGTTAAATCTAGTCCTCTACCCATATGACAAATGCTAAAAATCTGGCAAAATTTAGGACAGTTTTGACACCAATTTGTGTCACTAGACTTCCAAAAGTGTTTCTTGATTAAAAGTAGAGGCTTAAGAAACAGATTTTAGTTTGTGTTAGTGTCAGGATGACCCAGTCCGCTTCTCTAATCCATGCCAGTCTCACCTCTGACAGCTTGGCCCAGTTGAAGGACTTGAGTGGATTGGACGGCTGAGGAATGTTTTTCTTCTTCAGGGACGGTCCCATGGGAGCTCCTGGCGGAGGCGGAGCTGCACCAAAAGGAGGGCGCCCAGGGGGTGGTGGGGGGCCGCCGAAGGGCGGTGGCGGAGGCGGCGGCATCAGGGCACTGCCTGGTGGAGGAGGGGGTGGAGGAGGCATCATGCCACCCGGTGGAGGTGGAGGCGGCGGAGGGGGCAGGAGAGGCCCACCTGGAGGACCAGGGATGGGAGGACCTCCAGAACACTGGCTATTTGTCTCTAGTAATACAAAAGAGATGAACAGCGGTGGGACTTTATTAATATTTGCTTTTGTAAAAGGACATTTTTTATTACTATTTGTGACATCATCAGCATACCGTGCTGAGGTCATGTAGTCTGGAAGTCATTTCCGCCACCTGCTGCTTGACTAGTTTATGTTCCCCCATTTCTCTTTCTAACTTCTCTTTCATCTTGTTGAGCGTCTGCATCATCTCCTCCTTCTCCTGAGTTTTTGCGTCACACTCTCGCTCCTTCTTTTCCAGCTTCTGTTGAAGCTCATGGTGGTCTACAGGACAAAGAGGTTAAAGATCAAAATGTTATACGTCTCTACAATGAAGCCAATGCATTCCAGCCAACTGAATCAAACTGATGCTGATGATGTTCTAATTTTTAGAACAAATTAGTTTAAATGGCAATGCTTATAATGCCAAATAGGTGCCATGTGCTTGTTGTTGAAGATGAAGACAGTCAGATTTTTATATTAATTCACTTTTACATGCTGGTTCATTTTGCATGATGTCATGACATTCATTAATCAATATTCAAGTTGTAATTTAGAAGTTTGATGACATTTTTCACTGTTGTTTAATCAGAGTGATAATTCCTACATGAACTGATGATTAAAAACATTAATCTGCAGAATGAATGAATGAATAAATGAATGAACATAAATTTTATTCAATGCTTAAAAGTACAGCTAAAAATAGTTTAATGAAGTTAAAAATATAAATAAACAAACATTTTATTAAATGCCCAAATGTATAGATAAAAATTGTTTCATGATGCCATTTTTTGACAACCAAGGGCCAGATTTACTAATAGCTTGTGCCAGCACAAACTGTCTTTTGGCGTAAAATTGTACTGTCAGGATTTACTAAAGACGCACAGTGAAGAATTAGCGCTGAAAAGGTGTGGACAGTTATTTTTGTGCCTGACCTCATTGAATATGCATTTGTAGGAGCTTCCCTTTCAGACTGTAAATTTATGGGAGGAAAGTATTAAAATGAATCACGCAACTTGATTTACTAACGTTTGCGCTCATCAAATTACTGGTATTTGCGCCATTATTTAACGCCCAAAAAAAGCATGTCTTAAAGCAGGCACTAATTTGCACTGCTCTTGGTAGATTGCTCTGGTCATTATGGAAATGATCTGGCTGCGTCTGTGTTCTTTAAGGTGCACATTGATGTTAAATCACACGCAGAATTTTCCCCTTCCATCTGCGCTTTTATGGAATTGCGCTCTTACGCTAATTTGCCCTGTTTAGTAAATCTGGCCCCAAGTCATTCAATTCAAGTTCTGAAGTTGTAATTTATAGATTCCCAAAGACATTTTTAATTGTTGTCATAATTTTAACTCTGCATGATGTGAATGCATTAACAGTTACAGAGAATTTAATCTTGATGCAAAAAACAGTCTGTTGCAAAAAGAAACATCAATGTGTACAACATGTGCTGACCTTTACGCATTTTTTCTGCCTGTTCCTTCCACTGTTTCACCTCATTTTCATTGACAAGCCTGAAAAAGGGTAAGTGATGTGATTTAAGGAAAAACTCTATTCCAGTACAGATCATGGTTTATTTTGCAAAGACTTAATGAGGCTATTAAAAAAACTACAGCTACTATAAATACACTACAGTAACATGCATGTCAAAGAAAATCAATTATGATAAAGCTGCCTGAAAAAAAAAAAATAGGCAAACTCACATTCGAACCACATTCTTTACATTGAAGTTTTCTAATGGCGTGACGTCAGGGTCATGACCTTTGTCATTCTGCAGGACCATCTGTTGGACAATGCGGTCCAGGAGCAGCCAGTACTGCACTGTGTTTCCACTTCTCTTATCTAGAACAAAGTGCACATTCAAACATTTCTGCACACACAACATTTAAATCAAATACTTAACTCTTAATACTTAATTCAGACTGGTCATTTGTGGTGTTAAGCTGAATAGTTTTTGCATTAATGACCAGCTGACTATACATTATACTTCATTTATAGCATCTGGTAGAAAAAGTCTGCAAAGCTTTGTTTCAGTTATAAACTAAGTAAGTCTAAACAATAAGGTGAACACTCACGAGGCATGAGCAGGCAATGGTGAAGAACAGACATAAAGTGCGGATATGCATCTGTGTGGGCCATCTTCTTCCGTACAAGCTCAAAAACCTGTGTCGCACTCTTTGTGTCTATATGGATCTGAAAAAACACAAAAAAAAAAACAATAAATATAAATATATTTATTTTATATATATATATATAACACACACACACATATACAGGGGTGCACATAAGTGGTACACAGGTCCGCATGCGTGACCAAAATTAAAAATGCGCAGTGTAAATAAGTTCTGACAGCGCAACTGCGTACCGACATGGTTGACAGCTGTTCATGCACAATTTTTAGATCGACAAACTGTACTATATAAGATTTCTATTAAAAAATCTAAAAGCAAAAATCTAGGCTATCTGCTGCCGTATTAAAAGCACAGTGCAAAACTGTGACATTTCATTCACTGCCGCTCTAAAATCAGCAGCGCTAAACCCGTAAGTGCATATACTGTACTTACTTGCCGGCAACCCGCCAAAATAAAAGCCTGCTGATTTTAAGTTTGAAAATGATGAAAATTCATATAAAAAAGAAGTAGTAGTAAATATTAGCATTTTATTTTTAAGTTTACTATAAAATAACTGTATTTTTATTTAATACTCCCTTTTAATTTTAAATAGTTTTATCACACTTTATTATTTAGTTTATTATTTTATTTAAAAAACTAACTAAATAAAGTGCAATAAAATAATCACTATTATTAATGTGTTTTTTATAGTTATATTTAATGGGTCACGCTATATGCAGTTTGAGGACCAAACCAAATCTCCAGGTTCTTTTATGAGAACCAGGCTGAACAAATTCTGTGCACCCCTGTATGTATGTATATATTATTATATATATATATATATATATATATATATATATATATATATATATATATATATATATATATATATATATATATATATATATATATATATATAATATTATAAAAACATATATATTAGTGCTGGGCAATGCTTATTTGCAATTAATCGCATCCAAAATAAAAGTTTTTGTTTATATATGTGTGTGTACTGTGTATATATATATATATATATATATATATTATATATATATATATATATATATATATATATATATATATATATATATATATAAAGACACATATACAGTATATATTTTGAAAATATTTCATGTATTTACATGTATGTATTTATATTCATATAATTTGTATTATATATAAATATATTTAATATATAAACATATTTTTCTAAAATATATACATGCATGTGTGTGCATTTATATATACATAATAAATATACACAGTACACACACATATATTATGTACACAAAAACTTTTATTTTGGATGCGATTAATCGTTGCCCAGCACTAATATACATGTATAATTACATTTTTATATCATATTTTTTTTTATATAATAATTGTAAACTATGTATTTATATATAAAGTATAAAAGAAATACTAATGATGTTTCTATCTACTCACAGACTCAAACCGCCTGGATAACGTGAGCTCATCATCATTTCTCAGCATCTCAAAGTAATCCAAATGCCTGAGGAAACAAAAACAGAGAAACAGCAAAATTCAAGATACTCAAATTTGCTGATAAGATGCCATTAAAAAAGCTTAAGTTAGCAATGTGGATCGTACCTGTCTAAAGTAGAGTTTTCATGTGACCTGAGTTTGTCGATGATGGGCTGTATCCCCAACATGAGGAACTCATATCGCAAATGAACCCGGAACTCAAGGCTGGCCTACGAGTTATTAAAGAAACACTTACTGAAGTTCACAGAACTGTGGGATTTTATATACAACAACCACTAAAAGGTGAACTATGGGATGTACTATTCCTTTGAGGGCAAATAGGAGACTTATTTTGGTAGATGTTTATATATTAAAGCACAGATCTGAACAGAGTTAATTAAGATATGTATAAAATAGTGTGTAAGCAACCAGAATGTCTTACTTCGCCAGCTCCTTGGCTTAAAACAGCGTTAATGAAGGACATAATGGCCGTTTTCAGGCTGACCTCATCCCTGTACCGCCCTGTGCTTTTGTCTAGATCATTCAGCAATGTCTGTGACAAAAATATATGACAATGGGATTAACACTTAGCCTGAAACAGACTCTCTTGATGTTTTATCACGCTTTGATATAATGTTATAAACAAACCAGCCCACCTGAAATCGTGTGCGCTCACAAGAGAACTTCTGATAGTGCAACATGGCCTCCAAAATCTTCTTGTGACCTCCTGGCACTAAACACACAGCACCCATGATCTCCAGCACTGCCACTTTGGTCTTGATGTTCTCGGTGGCCAGACTCTGAGCGATGATATTGATGCTCTCGGAGTGAGAGAGCACATGAGCGCGACCCTGAGAGTTGTTCATCAGGGCTTTAATGCAGCCGATTAGGGAAGTGTGGATCTGAGACTCGGTGGTCTCGTAATCCATGCTCTTCAAGAAGTTCAGGATGCATGTCAGGCCGTCCATATCGATGAAGCGTGTTACAAACCTACAGGGAAGGGATTCAGCTGTTCGTTAAAGATCCTTCTCATTCATTAAACTTTACTAGTCACGATAGGAAAAAAGGTTTAACTTTAAAGCTGTCATATCATACATGTTTTCATAATTTTATTTTTTATTTTTCCCAGATGTCCACTTGTGATGCTTTCTCTGAAAGTTACGATATGATTCCCTAGTATATTTTCTTACCGATAGATAAATACATAAATAAATAAAAAATATACAATTACTTTTTAATTAAATTTACTCCTGAATTTATTTTTTATTATTTTTTGCCCTTTATTTATTTTCAATTTCTGCAAGATTGGGCCTCCATAACTATATATTTTCATATATTTTTCCTTTATTCCAAAAGAGAAAAAAATTGGTCATTATACTGAATAAAAAATATCTAATATGTCTTATTAGAGACATACCTAATATGTCTCTTTTTTTCTCTTATGAATGAATTAGAGTAATTTTTGTCATATTTCATACATTACATTTAATTTTGAAAAAACTGATTTAAATTAAAATACTTTTATTTAAAATTAAAATGCATTAAAAAAATTATCAAAATTTGTTTTTATTTATTTGCAAAAGTGAAGCAATGACAGAAAATGATTGGGAGAAGATGGTGCAATGGGATTGCCACATGACATGGGTTGGATTCAAACCCACAATAAATTTGCAACATGAACACCAACTCAAGCATATTTGTTAACCGCTAGGCCATGGCTCTGAAAACAATTTGTAAATTTGAAAATAATCAACTCCACAAGGAAGTGATGAATGTGAAATAATATATCACATCAGCAGCCAGACTGATTTATAGCCTCTATAAAGCACTTGACTTTAAATACAATTGCCTAAAGCTTTGAAAGGAATGGTTTGATATGCAGCCTGAACATTATTAGGCACAAAGAGGGCTGGAGTGCTTTGACCCAAGCCCTGCAGAGGTCAGTGCTGATGACCTATGACCCCAGGATCAAATGGTGAACGCAGGAACCACTAATCAAACGCATGTGTCTGTGAGCATGTGTGTGATGAAAGTAATCTCATTTGCATAATGAGACCCAAAGCACACACCATAAGGGAAGCGTTTGTTTAATAACAGAGCGAGGTACTTGCCAATGGAAAAATCACTGGCGTGTTGAACTATTGCCTTGAGACAGCTGTCCTCATCTTCAAGTGAAGGCAATAATGTAAGCTAAGGGTTTTTTGTTGTTGTTGTTGTTTTACATTTTGATTTAGTGAGCAAATATGGACCATTTGAGATATAAAGTCCACCACAGTAATATTGCGTAATATTATTACAATTCAAAATAACTTTTTCTATTTGAATAAATGTTAAAATATAATATTTTCCTATGACGGCAAAGCTGATTTTTTCTTACTCCAGTCTTGGGTGTCACATGATTCTTCAGAAATTATTCTAATATGCTGATTTGTTGCTTAAGAAACATTTTTTTTCAGGACTGATGAATAGAAAGTTCAAAAGAATGGCATGTAATTGAAAGAGAAATCTTTTGTAACATTATAAATGTCTTCACTGTCACTTTTGATCAATTGAATTCATCCTTGCTGAATAAAAGCATTACTTAAATCAATTAAAAATAAAATTAGAATAGTAGCATAAACACTTAAAGCCACATTTAAAAAGATAAAATATAATTTTAATATAATTATATTTAAATTTAAAGTAATAAAATACAAATTTAAGGGACATATATTTGATAAAGAGTGTGTGTATCTATTTGTGTTGCAATGTGCAGACCTCATAGGTTGTGTCCGCAGTGCCGTTTTCAGGCTTTCAATAGTCTTGTTGCGTTCCTCCTCTTCTTCCTTCTCCAAGGCCAACAAAGTTTTCCTCTGAAAAATAAAATTAGATGCAATGCTTACACAAGAAGCACAAACAGCATGTTAGCTAGCTTAAACAAACATGTGTAACCATAGATATTACGTCATGTGTTTTAAGGCCTCAACTTCCGATGGCAATATGAAATGTTCAATCAGTTTAACCACTATTAAAAAAGACCAGTTCATGGATGTTAAAGGACAAAGAAAAGTCTTCAAAAATGACATACTTACAGCTGCCATTGAATTGAGCTGGTCAATGTAGTACTCTGGCCAGCTAGTAGCACCTTTATTCTCCTCTTGTTCCTGAAAGAAAAAAAAAAGATTAAAAGGCACAGAATTAACAAACTTTACCTTTAAATTTTATTTCTGAGACATTAGTTTAAGCATGTCAGCTTGAGTATGTAAAAAACAGCTCTTGTTTTCACTTCAAGAACACGTCATTAATCCACGCTGCCCTCTGCATGATGTCGGGACACAAGATGTGTGTACACACCGATCAGAGCCCACACAACAGGAACACGACACTGGGAATAAAGGAATGTGAAACAACATATTGGGAATGAGCTGGGAAGGAATGTGTGGTTTCGGAATGTTATTGGGAATGACATAATTTGGACGCTTCGGTGGGAATGAGACGTTCCCAAGTCCGCAGCAATGAAAAATGATCTTTATCTTGAAAAGATCTTATTTTGATAGCGTCCAGTTGTGTGAAACCAAATATTCAGTGTGAATTGGCTTATCTGAGTGGAATTTATTTACTCTGTCACTTCTTTTGCTTTTAGATTTTTTTAAATCTGTTTTTTCATATTATTTCTTTGTAGTTTGAAGCTAGGATTTATTTCATGTTTCATTTCACTCGAGTAACATTGCTTTTATGTAACTGAAGCAAATCAAACAAACAATAAGATTCACACTGCATATATTCCCAGGTGAACATCACCTCCCTCAACATGTACACACTTTCACAAACATACAGACTCAAAAAAAGCAGATCTGAAACAGAACATCACGCTCAAAGCGCTGGCAGAAATAGCACACACTTTAAGTAGGCCAGCAGAGATTCACAGACACCAGAGAAACAACACGCATCCCAGATTGAGCCAATGCCGCATTAGCACAGCTCTGAAGAGCTGAAAATGCAGTATGATACAGAAGTGAAGAAGGAAAGTAGGGAGCTACATAGGGAGTAATGAATCAAAAACGAGTGGAACTTGTGAAGTGTGTCAACTTCCTTCTCAAAACAAGCACAGGCTCCCCGCACGGCCACTAATAGGGAGTTTAATTGTATCTTATGTTCACCGAATACACAGGAAAGGAAAAAATCTGGCATAGCAATGAGCTCCTTTGCAGCAACTGCGTGGGACGTTTCACACCCGGCTCTGCCAAGCCTTTTGGGACATGATGACATCTCACAAATGGGCATCTGTTTGGACGAGTGGGGAGTTTTGGATGCCGGCCTGAGACCCCTGATCTTCCACTGTCCTGCATATTTCTTCTCAACTCCCCACTCACCATTTGGCCTTAATGAGTAAAGCATTAACGTGGATCTCTGGCAGGACTCATTCTCATGCTGTGGAAGGACTTTCCTCTGCACTTATCCCATGAGCACTTCATTCTCAGACAGACATGTCATAACGACTGTTGATATTGTTGGTTTGGAGAGACGCTCTTTCTACGAACCAGCCGTGCTTCAATGTGTTCAGTTCAGATAATCACAATTTCAAGAAATCAGTTAACAGGAAGATGAATCAGCATAAAGATCTGCAAATACCTAACTGACAAGTATCAACAAGCAGTTTAAAGCTCATTTTTTTAAACAACCACCAAAAACGAGCTGAACAATCTCAATTGTTGCATAGCAGTCAAGTGAGACTAGCCAGCATATTTGGACATATTTTGAGATATCACATAAAAAATGCTGGATGGAAACAGCAAGATAAAAGTCTGTTCACAACAAAAAAGAATGTTCTGTATGAAAATTCAGTGATTTTCGTACACAATTTGTCTGTTCAGAAGAACAATGTGCAAAAAATGGCAGACGAGCTGAATGAAAATGCAATTTCACTTTCTGACAACACGTTGCTCTTTTAAGCAGAAATACCCTGGTTACCCTGGTTCACAAAGCAACGCTGCACAATTTTCCATGTCAGATACTCGCTTGTCAGAGAAGAAAGGAAGTCACGTGACATTTACGTTTTTTCAAACAGCCAGTCAAATTTTTGTAATCGTTATGGTGTTTATCAAACAACACCTAATACAAGAGTACAGAAACAAGATTCCAGATTCTTTCTCTGCTATTCACTGTCGTTTAGCCAAATAGTCTGTTTGTGAACACCACTAAGTTGTCGCTTTATAGCAGTGGCTCCAGGCATGTGACCAAAAGTGCATTTTTTGGGGGGGGCCAGTTTTTTTGCAGTGTGATGGAAAAGAGTTTAGAAATTAAAAACCTTGTCGTAAAAACTCTTATTGACAGCATGCAAATTTTTGTGTCGCTCGAACAAGTGTGTTAAAATCCATTAATTTAAATTAAAATGTTTATCACACCGAACATTCATGGACACACTAACATTTACGTACACAAAATTTCTATGGACACTGCAAAGCTCACAACATGACATCTCGTCTTTTTAAAAAAACATAATTTGAAATACAATAAATAATTCTACTTTACTTTAACGCACACTGAAAAAAATGACTCATTAGATTTACTCAGTTTTTTTAAGGTACGTGGTTGCAATCAATTTATTTTAGCTACATTTAAATAAACAAATTTAGTTTAGTTTAGTATTTAAATGTAGCTAAAATAAATTGATTGCAACCACTTACCTTAAAAAAATTGAGTAAATACGAGTCATTTTTTTCAGTGCAATGCTCCAATCCTGCAGATTTAAAAGTTGCATTCTGCTAATACATGACGCCGATCTTCTATTAGACACACATCTTCATGTCATATGAATACCGAACATGAACTTTGGAATGCACTGAAATTTATACGAGCTTACGTCTCCTGTCTCCCACATTCGCAAGCGTATAAATGTCAATGGAACAAAAAATGTAGTGTAACTGGCCAAAGACTCAAAAGAAAGCTAAATAAATAACACCAATTAAATTCTTTAGGAAAATAAAAATGCTGCTTTATTAGCTAATAATTTTTTTGCAATATTCAGATTCATGCTTTGATTATATTCGTAACTCGGATTGAAACGGTCAACGTTGACTGCAGCGCTCCAGGTCTAATCTTTCACATCTGCCAGACAGCAGCGGGTCATAGACTCACTCTGCTCGATTGAACCCACTTGACTAAGTATTTGTTGGCCCACTGCCCAAGGAACTCTGGTGAAAAGTTTGATAGCCCCCTGACCTAAAAAATATGAGTCCGAGACTCTTTCTCTTCTGCCCAATTTACTGAATGCTTAAGCATTCAGAAAGAGAGTGTAAGATTACAATGGCATCAATTTATTTTGTAGAAATCAGAGAGCTCTGATTACCAATGTTTATTTTTCCACAATGGGGACAACTGAGATGAATATCCAGACTGACTATTCTTAATCGTCCTTTGCCAGGAGCAGGACAGCTGATACCGTACCGCAAGCTTTGGTCTTGAGCCAGCAGAGCTTGCACACCTGAGCGCACTGAGACATTGAGTTCAGGGCACAGGTGAATAATCACTGTGCTCAGCACACCATATAGAAAGAAACGTCAGCAGAACAGTTTGGGAATCAAAATTAAAATAGCCCTCGCCCTTCACAAGGGTCATAAGAGCACTATCCTGTCCTGTTACCCTTCCAGAAACACCAAAGAGGCACAAAAGATGCTTTTATGACTTCAAAGGGCCATATTGTACACATATTATGTTTTCCCTGAAGTTCAGTCACAGATTTGCATGACCATTTTTAAGCACTTTTCTGACCCTCAGAATTAACTACTGCACTATAAAACAGTCTTATGTACAGTATAACAGTACATACACTATAGGACTATGTAAATAATCTTTGACATGACTGGCTCTCACTTAAGCAGCTTTCAATGTAAAAATAGTACATTTAATTTTCAAAAGAGCAAAGAAAATCTAGTTTCTACATGATACGTCCTTTTTAGAGGAGCATTTTTATCATTTTATTTCTTCTTTTAGTACATTTATATAAAGTTGGTATAGTGTTTTTGTGCCAAAAACGGTCAGAATTAAGTCCTTCAAATTCTATAAGACCCTTGAAATTACACAGACATATACAGTATTTGTTGTGATTGTGAAATGAGCAACTGCTCATGTTGCTCTCTCGCCTGGGATGTGGGTTTGCTGTCTTTTAAAATATTTTTTTTACTGCCCCATCCTTCAATAACTGCTTCTTTGCAGAGCCTGCATTTTGTGACAGGTTCATTTATCATAAAGCACGATGTGCACAGTTATCTGACCAGATTATCTGACCAAATAAGGTTTTAACTTTAAACTCTAAAAAAACGAATGCGGCTGAGTTTGGAGGATGCCAGTTTTCGAGGTTAGCTTTATCTGGTCAAGCAATAAAGAAAAAACTTTTTTTCTGGTCTGTGAGAGAAACATTTCTGACATTTCTTATATAATATTAACAATGTTGAAAACTATTTTTTGCTTAATATTAGTCGAAACACATTCTTTCCGGATTCTTTGATGAATATAAGGTTCAAAAGAACAGCATTTATTTGAAATAGAAGTTGTTTGTATTATAAATGCCTTTACTGTCACAATTTAATGCATCCTTGCTGAATAGTTATTAAAAGTATCAATTTCTTTCTGACTGCAAATGTGTGAACGGTAGTGTATTTTTAAGATATTATTTATAAATTAACATATTGCATTAACAGTCCAGCACCTTTTAAGTATGTGGAAAGAGAATGTAATAAAAGAGATGACTGCTGTGAGTGTTGTTTCCCAGGGTTGACAGATCTATCAAAAGCCCCCGGTCCTTGCAGATAACATAATCTGCACCTGCAAATGGAGGCCTTCCTGTTTGCTTTGGACCAACCACCGCTTCCCTTATCCTTCCACCCTCCTATCCCAGATTGAAGCCCTGGGGAAGAGCGCCAAGCCCCTGTTTTACTAGTCCCAGGCTGGGCACTGTGCTGAGTCTGCATGAACGCTGTTGCACAGCCACGGGCCGTCTCAAGACAGACATATTCTTCTTTAATCTCATCCATCCGCTCACCGTCTTAAATCTTTTTCATTGGTTCCATGTGTTGAATCGTGGAGCATGACCTCCTCATGCAAGTAGAGCGAAATTAAATGTGGCTGAAAGACACTTATCAAAACACAGAAACGGCATCCCGATCTGGCCAACTGCGCACTCTGATACGCTTCCAAAAACGAGGATCAGGTCAGAAAGCAGGTCGTTTACGAAACATTTATAAAAAAAAAAAAAAACCTCATCACTAAAACTAGAAGTCAAAAGACAATTTTGAGCGCCCTACTTCACGTCATGCCCTGTTTTGGCTCAGTGTCCCATGACAATGAGTAATTAGGTCTGTAATTGGAACACAGCATATACAAGAAAAAACGTCATGGCCAGACAGATGACCGACCTGTAACCAATACCAGCTTTTGAACCACTACAACTCATAGATAAGAATTAAGAACATAAGAAAAATCCCAGTGGGGCGCTTTGTTTTTATGTATTATATTATGGTATATTAAGCGTGGGGAGATTCCTTTACCTTCATTGTGCTGAAGCTGAAAAGAAAAATCTCTCCACGTCATATATCTAGAGAATAATTGAAGGTCAGCTAGAGTCTGAATTCTTGTTCATCCCTCTGAAACTATATCAGTTAAAGACAAGAGATGCACAATATATCTGCTCCATATCAGTTATCAGACAATATCTGCTTTTTTTATTAATCAGTATTAGACATTGTTTTAATAACATAAGTCAGTTTCGGATAATTATTTGTTTCCACCTGTTTTAAAATTCAATTCAACACAGCAATATCAAATGTACAGAGACAGATTATGACAAGGTTTCTGAACTGGGGTTTGTGATCCCCTGGTGGTTTGCTAGTTGATGAAAAGCTAATAATAATTAAAAATAAATATGCAAAATTAAAATAAATAAATCTTTTAAAAATAAAAAAACAACTTAAAATAAAACACTTAACTAAAAGAAATATTTTATTTCTTAACCTGCATGTCATGTGACCCTTAACCAACATCAGAGAACCCTGAACATGCAAATATGTTGTTAAATTAGAAAATATTTACTTAAACATACAAATGTTTACTTACTTAAAAGGGATAGTTCACCCAAAAATGAAAATTCTATCATTAATTACTCACCCTCATGTCCTTCCAAACCTGTACGACCTTTATTCATCTTTGGAAACAAAAATTAAGATATTTTTAATGAAATCCGAGAGCTTTCTGACCCTGCATGACAGCAATGCAACTGACACATTCAAGGCCCAGAAAGGTAGTAAGGACATAATTAAAATAGTCCATGTGACATCAGTGGTTCAACTATAATGTTATGAAGCTACGAGAATACTTTTTGTGTGCAAAGAAAACAAAAATAACGACTTTATTCAACAATTTCTTCTCTTCCATGTCAGACTTCAGGGTGAGAAAGCTCTCAGGTTTCATCAAAAATATCTTAATTCGTGTTCTGAAGATGAATGAAGGTCTTATGGGTTTGGAACGATATGAGGGTGAGTAATTAATGACAGAATTTAAATTTTTCTCGATTGAAATCAATGAAATATTTTAGGTCAAAGGGGTTCAGCTAACAAAAATGCTTGTGAATTTAACCCTTTGAAAGGAGGGTACTATCAATTTTGAGACCGTTTTCTTTTTAAGAGCATGTCAGAGTGAGTTGCTATGTGCATGTAACAATAGTTTAATAATAGTTTTAGTGTATTTTTAATTTTCTCAATTTTTAAACAAAGTACACATTTATAATATCAGCCATTCATGTTAACAGTCGTAACATAAAATAATTATTGCCTTTTTGGTAACATCCAGAATATCAAATGATGCTTATAATAATAATAATAATAATAATAATAATAATAATAATAATAATTCCTTACATTTAAATAGCGCTTTTCTGGGCACTCAAAGCGCTTTACATATGGGGGGGAATCTCCTCAACCACCACCAGTGTGCAGCATCCACCTGGATGATGCGACGGCAGCCATATTGTGTCAGAACGCCCACCACACACCAGCTTATTGGTGGAGAGGAGACAGAGTAATGAAGCCAATCAGTGTATGGGGATGATTAGGAGGCCATGATGGTCAGAGGCCAATGGGCAAATTTGGCCAGGATGCCGGGGTTACACCCCTACTCTTTTTTGAAGGACATCCTGGGATTTTTAATGACCACAGAGAGTCAGGACCTCGGTTTAACATCTCATCCGAAGGACGGTGCTTTTTACAGTATAGTGTCCCCGTCACTATACTGGGGCGTTATGACCCACACAGACCGCAGGGTGAGCACCCCCTGCTGGTCTCATTAACACCTCTTCCAACAGCAACCTAGTTTTCCCAGGAGGTCTCCCATCCAGGTACTCAACCCTGCTTAACTTCAGTGGGCAACCAGTCTTGGGCTGCAAGGTGACATGGCTGTTTATATCTACTGAAAGCACCATGAAATGGTTTGACAAACAAACCTTTTCATAAAACATACTCCCTATATCCAAAATATCTCCTACTACTCTAAAACTCTTCTACTATAGTGCACAAAAAGCTGCACATCAAATCATTAGCATGTCCAAATATGTAGAATTCATAAATTCTAAAATATCTAGTTGATACTGAAGTGCACATCTGACCGACCTTTTACTATCCCAGAGGAGATGTCACATTTGTACATTTCAGGGAACAAAGGCTGACGTTATAGGTCACATGACAATGCCAGCATGGCGAATACAGTGTGAGATTGTATTCATACTATGCACATGCATACTTCCAGAACAAATGTTATTAACCATTTTAGTAAATGCAGTACACAACAACACTTTCAGAGGCAGCTACTGTCTGCTTTCTGAGTCACTGGATTATTATGCTTCAGTGTGAACATTTAACTAAGAACAATTGAAGTGCCTTCAGGATTTTGTCACTTCAATGTGCTTTCTATCACCCTGACTGTATTGCTGTCACATTACTGGCAGGTAACCATCGACCACCCACGGTCTGTGTCTGTGTGTGTGCGTCTTGTTTCAGTGCTCGTGCTGTCTTGAGTTAAACACATGGATTCACATCAGAAGAACAGTCTGGCAGGGCTTATGTTTGTGGCATCATGGAGGGTTTGATGTCATTAATGAACTCAGATTCACACTGGCATTTCTCTGCTCTCTGAGCTCCATTAGGTCATGGAGGATAAATGGTATGACTTTGGCCTCACTGTTTCCTGCATACCTAAACATGCAGCAGTGTCCAGTAAAAATGAATAAGTGTGATTTCATGAAACAGGATTTGCTTGTTAAAAAAACACTACGCTACAGGAAACTGACAGAATCACACGGTGGTAACAGCAAACCCATGCGACGACTTCGCGTATGGCAAAATACAACATGAACAAAGTCAATTCCTCTTTTCCCAACGCAAACTAATCAAGACTGAAACCTTTGCTTAAAGTTAAAGAAACCTTCATCTAGCACAACTCAGTGGCTCTATGACCCAGGGCTAGTAATGCAGTGGTTCTTAAACCTTTTGTCTCCAAAGACCACAACAATATTCAAGATGTTTGTTGTCAAGATGTTGTTTATGAATTACTGAATAAGGATTAAGACTAAGGACTTCTAAAAGTATGTTTTACTCTCAATTTCTAAGATTTTTTTTAATTTACATCTTTTTCAGGTCTAGAAATCAAGCTTTTAAAATTAAATTACCTCATATATCCAGGTTTTTTAATACAGTGGAAATTAAATTAATAAATTTCTTTTTTTATAGTTTTTTTTTAACTTGTTTTATATTATTTAAAATCATTAAACAAATCATTTAAAGTCATCTTGAGACCCCTCTGGAAGTTTTCTGAGCCCCCACTGATCTAATATTTGTAACTATATCTTGTATTTGTTGATCATCATTATGTATTGATACAGCAGAATGAAAAGTCCAGCTATTACTGCAAATTAGAAAAACAACCGATTTGTTATAACCTTGTTTTGTTAAGAATATTTAGCATATAATAAAAATAGCTTAAAGAAGGCTTTGGAAATAAATAATTTGAGACAAAGAAACAAAGATAAACAAAAAACAAAATGTTTTATCTTAAATAAAAAATGTATATTGTGGTAGGTCTACTGGCCAAAAACAGGTTATAGTCTAAACAAAACACAACAAAACAAAACAAAAAACAAAAATTAACAACTAAATTAAACGAAACAAAACAAAGCAAAAAAAAACTAAACAAAACATGCTTTTGTTAAGCTTTTGTTAAGCTTTGTCTTCAATAGGTACAAACAATAAGTAGAGCATTTCTCATTTCTCTTTCTTTCAGAAAGTGTCTTCTCATTATAGAAAGAGTTGCGAATTATTTGTTTAGTTCTCAGATGTTGATGAAAGTAACGCCTAAGGAAACAGGCTGACTGAGACACGACCAAACTCTCTCTGCAGCAACAAACTGGGTATCCTGAAGAGCAGCATGCACTATTTTAGGTTGCTTTGGTTTGAAAGCATCTGTCTAATCAAGTCTGACTTGTCCAGCTATCCAAAATCTTTGGTGACACTTAATTTGTTGTTGAAAAGATTAATGGAACCATTTAATAGATTAGCCATTTTAAAGCAGAGAAAGTGTAGATAAGGGGCATTAACCCAGAATCAGTTTCTTTAAGACAGAGAGGTGATTATGTTAAGCACTTTGATATATGAGATGATTAAACACCGTTCTGACAGGATGACAGTGTAATCTGGTGCACTAAACCTTCAACCGAAGATGACAGGGTAAAACACTCACCCACCTACTCACACACACACACACACACACACACACACACACAATGACCTAACCTTCTTCTTGCTGCAGTATATCTGCCATTTCTTTTCTGCTGGTAAGGCAAACATGGCCTCTCTGTGCTTCTCTGTGAGGTCCAGCTCATCCTGAAATCAAAGAAAAAAAGAGACAGAGAGAGAAAAGAAAGATTAGATATTTTTGAACCTGGACATGGTAAAAACAAACTGTAAACCCCTCGAGGCAGGGTCAATATCCACCCACAAACCAATGATAACAGCATGTGGAAACCACAGAATGTTTTTTCAACTTTCTCCTTACCCACAAATACTTCCTCAATTCCTCCAGCAGAGAGGACACAGAGGAAATTGACAGAAAGAGAACAAAACGTCCACGATAGCAGACAGAGTAAGTGGTGATTTGCGCTGCAGACCTGGTATAATGACATTTCTTTCCACTGTAGACTTATATCTGGCTGCAACGATAATAAACCAAAGTTTACTTGAAAAACGCTAAGGAAATTAATCATATGGATTACAGTAGTATATATATGTATGTATATAACTATTGTAAGTGTAGCTTTTATCTATGTAATATTTATATTAAATGTATGTGATTATGTTGAAATCAGTAAATTTCCTTTTTCTGTCCAATTCAGCATTCTGTGGAGTGCCTCAAATTCAATTCAAATTCATTAAAGATAATTGTAAGTTCTGCCCAAAACCATCTGTAAACACTGAACGACTGATGACTGAACAATCAATGGCTTTGGCAATGAAAGTCCTACACACAAACTTCGGCCACTTGTAATTTCCTTTTGTTTTGTCCTTGAAATTGCAGTTCATCACAACAATCACTGTGTTGTGGTTCGTCCTCACAGTGAGTGTGGGTTTCCACAAAGAAAGAGCTGGTTTGTTAGTTAGCTGCTCTCGACAAGGGAGTCCCATGCGAACTGATGATTCCACTGTGAATTCCCACTTGTACACAGACACAAACAAAAATATTCATATTACAATGTATATTGGACAGAAATCCATTCACTTAAACAACTAAATCCATGAACAATCAGAATTTTGTGACATGAGGGGGTTGTTCCCTTCACTGTCCTCTTACAAAGCATTCAGTTGGCCTCCAGAGACACTCCAAAATTTTTCCCATAGCCTCCTATATCCATAGTGTACTCCACTCTGTTTTTTTTTTTTTTTTTTATAAAAGACTGAGATTTTTTTCTAAACAATTTGAAAAAATATCTAAAATTTTGTAAAATATTTATCAAAAATATGTTAAATGATTCAAAAGATTTTTTAAAATGTTCACTAAGGCTGCATTTATTTGATCAACATACAGTAAAAATTGTAATATTGTAAAATATTATTACAATTTAAAATAATAGTTTTTTATTTGAATAATTATTTTTAAATGTAATTTATTTAGGTGATGGCAAAGCTGAATTTCCTGCCATTACTCCAGTCTTCAGTGTCACATGATTCTTCAGAAATCATTCTAATATGAAGCATTTCTTATTACTATCAATGTTGAAAATGTTGTTCTGCTTAATATTTCTGTGGAAACCTTGATACATTAGCTATGTTTCCATCCACCTATATTTATGCGCATTTTGGGATATCACATAAAAAAAATTTAAAAAAAAACCGCTGGATGGAAACGTGAAGATGTGCATGAATTCTAAAAATGCGCATAAAAGCTTACTCGCTCAACTAAGACAGATAAAGTTCTTATCCGGTAACAAAACGTGCATAAACTATGATGGAAACACTTTTACCGAATAAATTCCTTAATGCGCATCAAAAAAGACATGTGACTTTGCAATGGGACAGCATAACTGAACCAACCAACGGACCAATCTCATTGAAAAGCTTCTAAAATGCAAGTTTTGTCATTCTAAAATGCTTGAGCAAAGTCTCGCCAAAGTGCTTCGTAATAATTAACTCCCAGAACTGCGTTCCCAAACAGCGGGCTCCGAAAATAAGATAACATGACTGCATTTCATCTGTGCACTCTGAAGCTCGTAATTTATTGTATACAAGTACCTTCTCCTACTGCAGCAAATTTAATTTTTCTTTGTGATATTTAGCCAAAGTTAATCAGGAAATGACGATTTTGTTCTCTTCAACTCACTGAATGGAAACGGTGCTTTATTCGCAAATGTTTTATGCGCTATTCCAATTTTGCGCATAAGTTTAAATCGTATCTTTGGATGAAAACATAGCTATTGATGGATATAAAGTTCAAACATCATTTATTCGAAACAGAAGTCTTTTGTAACATTATAAAAGTCTTTACTGTCATATTTTATAAAATATTGGATCCTTATTGCAAAGTACTAATTTCTTTCAAAAAAGGAAATCATAAACCCAAACGTTTGAACATGCATTGTTCAATAAAGCTAGCTGTCCACTAATGCAGATCTCAGTGTGTTGGTTTCATTCAAGCACATGCGATTTTTATTATCATATCAATCCTATGAAACACCTGCAGAGCATGATAGTGGAAAAGGACATAGTTTCAGCAGTCAAAGTTGATTGAATGTGAACTCTTCGAACTGAATTGGATCACATTCAAGGATCGACCTGCCCATTTCAGCAGCAGAATCTAATAAAGAGGCCTCTCAGCGTACATCTCTCACTGTAAATCCCTGAATGTAGCGCTACACGGAGAACTGTCTGCCAAATCTGGTAATGGCTTCCTGTCTGGCAGTTCTTGGTGACAGTGATGTCCCTGATGCTCCACAGGGATGCAGGAGAGAGGAAGAGCTGCTGTTCCTCTCATCCGGCCTGGTGTCTCTTCCATCTCTCATCTTCCTGCGAATCCCCCGGACTTTAGTGGAAACGAGCTGCACAGTCAGCAGAAAGTCTAGACATCCCCGGCATATATGCATAAAGAAAATAAGCGTACAGTGTTTTGTTACAGTCAAGGGCAGCCAGACTACAACCAGGATGTTCCATTCATGCAGAAAACCACACCTTGCCTTATCTGAACCCAACACGCCACATCAAGCCCCAGCATTCAGCTGCAGCTCCATCAAAGCTCTACAACACTACAGCAAACCTTTCAGCACTCATAATGAGGAAAACGTCCACTGTAGAACATAAACTCTATTGTAGACTTGTACAGTAAGTGATTGAGCTGTCAAATCAACTCTTGATTAAAATAAACTTGCACTCTAATGGAGAATACAGTTGGATAACTCTCGAATTACATCAATGAAAATAGTTTAAGTGTTTAAAAGAAGACATTTATTATACAGTTTACACTATAGTGGTTTATTGAAGCCATATACAACATTAATACTTTATACAGATGTTAAAGAGATATCTCACCTGAAAATAAAAGTTTTGTAATCATTTATTCAACCTCGTCACTCCAAACCTCTTGGTTCAGTAGAACACAAAAGGAGAAATTTGGAAGATTGTGCTGGTCGCTCTTTTCCATGCAATTACAACAGCTGTTTCCATTCACATATTTTAATGCGCATTTGGGATGTGACATAAAACAATGTTGGATGGAAAGGACAAGATGTGCATAAAATCTTAAATTTTGTGCTCAACTGATAGACAATTTTTTAAACCCGATAAGATGACATGCACATAAACATGATGTCAAAATTTACAGAATAAATTCTAGGATGCGCAATAAAAAAACCTTGTGTGACTTTGCCTCAACAGCTCTGTGACTGGATAACTAGACTAACCAGCTGACCAATCTCATTCCACACCATTTCAAATGTTATTTTAGTCATTCAAGTTTGTCATCAAAATGATTTCGTATAATTACCTCCCAGAATTGTCTCTCACGATTACTTTCCCACATATCTTGCATACGCCTCTAAACGCAAGATAATATGACAGAGTTTGTTATTGTTTTGTCTGTGCACTCTGAGGTGGGAAAAGATACATTGGCTTTCCAAGCTGCACCAACTTCCATTTTTATTACTTATAATTTGCATCAGTTTCCCAGGAAGCAACTATTTGGTTTTACTGAACACATAAGATGGAGTGCTTTATTTGTGGATGTTTTATGCAATGTTCTGATTTTTAAATTCACACATTTCAATGAAAACTAGTTAATGAGATGACTGGAGCTTTCAAAGCTTCAAAAAGGACACAAAACACCATAAATGTGGTGTGCAACTTTTTTTAGTCTTCTGAAGTTACGGTATATGATAGCCTTGTGTGAGACATACAGAAATTTAAGTCATTATTCAATAAAAATCATGACATCCACCCTAGCTCTCTTTGGTGTGGTCATGAGAGAAATAGCAATGTAAAATATGCGAATGAATCAATCGGACTGATACACTTTCAGAATTCAGAATTCGCTGAAGACTTGTAATATGACGCATCAATCATGTGGACCACTTCTGTGATATTTTTATTCCTACATTCTTTAAAAAAAAAAAAAAAATTCTAAGTCATGCAGGTTTGGAACTTGAGAGTGAGTAAATGATGACAGAATTTTAATTTTTGGGTGAACTATCCCTTGAACTCTATGCCATATAAGGATTATAATGCAATAATTTTGATTGAGTCTCAAATGTCATATCTGGGGCCAATCATAACACAAAAGACCTAATTCTATGAAAAAAGACATATCATGGCTAAATCACATGGAAACTCCCTTCATGTACCTCATTATTTTAATTTCATCCTGAAAAGCCCTTTTGTTCTAAGAATATTTTTGCAATTCTAATCTACTCAGTGTGCTGAATATGATGAATTTTTAAGAAGACTTTGCCAAGCCCTGAAATGAAGGGAAATTTGCATAATATCCTCTAAATAACTAAATAAATATCAGCTACAGTATTTCAAATAATTAGCCAATCTTCTACTAAACAAAATATTACTTTTCATGAAAAACAATGTGTGAATAAGCAGGCAGGTTGCCAGTTACACAACACCGGTTTACAAACTCAATAATAACTTGCCAGAATGGCGCGTGCTGAGAGCATGAAATCTTTCTTTGAGGGCTCTGAAAAGAGAACAATTGCTGCTGTTTTGTGTTGTACATCAATTCGAACCCAAGTACAGGGAAAGGGAGGTTAAGAGCGGGTCAGACCAAAAACAAGCAATTACTCTGCAGTGCAGTCCAAGACACAAGGCCACTCAATGGAACCCATTGATGTGCAAAGTGGAAGCTGGCAGAGATGAAGGAGGAGACGAGAGAGAGAGTCGGAGTCTGCAGCACGCCATACTGCTGCGATTTCTATTCAAGCAAGGATTAAAGACAACATATTTGATGGATTAATTACAGCTCTTTAATTATGCTAAATTAGAGTGCAAACAAGGAGGGACTGTATCCGTGGAAAATAATGCTTTGGTTCTTCATTAATTAGCTCAACATGCAACACATAAAAATACTAGTGAGGTGATAAAAATGCTTACTTTATTATTATTATTATTATTATTATTATTATTATTATTATTATTATTATTAATAATAATAATAATAATAATAATGTAAATATTATATATTTATATATAGCTAAATAACTAAATATACATATATACAGTACCTTGCAAAAGAATTCAAACAATTCCCTTAACTTTTTCCACTTTTTGATATGTTGTAGCCTTTTGTTAAACTGCTTTAAATTACTTTTTTCGACATCAATCTACACTATATACACCATAATGACAAATGATTCCATTGATGTTCACATTGATGATAATGATT
Organism: Spinibarbus caldwelli; assembly: GCA_039654775.1. Taxonomy (NCBI): domain Eukaryota; kingdom Metazoa; phylum Chordata; class Actinopteri; order Cypriniformes; family Cyprinidae; genus Spinibarbus; species Spinibarbus caldwelli. The sequence goes on from CM077241.1 coordinate 14,703,791, forward strand.
CCATTGCATAAGTATTCATACCCTTGTCCGGGACAGTTGAAATTTAGCTCAGGAGCATTCATTTTGCTTGTAAATGTTACCACACTTTGAGTGAAGGTAACCTGTGGAAAATTCAATTGAATGGGTATGATTTGGAAAGGCACACGTCTTAATAAAAGGTCTAACAGCTGAAAATGCATATTAGAGCAAAGGCCAAGCCCTGAGGTAAAAAAAAAAAAATTAATAATAAAAACAACTGCCTGTAGAGCTCAGAGATAGGATTGCATCAAACCACACATCTGGGGAAGAGTTCAGAAAAAAAAAAAAAAAAAACCCGGCTGCATTGAAGGTTCACAGAAACATGTAGCCTTCATTATCCATAATTGAAGACGTTTGGAACAACCAGGACTCTTCCTAGAGCTGGCCTCTTGGCCAAACTGAGCAATTGATGGAGAATGGCTTTGGTTAGAGTGGTGACCAAGAATCTGATGGTCACTCTAGTTGAGCTCCATGATCATATTTGGAGACAGGAGAAACCTACAGAAGGATAAACATCACTGCAACACTCCACCAATCTGTTCTTTATGCTGGTGTGGCCAGATGCAATCCTCTCCTCAGTGAAGACACATGAAAACACATTTGGAATTTGCAAAAAGGCACCTAAAGGACCCTCAGACTGTGAGAAACAAGATTCGCCTGATGAGGTAAGAGAACACCTGACGAGATCAGAGACCATTCCTTCATCCAGAATCACTCTAGACCCTTTAGATTCCCAGATGCATGTTGGTGCTTCTTCTCTTCAGTTCACCCCACTCATTTTCTATAGGGTTCAGGTCAGAGGACTGGAATGGCCATAGCAGAAGCTTGGTTTTGTGCTCAATGACACATTTTTGTGTTGTTTTTGAGGTTTGTGTTTGGATTATTGTACGGTTGGAAGATCCAAACATGGCCCCTTATAAGATTTCTAACAGAGTCAGTCACTTATTGATTTTTTTTATCTGTTGGTATTTGATAGAATCCATGATGCCATGTGTCTAAACAAGATGTCCAGGACCTCCAGCAGAAATATAGGCCCACAACATCAAAAATACAGCAGTATATTTCATTGTACACATGGGGTACTTTTTATCCCTGTGTTCACCAAATCCATCTTGAGTGTTTGCTGCTAAAAAGCTCATTTTTTAGTTTCATCTGACCATAGAAGCCAGTCCCATTTGAAGTTCCAGTCGTGTCTGTTAACTGAATATGCTGTAGTTTGATTTTGGATGAGATAGGTTAGATTTTTGTGAATTTTTTAAATAAAAGATCAAAAGGATTAACAATGCAGATTAATTTTCACAGCCTTCTTTGATCATATTTACCAAGGGTGCCGATATTTTTGGCCATGACTGTGTATATATAAATATAAATATAAATATATATACACACACACACACACCTGTATATATCGGCCCCCAAAAAACCGATATGGGTTTTTTGGGGGCCGATGCCGATACCGATATTAGGAAGTAAAAAGGCCGATATTCTTAGTGTATATTACAGTACAGTACCAGTCAAAAGTTTGGACACTTTCCCATTCCTGTGTCCAAACTTTTGACTGGTACTATATATAGAATACTATAGTATACACATAAACAGAATATATATATACACATAAACACATTTATTGCAATGATCACTCAAATGTGGTGATCAAACACTTATAATGACGTGACAAAGATATGTAATGGAGGCAGGGCATTTAACAATAAACTTTATTATCCAAAATGAGTCTGACATCAGTGCACTGAACAGTAAAGGTGAAGTTTATTTAACTTTATTTCAATTCAATTCCATTCAACTTTATTCCGTTGAAGTTTATTTCATTTCAGAACATTCATTCACGGATTTGTGCTACTGTCTTCACACACAGACGAAACTTACTAAAGAAGTGTGACATAATATACCACTGTACATAAATACCATTTAAATTCACATCTCGCGCACTTTAATGCCCTTTGAATGTAACGTGTACGTTCCCTTGGAACCGGAATCATGGCGGAATATCATGTGAAGTCCACTTCGCAGGGTACTTACGGTCGAATAAGACAAAGCTTGAATGCTGCAGCCTGAACAAGACACCTCTTTACTGAAGTTAAAGTGTTGGCTGATGTCATTATCTCGCGAACACGGCGGCAGATCTCCACCAAATTCAGGGAATCCCTTCAGCTCGAGGAGCCCTCTCGAACGCCACCCTCCGCACCTCAGTAGCTCCCCGGGATCGGTCGGCGCCTGACCGTGAATTTAACTGCCCGTAACTCCCGGACCCCGGGGGCTATCGACGCGGGGGTGGTCTCATTCGAAAGGGGGCCTCGAGACGTACACTCGATTCGGCGTTCGAGAGGGTTCCTCGAGCTGAAGGGATCCCCAGAATTTGATGCGGAACCGCCGCACTGTTACAGAGATATGGCCGTTCAAAGTTTCAATGGTATTCCATACACTTAAGCTTTAAAGCATTTCATCCAGGTCGCCAGTAGCAAACAATGGAGCTCTGCTGGACAAACTATGTAATTACACCATATACAAGCATTTTATCTGCGTTTTATGTTCTGTAAAAAAATGTTCATATCGGTGGCATATCGGCGGCATATTCACCTATACCGATATATCTGCGACAGGCTCATATTGGCCGATAAAATCGGCAAAACGATATATCGGTCGGGCTCTAATATACAGTGCTGACAATCGATTAAAAAAAATTATTAATCGCACATTTATTCTGAAATTAATCACGATTAATCGCAATTAATGCTTAAAGATACAGAAGTTATTGATTTCCTCATTTTTCTTTTGTTCTTTGATTAACAGACATCTCAGCACCTGGGTTATTAGGTAATTTGGCTGCTATTACTTTAAGAGCTGCCACTGCTGAACATGACGTGGATCTGAAATGCATTAGTTTCATTCACTTTTTAATATGAAATTATACAGGATACAGTGCGCGCCACTGTATTTATGCATGCAATTGAAGAGCACAGTATAACGGCGGACAGGACAGGAAAATTTGTTTTTAATAACATATGGCCTGACAATGCCGTTAAAATTGGAAAAATTTATCTCCTGCATTAACGCAAATTTTGACAGCACTAATACAATATAATTACACTACTGTTCAAAAGTTTGGGGTCAGTAAGAATTTTGTAACAAATTAATACTTTATTCAGCAAGGATGCATTGGTCTAAAAGGGACATTAAACACATATATAAAGTTACAAAAGATTTCTGTGAATCTGATTAAAAAAAAAAAAAAAAAAAAAGTTTCTTGACCAGCAAATCAGCATAATAAAATGATTTCTGAAGAATAATGTGACACTGAAAACTGGAGTAACACTGAAAATTCAGCTTTGCCATTACAGGAATTAAACACATTTTAAAATATATTCAAATAGAAAACAGTTATCTTAAATTATAAATAATATTTCTGAATATTACTACTTTATATTAAACTTTACAAATAAATGTAGCCTTGGTGAACATAAGACAATTCTTTTACATTAAAATTTTTTAATCAACCTCAAACTTTTGGATGGTAATACATAATAATATAATAATATAATTAGGGCTACAACAAACGATTATTTTGATAATCGATTATTCTAACGATTATTAGAAAGATTAACCGACTAATCGTTGATTATTCCACTGATTAATCAGTAGACTTTAATTGATTATTCAGCTTTTGCAATTACTTAAAATATCGCGTTATACATATTCTAACAAATAAATAAAGGTAATCACTTCAGCTTTTGAAAGTCATATGTGACCCTGGACCACAAAACCAGTTATAAGGGTCAATTTTTTGAAATTGAGATTTATACATCACCTGAAAGCTCAATAAATAAGCTTTGATGTATGGTTTGTTAGGATAGGAAAAGATTTGGCTGAGATACAACTATTTGAAAATCTGGAATCTGAGGGTGCAAAAAATGTAAATATTAAGAAAATTGCCTTTAAAGTTGTCCAAATGAAGTTCTTAGCAATGAATATTACTAATCAAAAATTAAGTTTTGATAGAACATGGAACATGAACATGATCTTTACTTAATATCCTATGATTTTTGGCATAAAATAAATATTTATCATTTTGACCCATACAATCTATTTTTGGCTATTGCTACTAATATACCCGTGCTACTTATGACTGCTTTTGTGCTCCAGTGTCACATATGTAATTCATTAAAATTATTACACAATAAATTGCTAATGAAAAATAAAGTTTCATTAGTTAACTACATTAGTTAACATGATCTAATAATGACCAATACTTCTACAGCATTTATTAATCTTAGTTAATGTTAATTTCAGCATTTACTAATGCATTATTAAAATCACAAGTTGTGTTTGTTTACATTAGTTAATGCATTGTGAATTAATATGAACTAACAATGAACGACTGTATTTTCATTAACTAACATTAACTAAGATTAATAGTGTAATAAATGCATTGTTCATTCATGTTAGGTAATACATTATAACACCTTACTATAAAAGCATTACCAATTAATTTATATAACTAGATATATTTGGCACACAAAATGAAATGACAGACAGAGAAACTCTCTTAATCACCATTTAATTAGCTATATGAAAAAACAACTGAATGACACATTCTGCCTAACATCTCATTTTGTAAGTCTTATGGATAAGAAACAAAATAAAGGTAAGTGATAAGACGCTGTATTTTTTGGTTAAACTATTTTATTCATATAGTAAGATAATCTCTGCTTTAACTGCTCTAGCGCTGTGTGTCTCTTCTTCTCTTGAACTGCATCAGAATTACAGTCTTGCGCTACAGCGCCACACTGGTCCAACCGCATTACTGCAGGCTCTTACATTAGGTCATATGGGATCAAACGACTACTCTACAACAGAAATATTTGTCGACAATTTTTTTATTGTCGACGTTGTCGATAATGTCGACTAATCGTTTCAGCCCTAAATATAATATAATATAATATAATATAATATAATATAATGATTGACAAATACTGGCAGAGTACTTGTCCTGGATGAAATAGATCTGTCCCTGAAACCAAGTCAGATTCACTGGCCTTATCTGACAGAAGTCAGCAGAGATAAAACTGTATAGAAATGTTAAAAGTTGGCACCTACCACCAGCTCTGAGAACATGGCGTCCAGCTCGTCATAGCTAGGGATGGGCAGCGCAGGCTCCATGGCCTGCAGGGCGAAGTCCTCCCGCAGACGGTAGGTGATCTCTGGGTGATCACTGCTCTGGAAGCAGCAGAAGAAGAAGGACACGCCGTGCCCTCCGCCCCCGCGTTTTCGTGGCGCCATGGCTGCTTCAGTGTGGGGGCACAAGGGATGATGGGAATGAGGGAGTGCTGGTCCTCCCCCAGGTGAGAGCTACGCTTGGGTCACTCAGCCCTGTAAGAAAACAGAAAAAGAAACTTTGGTCAAGACATGACGTCTTTTCTCTGGACAAAGACTTTCATCAGCCTTGACAAAGTCCAGACAGCAACCCAATGATCTAACATTTCTGCTTCATCTAAAACTCGAAATTAAGACGTCAACCCTGAAAGACTCCGCTAGGCCTAGTCAACACCACAAGTAGTCACATAACGTGCATGTAATCATCAGATTGGCTCATTCCAACTAACCACATCACAGGAGCAACTACGTTCCACAATGCATCACTCCCTACATAGGATTACAGAGGCTGTGCAAATTAACACAGCTTGCATCCACATGTGTCAGGCCACATCTATATTTAGGACAATAGAAAGAAATACTGGGTTCCAGTGACCACAAACAAAAATAAAAAGCCTTTTATAAGATCCAAACATGACAAATAAGAGGACAAGAGATTGCAAATTAAGCCACTTCATTGGGTCAATGACAAATAAGTCGCAATATACAGTGCCATCCATAAGTATTGGAACAGTAAAGACAAAATTGCTCTGTTGGCTGTGGAGTCAAGACATTTCCAAATATGATTAAAAGATGAATATGAGACAAAACTACAGAATGTCACATTTTATTAGCCATTTCAACACATACATGTTTTACCAAATAAAAAGAACAGCACTTTTAGAGTTCATCCCACTCATTGATGTGAGCATAAGTATTGGGACAGTTGAACATAAGGCAGATATAAAAGATTAAAAGCTATTATTTAGTTGCAGATCCCTTGCGAACAATCACAGCAGTAAGTCTGTGAACCACAGACATCACCAGACTCTTGGTCTCATCCTTTGAAATACTTTTCCCAGCCTTTAATGCAGCCAATTCCAATTGTTGCTTGTTTTGGGGAGTTTCTGCCTTTACTCTCCTCTTCAGCTGGTGAAATTCATGTTCAATCGGATTTAAATCTGGAGATTGACTTGGGCAATCTAAGACTTTCCATTTCTTTGCCCTTATAAATTCCTTGACTGAACTGGCAGGGTGTTTTGGGTCATTGTCCTGATGCAATATGAAGCACTTCCCAATGAATCTGGTGGCATTTTCTTGAATATTGGTAGGCAAGATGGTTTTGTACCCTTCCAAATTCATTCTTCTACTGTCATCATACATTAAATCATCAGTAAAGTTCAGAGGGCCTGTTCCAGAGACAGCCATACATGCCCATGCCATGACACCATCTCCATCATGCTTTACAGATGAGGCTGTATGCTTGGGATCATTTGAAGTTACCTTTTTTTTCTCCACATTTTTGCTTTCCCCTCACTTAGATAAAGGTTCTCTTTGTCTCATCAGTCCATAAACAGTTCCAAAACTCTTCTGGCTCACCTTTGTGCTTTTTTGCAAACTCTAATCTTGCCTCTTTATTTTTGGTGCTGGTCAGAGGTTTGTATCTTGCTGTGTAGCATCTGTAATTCTGTGTCAAAGTCTCCTGAGGACAGTAGATTGTCAGAGCATCACCCCAGCTTTCTGGAAGTTGGTGATTTTACAGACACGTCTTTTAGGGTTCATTTTCACAGCTTTTATGATTTGTCTGTCATCAACTACTGTTGTTTTCTCAGCCGATCAGGTCGTTGTTGGTTGCTGGTGTCGCTGGTGGTTTCCAAACTCTTGATTTCTCCATGCCCTTTGTTTTTGCTATAGCTCTAATTGACTTCCTCTTTTCTTTTAGCATCCAAATTGCTTTCTTTTCTCTCAAACTCAGCTCCCTCATCTTCATCCTGGTTTGAATGTGTCATCATCGAATGCAAGATTTAGAATGCAGAAGTAATGGATATAACTGATACAACACATTCCCTGCTTGTAATACCTGAAGAATGAATGCAACAGGACACAGCTGATCACTTAGAAAGACATGTGAGGCAACTGTTTCAATACTTATGCTCACATCAGATAGGGAGATGAAACTCTAAAAGTGCTGAACTTCTTAGCTGGTAAAACATCTGTGCTGAATCGCCCAATAATAAAATGTGACATTCTGTAGTTTAGTCTCATATTCATCTTTTAATCATATTTGTAAATGACTTGACTCCACAGCCAACAGAGCAATTTTGTCTTTACTGTTCCAATACTTTTGGAGGGCACTGTATGTGTTTACGATAAAGAAAAGAAAAACGCCTGCCAATATTTCAGAAATGCAACTGTTGTATTGTTTTGTAAAACTTAAATAAAGAAATAATTAAATAATGCTATAAAAGTAATTATTATAATATATTTAAAGGTCTTAAATATAAAAAAAATCATATTTATAATATTATATTGAAATATATTTAAGAAAAAAGTTTAAAAAAAAGTTATTGCATTTTTTATTATTAATTCATTGATTAAAAGCAGTGGAATGATTTCCACTGAAAAGTTTAGGATCAGTAAGATTTTTAATGTTTTTAAAGAAGTTTCTTATGTTCATCAAGGCTGCATTTATTTCATCAAAAATACAGAAAAAAAACTTATTTTGTGAAATATTATTGCAATTAAAATAAACAGTTTTCTATTTAAATATACTTTTAAATATAATTTATTCCTGTGAAGAAGAGCTGAATTTTCAGCATCATTACTCCAGTCTTCAGTGTCACATGATCCTTCAGAAATCATTCTAATAAGCTGATTCATAATCAATGTTGGAAACAGTTGTGCTGCTTAATATTTTTTGGGACCTGTGATACTTTTTCTTTGATAAATTTATCTATGAATATCTATGAATAAAATAAACAACTATTCTTTTTTAGAATTTTATTTTTCAATGGGCAATGAGGTTTTTTCGCCCTATTATGATATAAGGATATTTGCATCACCCTAACATTTTTGACTCTCTTCCCCCCAAAATAAAATTCATTTTAATTCAGAACATATAAATATGCTCAAAGAAAAGGTATATTCAAGTTGCATTATTATTTTATTGTGTTTTTGAATAAATTAATACATCTAAACCACACTGACCCTATTGCCATTCTATAATAAACCCAATAATCCAAGACTAGCCTCTCAAGTTTGGCATACTTTCCAAAAATGCAATATGAACAACTGCTGTAAGAACAATTTGTGTACGACAGACTTCATTGTGCAGAAACATCTGTCACTCAAGCCCAGCAGCAGAAGGTCCATCAGCTGTCTTTACAGCTTTGCATTTAGGTGTGGAACCACAAACAAACAACACATGGCCTGAACAATGAACACCAACATCGCTACGTTGAATCTGCAAAACCAGCAAGATTTTTTGCCTTGGACAGGCATACAAACGTGCAGGTGTGTGAGGCAAACACCTGTGAGGCATTTCAGCACCGATAAACTGAGGAACCGTTTGCCCTGTGGGCCAAAGAAGATGATTCTGATCACAGATGGCTGCCCTGAGGTCACTGAGAAACACATTATGGGAAAACGGCCAGCACTTCCAGATAAAAACCTGACAGAAGACGACTGAGGATTATTCTAGGAAAAAATAAAGAACAGGGAACTTGAGAGAAAAAATAAAGTGTGATGAGAGAAAGTTATGTAGGTGGACGTTTCTAGCCAAGTCTTCCCTTGAGTGGACGAGTCTGGCACCGATGCCCCTTCACCGCCTGTCGGTCACCATTATAAATCCACACAGCTGGAGTACAGCTGAATATAACACCCCTCCACCAGTCCATTGCCACAGTGGAATTCCCAGCTGCCCCTCCCTGGAATTGGAGTCGGTCGAATCCCAACTGCAAACTTCAAACGGGTTTTGTATGTAATATGTTTCATCCTTAGGAAAACTTTACTAAAACATGCAAGATGTAGTACAATTTTTGTGTGCAAGAAGAAATTAATAAAGAAAGTGACAGTTAAGACATTTATAGTGCTAAAACAAATCTATTTTACAGCCTTGGTGAGCACAAGAGACTTCTTTCAATTTTCCCGAGCCCATCAAGATATTACTAATCCAGCTGAGCCGATCCTCGCCTCACCCAGCAGTCAGCGTCTGGTTGCACTTACTGACATCCTGCATACCGACAGGAGCGATCTGGTTGGGTGAACTGTGAGATCATCCCTCAGTCCACGAAAGATCACGAGCTGCCACACATTCCTTCCTATCTGTGGTGCGATATCAATACATGTGCCCTGTAACAGAGACCTGTGGCCCTAGAGTACAGTAAGACTTTTCTCCTTTAACCTGCTGTTAGGAAACTCCAAAACACTCGCTCAGATTCTCTGCCTAACCTCTGGCTGACTTCAAGCTGATAATAAAATAACCTTTAACAGCATTAGACCATAAGGTTAGCATCAAGACAGTTTGACTTGTGAGTAATCTGTGTCTCTGATAACAGGAATGCGGCCAATTGACTGTATGACACAAAAACGTGTTAAATTACGGTTTAATTGATTTCTGAGTTGATTAATTATTTTCTTAATATTTCTTTCATGTTAGTTAATATTATTAATTTAATTAAGCTTATTTAACTCATAAGCATTTCTTTCTTATTTTAAGCAGAAATATGAGGATTGTGTATTTTTTTGCTTGATTGTTTATTGCTTTTTTACTTCACAAGTTTTAAAAAAATCATTAAGATATTACTAAAAAATTCTAAATTAAAAATAGAATTATTAAGAAATATTTTAACATTTAAATGTTTCATTACGATTTTTTAAATCTCCAAAATCCACTCTGTGCCAAATCTGTCTGTGTTTACTGTAAGTTAACATGGACTGGGTGGATTTTGGACTTTTGTGTCAGATACGGCCAATCCAGTCTGTCTTTGGTGTTTTTTTTCAGTGTCTTGCCCAGTTTTTGGAAATCTGTGCTGTGGTTTATTCCAAAGTGGTGTTTGGAGAGCTGCATTGCAAGTGGCCCTGACCAAAGGAAGGTGGTTATGGCTGGAACTGCAACAGTAAGAGATGATGAAATGAATGAGGATTCATTGCACATACAAATTACCTTCATTTTCACCAAAGTGGAATAAACAACTGTTACAAAGTCTGACATTCTCACAGTCATCAGACACAAACATAAACGCAAGTGTCTTTAGACAGAGTCAATCAGTCACACATCATTTAAATAAACATATATATTTTGTTTAAAAACAAAATTACACTATATATTAAAAATAACTAATATTTATGTTTTTTATTTGAGTAGAAATACAAAATAATTAACCTGATAAACATTTGTATATGATAATAAGTTTTATTTTCAGAGAATATGCCATGAATATGAGTGCATTTTTTTTTATTTATTTAGGGTAGATGTTTTACTGGAAAAGACGACAAAAATACTACTTAAGAAATGTTTATTGCAACATTATTTTTTGGCAAAGCCACAAACCATTAATAAAACTGACAGAAACAAGCAGTTATGACTTGTTGACATTATAATCTCTCCTTTCTTCCTATTCAGCTGACACAACAAACAGAGGCAGTCATGTGACCTGACTGCTTTGCATAAAGTAAAAAACAAACCCCCGCTCCGCCATGTGACTGCCATAGGGGCCGCCGCTTAATCTTTTACAGATGGATTATGATTAAGCAATAAGTAATTACTGCTGATGCAAAAGACTTAAAATGTGATAGAGGCTGTAAAGTATGTGCCTGCAGCATTAGAAGGAAATGCAGCGGGGTCAAGAGTTTACTGTAAATCACTTCCTTGTTATTTCCATAGAGGCGCAAGGTGTACTTAGCTGGAAGACACATAAGCAGGAACAAGCAGTCCTAAGTGTTTACTGAGACACATTTGAGACCTCAAACACAGATACTATCAGGAGAATCAGAAATGGTCTGCTGACTGTAAATGTTCCATTTAGTAACCTTAAAACAAAGAGCTCAAAAAGAAATATAATAAAAATCTAATTACCTTGAGACGACATTCTTTAAACATTAACCCTGTTGTTTAAAGTTTCCAAAAAATGGAAAGAATGTCAACATAACAAATGAACAACCAGAAAAAAGAGCCTGTCTGAAGAAGATAAACAGGAAGCAGATGAAGGTGATACAGTGAGAAAAACACATTTCATAACAGATGTTATCACTCTGACAACCAGCGTTGAGAAGTAACTAGCTAAAAATAGTGACACCAATTGACTAATTTGAAAAGAGCGTAGCTACTGTCACGGTATCGAAAAATGTAACTTTTCCAGTATCAAAGATACCTTTGTCAAGCGAATCACCTAGCTTTGCAGCTAAGTTAAACACAGCTAGACTAAGCAGTCCTCTCTGATTCACACTCAGATGTAATGTTGGGAAGTCCATGCTTTTTTTTTAAATCAGTTTCTTTGTTAATATGAACATGTTCAAATAAATTATTCACAAAATCAAACAACAATGTTGTTTTGTAGATTTATTCAGTACAAATGTAACCGTATCTGTTGAGCGTAATAGAGTGCAAAAGTCTTTGCTATAAACCACAAACCAACCTATGAGGACAATCACAACATAAACTTTGATTTGAAACAAAAAAGTATTTGAAAATCAGACAAACAGACAAAGGTACAGGACTACGTACTTAATGGTGTTAGTGTAGTGAGGGTAAAAACTACAGTCCCGTGAAGCATTGCTAATGACAAAAAAAAAAAGAGAAATCTAAAACTATTGATTTAAATATGTTGATTATGTTGATTATATACATATATAGAAACAATATATTTTCTATATTTTTTATTGCAAAATATGAAAAGTGTGTAGGGGTGTGCATCTCCATAACTGAGTCCGATGCAATACGCATCTCGATGCATAGCCAATGATACAATACATTAAAGATACACATGAAGCAGCTACCAATGCGACACAATACGATTCACCCCTATTATGATGCAGTGCAATCCAATTTCGATTCAACACAATGTGATTCAATGCAATACGATGCAACAGAATTTTTTTTTTTTTTTCATATTTACCGATACAAATATGTTAGAAATGAAGCATTGTGATACAAATGCCCACTTGTATCCGATGCACACTGTTTTAAATTGATGCATCGCATCGTTAACGTTTTTGCCGATGCACCGATGCGAGTCTGTGAATCTTACCATCCCTAATATACAAATATTGAAGTCATTTTGGGAGACTGACTCGACATCACTGACTAAAGAGTTATTTCTGTGCACTTTGCTTATCCCTATTCTCTGATTGGTGAAGATTTCTCTGCAGAATCATGGGTAATATAGTTTTTTAACAGCTTTTTCATTCAGCTGTTGAACATGATTATTTAAAAAATAAGTTGAAACAGTGCAGGCTGGTGGCTTCAACAAAAGCTATGCCTTTGATCTTGTAGCTCACAGAAGGTCTGTCTTTAAAGATTTTGAAGATATTAATGGAAGTTGTACTTCAAAACCAAACTGTTGACCTCTATATTGTCACGTCAGTCATAGCTTGCAAGCTTACAGTTTCATAGTAGCTTCCACATCTCTCGACAACATTGTCCTTAGAAGGAAGTAGAAGCATTTCAGAAGTACTTAAATTACTGATGCTACAAATATTGTTTTCTTTGTCATCATCGAAAAGCACATTTTCGGTGGCCCAAATGTACGAGTAGGAAGCACAGTTACTTAGCCTTTTCGATTAATAAGACCTTTTATTTGTGACAATAAAAAGGGAGAGGGGTACTGTTGGGGGATTTATCAAAGAAGTTTAGTGCAGATCACCACTGTAAGCCCACTGGTGTTCACATTGATACAGTAACTGCATTAATCTTTCAACTCGCTCACCTCTGCCCCTGCTGAAGGTTTATCTTTGCCGTGGGCCTGTCCTGACAGGCCACATTCCGCACATAGCCAGCCGAGCTCTGCTCAACCCCACTGCCATCTACCACGCACCCTCTTGTCACTCTTCCTGTGTCCTCAGGGCACTAATGGTAATTGGGTTCAAGTCTGCATTCGAATCCAACACTCGTTAGACTGCTTCTGTTGTTTTTGTGTCACTGAATGAGTCAGTCTTCCTTGAAAAACACAACGTTACAGACTGTTTCGCACCACATGCACAAATAGAGCGTAAGTGAATCAACAACACTGTCAGCGAATCAGATGCTCCATACAGAAAATTAAGAGATAATTAGGTTGCTATATTGAATCTGAACTGTAATAAGTTTTGGAATAATTATCCGGTTTTGCAATTGACAATTATTTTCTCTAATTTACATGAGGAAGGAAACTGTATGTGCGTACAGTTTGTAAATAATCTACACAAAACAGAATCTAAACCCCAAGATCTAGCTGTAAACAGTTTAAATCATCTGAATTGAGTCAGATTTACTGAATAGAAAGTGATGTTTGTGTGCCATAAGCCTCTTATTTGTTTGTATCGGTTTACATATTTCATTACATACTGTTCTGTGCATTAGAGGCGGTGACACACACCCAAGTCATTGTAAACCAAGTATAGTAACAATACACCCGCAGACAAAGGGTGGAGATAGTGACATTTAGTGTCTGGTGCTGGTTTGGAAATCAATATAAACATCCTTCCAGTCTGTCAGGTCATCAGGAAAAGAAAGAAATGAAAGAAAAAGTTGAAAGGCAGCAATGAGAGCCATGTGTCAGGACGTACCGGCGGTGACTTTATCCACTGTGACAGGCTGAACACCCTTCGTCCCATCAGGAAAGCCTGTACAAAACAAGGCCATTTCTGTCCTACCATTTCAGCCTTCTATTTTCTTTCTCTCCATTTATCTTTCCATTTCTCTGCTCAGCAAAAACTAAGTGCACTTAATCAGATAACTTGGCTGGAGTGATGCCCGGATTAGCTAGGGAAGACTTTATATTATACACATAGGATTCAGCACAGAAAAAGTTTAAAACTGCATAACAAGCAACAACTAAACAAAACAATTACATTTTATTATACTATATGCTGGACTTTCTGCGGCACAAAACAAATCACAAACTAATCTAGCTGCGTTCTCTGTTGAGTGTTTAACCCACAAAGAATGAGTTAGTCTTTCATCTAACTTTACAAGTATTACGCAAACCATTAAGAATAAAATAAAGGCAATTATTATTGATCCTCAATTAGCAAGTTAGCAGCAGCATATACAGTCAAGTGAAATGAATGCCTCTTTTGGCCTAGTTTCTTAAAGAATGATAAGAGCTATGGAAACATCCCAAACCAAGAAAAGCTTTCAACGATTACACTGAAAATCCAGTTAAAGCAAAATAAGCGCTTATAATCCCTAGACAGTGTCTGCAACAATTTATAGTTCTGTTTTTATACAATTAAAAAATAACAATAAATCAGCACTAGTAAATATTAACCACACACTGCCAAAACTGCCACTGTGCTTGCTCTTGCAATCCCTACTCCAACAGTGTCCGCCATAATTTATTGTTGTAAAATAAAATAAAATAAAACTGCACTTAAAATAAAATAAAATAAAATACAGACTGGCACAACTGCTTCACTGACACAGTAGCAGTTAAAAACAGAATAAGTCCAACAGTGTCTTCCACAATTTACATCTCTTTTTATAAAATAAAATGAAACAAAATAAATTGGTTGCTTGGATTCAGTACATGACTGTATCCAATGTAGAGTCAACAAGAGAGTTTCTGGGGTGCAAATGTCATTATAACACAGTGCCCTGGGACCGTTCTGGGAGTGACTGCCAAATCAGATTTTCTCTCATATAAAGCTGACAACAGGGCATCAGGGGTAGCGGCTTTTTACTACACATGTACAGGCCATGTGTTAATCTGTTTTATGGATGCAAGCATGCCATTTCACTTGTCTGAAGCATTTACAATTAATGCAATTCTACAACTAAAAAGTGTTTACACTGACAGTGATTAAATCAAAAAGGTCACAGAGTCACTGAGTCTCATTCCCATTTGATTTCCTTCTCATTCCCATTGATAGCTGTTGCATTCATTGTTTATTTGCATAAGGTTATCCTCTGCTCAACCTTTTTGCATCATTAATGGTTATTGTTGCACGTCACTACAAATCACCAACTGTCAATGAAAATAATAACTTCCAATCAATTTGCTGCTGCAAATCAATGTCAGTGTGAAAAGCCATTAGGTAATGGCCATCACACATTGATATTATTGAGCAGCAAAAAGTGATGTCTAGTTGATGAAACCAGTTTTTATGGTCAATAAATACTGATACCTGAACAAAACTTTCAATTAAAAGAAAAAGGGTCAAGCCTACCCTATAAATCGAAAAATAATGGACGTGTCCCAAATGACAACATTATCCCTTACCATCTTCCAAGTCTACACTTGATGCTTGTTGATGAAACCAGCTTTTATAGTCAATAAATACCAATACAAAAATAAAACTCTCAATTAAAAGAAAATGGGTCAAATCTAGCCTAGAAATCGAGAAATATGGACGTGTCCTAAATGACAAAGTCCCTCGCCAACCTCTACGTCTACACTTGATGCCTGGTTGATAAACCTATCTTTTATGGTCAATAACAACTGATACCAGAACAAAACTTTCAATTAACCGAAAAGGGGTCAAACCTACAATAGAAATCGAAAAAGAAATGATGTGTCCCAAATGACAATATTAGCCCTCGCCATTTTCCAAGTCTACACTTGATGTCTGGCTGATGAAACCAACTTTAATGGTCAATCATTATTGATACTAGAACAAATATCTCAATTAATATAAAGGGGTCAAACCTAGCCTAAAAATTGAGAAATAATGGACGTGTCCCAAATGACAGTGTCTTCTAAGTCTACACTTGATGCCTAGTTGATGAAACCAGTGTTTATAGTCAAAAAATACTGATACAAACATAAAACTCTCAGCTAAAAGAAAACAGGTCAAACCTAGCCTTGAAACCAAGAAATATGGACATGTCCCAAATGAAAATGTTAACTCTTCGCCATCTTCCAAGTCTACACTTAATGCCTGGTTGATAAAACCAGTTTTTATAGTGAATAAATACTGATACAAAACTAAATCTCTCAATTATAAGAAAAAGGGTCAAACGGAGCCTAAAAACTGAGAAATAATGGACATGTCCTAAATGACAACATCAGTCCTCACTGTCCTTCAAATCTACACTTTGATGGAAGAATTGTTGGTTAATATTCCACTGTGAAGTCCACAAAGGTTAACAAAAAGTTTAAAAATAGCACCCTTCTGAAACCATAACATTACAAATAGGACAGTCTACAGTCTTGTGGATTTCATGAATGTGCAGAAGCAAAGACCACAAGACCAGTCCACATCAAGTGTGTCATTTGGGACGGGGCCAGCACACATTTCACACACCGATAAGTTCATAATGCTGGTTGCACTTAAAATAGCTTCTTAAATCAACATTGTGGAGAGGAGCACTGGGGAACCATTGAGTGCTCCCCAGCATGAGGACTTGTAGACCTGGAGAGTGAGATATAGAATGAAGCTTTCAAAAGAGGTGTTGAGTAACACTACGATTGTGAGAAAAGCCCTTCATTAATCATGAGGGTAGTGGTAGCTATCAAGCTAACAGCTAAGTCTCCCCCTCATGTTTGAAGGAACACAGTATCTGGATGGAGGACCAGAGAGAGCTTCATGGCACGGGCCAGGCAGGGATTCCTACAACGTGAACCCAAAGCTGGGGTTCAGATTCCACACTCCCTCCTGTCAGGGGTAATTTAGAAGGAAAAACAGGAGAAGAAGATGAAGAGGTTGGAATAGCTGCTCCCCATTTCAGACAGCCTGTCAAACATGTTCTGCAGACAATGAGACCACCATCCCCCCTTTCGACACTTGCACAAACTGCACACACACACACACACACACACACACACACACACCAGGCAAAAGCATGAGCATTCCTCTCCACACTGACACTCCCATCTGAGAGGCCAGGCCAAACTGGTGATCATTTTATCAGGGGTTCATGATCCTAGCCTGGCTCTAACCCAAACCCAACCCTATCCCATGTACAAACAGTTAAACTCAATTTACTGGCATCTAGATCATATTATTTTAAATGTAGATATTTATTTTTCCTAAAGATGCACAAAATTGGTTATTGGCCAATATTAGATTTTTAAATTATTGGTTTTGGATAAAATATATTTTAAATATATATATTGCTCTTATTTTACCATTCAGATTACCTTTGCTGTCAATAATGCTCACCTAAAGTTAATCGTTAAAACCCCTAATAATTTCATATCTCTGCACAACATAATCTTTAGCAAATGTCAGAATAATTATATATTTGTCATACTATACATTAAAATTGTTGTGATGTCTAATCTTCTCTTTAAAACAATTTATTTTAGTTTTTAGTGTTGTATTTTTAATTTATTAACACAAAATACAATAAACTTTTAATATCAGACACTTATTAGTTATCAGCAGTGTTGGTACTGTTAACTAAAACTATTAAATCTATTTTTCTCTATTTTTAATTAAAATTATTCTGAAATAAAATTAAAATATTAGATAAAATATATTTTAAAACAACTAAATATTAAAAATTATTAAAAAATATTAAAAACTTAAATGAAAATTAGAAATGGTGCCTTGGCAACTAACTGAAATAAGTTTAAGCACTAAAATAAAATAAAATATAATAAAATTAATTACAATTAATGCTATATATAAATATTTTTAAAAAATCTAAAATTAATAAAAATGACAAAAGCACATAAAATTACTCTTAAAAATTTTAATTAAAATGAAAACTAATTGAAAATGAAAAATAATAATCAAAATGCTAGTAATAATAATAATAAAAAAAACTCTATAATAACACTGGTTATCAGCAGTAGCGCCAAAAAAAAAAAAAAAATTCAGATTATCTGTATAGGCCAGATTTTTAAATAAAATGCTTTTTTGTCTATATAGCACAAAGCAAGGCCTGATTTTACATTTTACTGCACTGTTCTGGTTTAAACAGCTAAAGCCCTGAAATAGTGAATCAATGCAGCCCACATTAAGCTCAAAGACAGCAGGCATGTTTGCAGATGGCAGTCTGAACTTGCCTCGGCCTGGGGGCCACATGAGTTGTGTTGGCTGCGGATAAGAGAAGGAAGGAGTTCAGTGGAGAAATACAGATGAACTCTGAGACCCCGACTGACAGGAAATGACACCTGACTCAGATGTATGGCGGCTCGCTGACTCCATTGACCACTGCGAATGCTAACTTGATCCTATACTCCCCTCGAGCCAAGAGACATCCTAACGAAACATGTCAGTTTTGCTGAAGCACAAAGGATAATGAGTTATGATGAGAAAGTAAGCTTTATACACTTTGCATACTATCCATATTTCTCCATACAGACAAACTAAATAATTTAA
This sequence comes from Spinibarbus caldwelli, assembly GCA_039654775.1. Classification (NCBI taxonomy): domain Eukaryota; kingdom Metazoa; phylum Chordata; class Actinopteri; order Cypriniformes; family Cyprinidae; genus Spinibarbus; species Spinibarbus caldwelli. The sequence continues at coordinate 14,722,424 of CM077241.1, forward strand.
AATTGCACTACACACTTATAACATAAATATAACACAATTCAGTAATATGAGAGCATCATATGGCAAAAGTGACACGTGTAGTAAAAACGTTGCATTGAGGATGCTATCAGTCCCTCCCTTGCCCTGCTGTTGCCATGGCAACCAGCACATGTTTCGTCAACCGGCATTCAACCCTCTTATTTGCACTAATTCAAGGACAACCACAATATAAAAAAATAATTATCTCGAATTTTTGATGACTTTTGTCTAACAATGTACCCAGTGAAATGAGAATCTGTCCGCGTAATTTAAATCCTGCAATCCAGAAGGTGAGCCACACCCTCTTATTAAAAACCACTTAATATTTAAATTATCATTAGCCTATGAGACAGCTGATAGGTCAGCAGAATTCTCCCTTAATATTCACATTAATTATGAACGGCACCATCCAGAGGTCTACAGAGCTCTACAAAGAATAAAAAGGTAAAATAAAGGACAAGAGAGAGATAAAGCTTCAGAAGCTACTGCTTTGAACCCATAACTGCCTCAGTCTTCACCCAGACACATCTGAGGGTGGGGTAGCGCTTGAAACAGATGTGACAGCAACATTTTGAACCGAAAGACCATAAGCGATATTAATATGACAGCTCAGAGCATGAAAGACACCGTGAAAGTAATCACTCATGCTGCAGTAACTTGTTCTCATTTCAGCACATCCCACGAGAGCAAACGCAACCAAAAAACGCTCAAGATAAAGACCACAGCTAAGACTCGTCGGTTTGTGAAAGCAGCTGCTTTCAAGGTGATCTCTGTTCTCACAGACCTCTTTATATCCCCTCGCCCGGTCCAGTTATATTAAAATGGATGCCCGCGACGCTTTTAATACTCACATTATTTATTTTTATGCATAATTGGCATGATTAAAGGAGAGCCGCATGTGTTGTCACCTCGGCGGACGCGCTAGCCCTGCAGAGCGCTCAGAGAGAGACCGCACACCTGCCCTTCAAGGCTTTACGAGCTATTAAAACAGCTCAGCTGCAGTCACAGCTACAGAACAACACAGGAAAATCACACCGCAGACGTTCATTCAGACTGTCATGAGATGGAAAACCTGTGCTTGTGTTAACTTACCCTTTATGCCTTCGCTTACGGTCCGTTTAATGTTACATCCCTCAAGAGGAAACAAGACTGCTCCAGAAGCGCAAAGGATCTTTTCTAAAAGGCTTGAGAAGAATGTAAATTCAAGGATGTCACTTCAGTCATTCCGAACATGAATGTGCCGTAGATCAGTCCCAGAACTCTTCCATATTCGAGAGCCGGAGTAAGCGATCCTCATCGGCTGACCGGTGAACACACATGCAGCGTCTCCCTGCTGTTCAACAGACAAGCCCTTGTCTTTTCCTCTCTCTCTCTGAGGACACAGGCACAGATGTTTCTATCGACAAGCCACGCCTCTTTTCAACACCCAGGTCTCTCATAGGTTACAGGCAGAGTTAGACTCCGCCCACTGCTCTTCACTTCTTTTCCCCACTTTCTCTCTCTTCTTGCGTTCTGTTGCAGCACTGTTTACACAGTTTGTTTAGAGAAGGGCTGTGAAATGGACAACCCAGGTGTGTGTGTGTGTTCACTGCTGTTTGTGTATGTGTGCACTTAACCGTATTTTCGGGACAAATTTGTACCTAGAAGTGAGCTATATCCGACAAAACCTCCTTTTAGAATACACTCTTTTACAAAAATTAAAAATGTTTTTACTTTTTTTTATTCTAAAAATGCAGAAAGTTTTCTTCTAAGATTAGATTCAATAGCTAGCTGCATACAAAAATAATAGAATTATGGAATTTCCCCACACTGACCAAAGTAAGTGTGTGTGTGTGTGTGTGTGTGTGTGTCTGTTGGGGGATGCCTAAAGGGATAGATCCCTCAAAAATGATAAAAATCACCCCATGATTTACTCACCCTCAATCCATCCTAGGTGTACATGACTTTCTTGCATTAAAAAATATCCTGACTCTTTCAAGCTTTATAATAGCAGTGAGTGGTGGTCGAGATTTTGAAGTCCAATAAAGTGCATCCATCCATCATAAAAAGTGCTCCACATGGCCCTGGTTGGTTAATAAAAAAAAATCCATATTTCGCTTTGCTTCAGTGGTTCGATTCGCTTCAGAAGGCCTTTATTAACCCCCCAGAGCCGTGTGGACCACTTTTTATGATGGATGGACACCGGTTTTTGGGCTTCAAAATCTCGACCCCCATTCACTGCCATTATAAAGCTTGGAAGAGCCAGGATATTTTTCAATATAACTCAGATTGTATTCGACTGAAGGAAGAAAGTCATATACACCTAGGATGGTTTGAAGGTGAGTAAATCATGGGGTATTTTTCATTTTGGGGTGAACTATCCCTTTAAGAGAGAGTGAAAGACTCAATGAATCTGTGGTTTTAGCAGGCTAATCATCATCTTAATTCTTTTGTATAGAGTATGTTAGCAGATGCCTTCAGAGGACTCAAGCCAAAGGGGAAAAAAAGCATAGAACTGAAAAAAATGTCCTGTAAGAAAAAAAAAAAAAAAAGCACATGATCAATTAATCAGTCTGTTGTGGAGAAAGAGACCAAAATACAGACCAACTTGTGGAGAAATGTTTGTCCAACAAAAAGCTAGAATGACAATGTCCCCTCCCCCTAATACCACCTGCCACTGACTAGCATTAGCAAGTTGCATGTAAATATCTTGGGTCCCCGGGCTGTGGAGCACTAGGCATGGGGCAAAAAAATATATCTTTATGAATTTATTAGTTTAAAAGAAAATCACAGTTTCCACAAAAATATTAAGAAATGTTTCTTAAGCACCAAATCAGCATATTAGAGTGATTTCTGAAGGATCATGTGACAGTAAAGAGTAATGGCTGCTGAAAATTCAGCTTTGTCATGACAGGAATAAATTACATCTTTAAATATATTAAAATAGAAAGCAGTTATTTAAAATTGTAATAACGTTTCACAATATACTTGATTTTATAGAATGCAGCCTTGGTGAACATAAAAGACATCTTATAAAAACATTAAAAAACTCATACTGACCCCAAACTTTTACTAAACATTTTTAATATATGAAATATCCATTGCAGAGATTTCCAGGAACTTTATTAAAGCTGACATAAATAACTTACTGAAACAATTCAGTGAAGCAACTAAACAACTTAACTTCGTCCATCTTTGAATGGACAAATGGTCTTACTTTGCAGCTTAATGCTAAAAGCTTCAACAATTTTCTTCTTCAAGCAGCAGAAAATTGGATTAATGGCTTAAATAGCAAATTGAGGAAAATCAAATGGTAGGGGGTGTAATAACTATTGTTGGTTTTTGGCACAGGAGACTGTGTGGCAGCTGCAGACATACTAACTCTGGAGAGCAGGGAACAAAACACTGAAGCTACCCTCCCGTGGAGCTGGAAAGCTTGTCTGAAAGTACCCACAACCTCTGCCGACCCTCAGTAATCAACCGATGACAGCCTGAACACAGTGGAACAAGTGTGGTCAGTCAACTGATAATTAAGAGCGTTTGCTCTTCCTGTCTGTCCTACTACTGTGTTTATGGTAGTTAAGCATGACATGTACAGGAGTCTCTAAGCCAGAAGTTCAGAACGACATACAGTTGTAGCCTGGAATGTATAAACAAACATGAATACAGCCAAATGATATTCCTTACAGAGGTCCATGGTTTCAGAAGTGTAGAAAGGCTACTGTATATGATCGTATTTGGTCCCTCTGGCAAAGCTTTTACTCTTGTGTTTATTTTCCACTTCATAAGACTTGGTTAATAACTGACAATGTGTAAGGAATATGGTAACAACTAAACGCAGTTCACCTGTTTAATCAACCACACGGTAACATGACAGGCATCTGCTTCCTTCTCAAAAGCACCGCCAGCAGCTGCAAAAACAGACGAGCCCCATTCCCATTGGAGTAGCCACGAGAGAGACTGGAAGAAAGCTCATGGCTATGAACAAGAGACTGTGGGCTATTAGGCTGGAAGCTAAAAGGGTTGTGAAGCAGGGTGCAGATCTTTTATGTGGAAGTGATGTAGACTTTTTGGCCAGCTGATATTTTAAGATGAAATGATTACGATTGTAAAATAATAACATTTCGGCCAATACAAATATCTAGGGACTCACCAATGTTAAGAAAAATTCTGAGTGGTACAGATTAGGGGTGGGCGACATACCAGTAGACACAATTAACCGGTAGAAATTTTGTCAACCGGTAGAGATTTTGGACCATCGTCTCTATCGCAGTTACACGTTGATATGATGTTTCTGTGCTACGTGGTCATGAAAACTTATAGTTTGCGTGCGTTTTTAAGCGTTGCAGTTTCCCTCAGACAGCACGTGCTGTCTGAGGGACAGTTTCTGAGCACTGTCAGAGAGGCGCGCGCACATGAAGACGATGCTCACAGAGCGTGGGAGTATTTAACCTTATTTTTGCCACTTTACAGGCCTTGAACAGTTAAATACACACACTTGTATGTGTCAAAATGCCCATCTTTGCAAGTATCCTCATAAACTTAAGTTAAAAGCAAAAAGCTGAGAAAGAAAACGTATAACAGTATATTGGATCGGGGCAGCTCTTAAAGTGACAGCAGTCTAATATTCCTGCTGTCTGTCATTCATGTTAATCAAACCACAAAAGAGAGAAAATTTCTTACTGCTTTTGACAATCACTTTTGTAATTTTAATAAGAATAAAATTATATTTAATTTACACAGTGTAGAATATGCAATGTTTTTATACATTTGATTACTTTATACAATGTATGTAGCATTTCTTATTTGTTCTGCTGTAGCTTTTTGTCCTATTGCTTATAATTAGTTTCTTATTTTTATTTAATTGCTGACTGTTTACTTGTCTTCAGTGATCTTGTTTTTTTTTTTGTTTTTTTTGTTTTTTAGGCTGGTATTAGTTTTTTGTGATATTGTCATTAGTGACAAGAATTATGAATTATGAAATTTCTATGGTATCAAAAAATGTTGATATCCTAAAGACCTTATTTAAAGCCCGAAACACACTGCACGATTTTTGGCTGTCCCAGACGAAAGATTGGCATCGTGAAACAATCGTGGCGATTTCTGTGATTGTGGCTCCTAATCGGTGGTCCTATATCGTACAGTGAGTGAGGTTCAAAGACGTCCATTGTCACAGTCTTTTGACCAAAGATAGCCTATGATAATTATCTGACAGTGTCAAAAATTCAGCCTGATCATCGCACAGTGTGTTTGCTGCTACGACCCACGTTTACTGACCAACCAATAAAAATTTAATTGATTTCAGCCAATGAAATCAACACGACATGGTGCTAAAACATAAAACTGCTTACCTCAAGCTCTTATTCCTTCATCTTTCGCCGCTTCCACTTTTTCTCAGCACACATAAAAACTACGTGTGATTCATTATGCTCTTTTTGTTTACCACTAGCGCATGCTGATGACATTTTATTCTTCTATAGAAATGTGCATCGTAGCATATGAGTCAATAGGTGTACAGTGCATGTCGTACCCAAATTTATTAGATCCATGTCGCACAGTGTGACCAGCAATGATCTTATAAGACTGCTAAAATCGTGCAGTGTGTAGAAGGCTTAAAGCAAAAATATCATAGTATATATTGTTATTAATAAAATTACTCATATTACTTATAATTAAAAACTAAAACATAATATAATATAAAAAAACATCTGATAACCAATATGGCACCATCATGTTGTGCATCCCAACCATAGATGAAAATTATTTTATAGACGACTATAAGGTCTAAATCAAGGCCACTGAAATAAGTAGGAATCTGCCCATTTTAAGCTACTTTAGATTATCATTATCTCTTATTGTGGCTATGAAATGGATTTGTTTGGAAATCTGCTTAAATCAGCCAACCAAAAGAAGGGCAACTTGTACTTGATGTATTCGCAGGTCTTGTCATGCCTCCGAGCTACATCCGTGTGTGATGATGAGGGCGAGGCCTCCACCCCGAGGCAGCTTTGGTTGCAGAACCACTTCACAATACATTTTATGTGACCGACATGGTCGACTACACTGTTTTCAATGACCACAAAACACATCATCATGATTACCTCAAACAACAGCTGGATTGCTGTCTCAGACAAGTGATGATAATGTCATTGTACCTCGTAAAAAAAGAGCATGCAATTCAGTATAATCTGAGCCCTATAATTGAAAATATCTCCCAGACACAGCCTTCTATTGCAATTTAGGTTTAAAAAGAGCTGTGGCCAATTGAATTGACGCACATGGAACACCTTCAGAAATTTTCACTAGACACTTCTGACAGGTAGAAAAACTAAAAATAGTATCATGCACCACAGTCTACTTAGTGTAGCGAAATGGATCATTTAGCTCAGTTCTTACAACGCACATTTCGCTGCCAAAATCTGCTGCATGTTCTGCCAAATCTGCTGCCGAACAAGTTCGGAGACGTGTCGTCAAAGCCAGAACGAGATCTCAATCTCCTCTCTCATAGATAGACATCTCCTGAACACCCCGCACGCCTGCAGCACAATGCCACGTCTGGGCCGCAGCTGTGCAGACACAGAGGACTTGTTCTGTTTCTCTTTATGGAGTTGTTTCCGCCTGTAAGTGAGCTGAATCAAAGTTATCTGATGGTTTTCTGCCCTGTCTGGTAATCCCTTGTGACCTCCAGGAGTAATATACTTCATAAGGTGGTAAAACCATTTAAATGTGGTTGCAGATAAAGGGCTATTCACACCAAATGCGAAAAGAAAATGTGAAACAAATGGCTAATCAAGGACTATTCACTCACACCAAGTAAATATTCATTGGACCAGATTTATTTTAGTATCATTGAAAAACTATTATTAATGTTTTGAATTAGTTTTCATTATTATATTTTCCATTCTTTAATTTTAGTTAAAGTTTCTGTTGTTTACTTGCCGGTTTTTACCATTTTTATTAGTTTTTTTATGAACTCTACAAGTTTTTATTAATCTTTATTTTGAAATGAAAATGAGAAATGCTTCTTTGGTAACTAGCTGAAATAAAATAAGTTTAAGTTTGGTAACACTTTAGGGACCAACTCTTACTATTAACTAGTTGCTTATTAGCATGCCTATTATTAACATATTGGTTGTTTATTAGTACTTATAAAGCACATATTCTGCATGACCATATTCTACATCCCTAATCCTACCCAATAACCTTAACTACTACCTTACTTATTAATAAGCAGCAAATTAGGAGTTTATTGAGGCAAAAGCCATAGTTAATAGGAGAACTGGACCTTAAAATAAAGTGTGACACTTAGTTATTTAACGTTTAGTTAAATTTATTTTATTGTAAGTAACAAGTAACACATTTTTTAGGACTAAATGAAAAATAAATTCACTCCAGTACAATAGGTGGCGCTGAATGATAAATGCATCATGCAGGACAAGCAATAAAAATAAAAACCTAAAGTGTTATGACTTGATAACTGAAAACTGTTCTACAATTGCAAACTCCAAGTAAGAACAGAAAAAGGTTTTTTTTTTTTTTTTTTTTTTTTGTTTTTTTTGTGCCATCAACCTTTAACATGTGACTTTAATCAAACATCTATTTAATGTTGCAAATATCATTATGAAAACATTTCTGGCATACCTAAATCTAAGAAAAACTGTGCATGCATGTTGCTGCTTCAGCCCACCAATTACACTCACACATGGCAAATTGAAGATGTGCTATTTCCACAGAAACCACAGATTCAGTTCTTCCAGCTCTGAGACCCCTTCATATCTCAAATTAAATGCTTGGAGAAGGGCTCTACCCACCCTCACCAAGCTTCTAATTACCCATGGTATCATCAGATCAGCCTCTCATGGACCGTTCTTGATCACTCACAGTCCTGTAATCTTCTATCCTCTAGCCCTACATAGTACTAGAACTCAGAAAAAAGCATCACTCTCACTCATAAGAACAAGGGAATAGTTTTAAATTTGAGCTACCACACAGATTTTAGTCAGAGTACACACTATTCTTAATCTGAGAGGAATAACAAGCACTGACAGAAGTACAATCTGTTGTACGTGTCAATCTTTCATATTTTCAATAGAGTGCTGCAGGAATGAGTCATTAAACCTAGAAACGAGTTGGCATTTTAGCATTTTGGTTTCTATCATCCTGACCTGAAGACAATGGGTTTTTAGTTAAATGCCTCAATGGTTAAAAGTCTTTTACAACATTAAATACTCCACATATAATAAAATATAATAATACAACAAGTGGCTAAATGGGTCTACAGAGGTGGTCAGGATATCAAACATCATCATAGGCTTCAAGTTTTGTTCATTTGTGAAGATTATTTTGATCAACAAAATGTGTAAGAATTACAAACTTTCATTTGCTGCAGAGCAGATTTTCTGCAATAATCTAAAAGTCAGAAAAAATCCTACTGGCTGTGATGCTAACTTGGCCTACAAAAGATAGCCTTACAAAATTAATAACTTGGCCTTACAATAATTAACCATAGTTTTACTACAAATAAAACCAAGAAACCTATAGTAAACCCATGGTAACCACAGATTAACCATGATTTTGCTACATGGTATTATTTATAGTATATCATATATATCACAGTTTAACCAAGATTTATTTTTGGTGTTTTTGCCTTTATTGTGATAGGACAGTTTAGATCTGACAGGAAGTGAAGTGGGAGGGGGGGGGGACTCAGGACGCCCATAGCGCAACGGCGCTGTATGCGCCGACATGGTTATAAAAATTGTAATCAATACGTCAAAAAACCATGGTAAATGTGACCAGATGAGGTTCCATGAAGATTAGCTGTAAGCCTAAAGAGTACTTCAGCTTTGACGTGAATGCCTAGCGTTTTCGTACAGCCTAACATACAGTCTTTCAAAGTATAATATAATTAATAACATTCACAGGTGAGGTAATCTTTGTCCAGTGTTTGTGCTACTTCTCTCCAGAAGTTATGAGCAATAAAATGTCTTTGTACTGACTTAAACTAAAGTACATAAACTCCTTCATGCAAGTGCTCGTCAATGAGGGGGCGTCTATTGTTGCTTCTCCAGGGCTGCATCCGAAATTGCATACTTCTCTACTACTGTATACAGTAGTTAAAAAACAGAATGTGAAAACAGTATGTCCTAATCACAGTAAGTAAAACAGTTCACAGATGACCTACTACTTCCGGCAAGATTCTGAAGTACACATCTGATGGACACTTTACTATCCCATGAGGCCACAGGAGAGGAGTTGTGAATGGCAGTGAAGCAACACAACTGACATTGCTATAGGTCACATGACAGTCAACATGATGGATGTAGCACATAGAGATTATATTCATCCGTCACATGCACTGTACACATACCCTAGCATAAAAAACAAAGTATCTTTGGGCTTTAGAAGGCAGTTGCCTATTTAGACAGTAAGCAATTCACAAAGTTCTGGTCTCCTAGGTTTACAAGGCATTTTCCAATGCACATTCCAAGGCAATGATGCTGACCCAAGCTTGTTTCTACTATCTGGAGAGCAGTTGGCATGATCATCATTACTCTAAATCGCCCCTGGTACTGTTAAAAAAAACAAATCTGAATCAGTTGAAGTCTAAGTTAAGAACAGTGCTTTAAAAGACTTTATGATGAACTTCCAAAAGACCTCAAATGGCGCCAAATGATGGAACTTTGAACTCTTCGCTGCACTGCAGCTGTTGTGAAAGCTGGAATCATGCTTATGCCAGATTACTGGAATCTGAAGGTTAACAACTCTGGTTTAACTTGTTGATCCCAGATGTGTGCTGTTCTTTTTGACGGTGAAACCTTACCACAGTAATCTCACGCGCCCTGGTGTTCTCGTGCTGGGAACGGCCTGCTAAAGTCTCAGTCATGCTGTGTTATCCTGTTCACTAAGAGCCAATAAAAAGCCGTGCAGATGAGGGGATCAGAGGTTTCTCGTTCTGTTATGTGGCATGGCATGATCACATTACGAAAGCCATCCATGTGAAACATCAGCACCAGTATTCCCCACACTGCCCTGCATTTTTCATAAAGCCTGAAACATCCCAGGATTGCGGTAGGCTTGGATGGATAAAGAGAAACTGTGGCGGGAAGTCCATTAGCACTCGCATTTCCTATGTCAAACCAGACGCGCATGCTTCTGTTTGAGTGCTGAGAGACACAGTGAGGTAAAGAAATAACCACGTGACTGTTGGGAGAAAGGAAACTAACCCAGACATACTGGCCACTGCTGACTCACAAAGTGTTGCTAAATCCGGTTATCCTCTTACGTTTAAAACCTGCTCAGCTGCACATGGGTAACTCAAAACACACCAAGTCCACACCTCTCTATATACAAATTATTAGGTGAATGCAGCACAATAACAATTAGTAAATGATATATTAACAGGTGTGGTGATAAACACAGGTGAGGCAAGTATGCAACACCCGCCTGCTGAGTAAGACGATCAACCTTCAGCTAGTCATGTTTATGGTCAAGAAATGTCATGTGATGTTAGTGAGACTATAGAGTGACTTCATCACTTATGCTGCACAGTGTAGCATACAAACAAAAGCAAAAAAAAAAAACAGGTTTGGCAATGGTGGTTTAAAGTGATAGTTCAACCAAAAATGAAAACTGTGTCATCATTTGTTCACCCTCATGTTGTTTCAAATCTGTATGAGTTTCTTTATTCTGTTGAACACGCAGGAAGATGTTTTGAAGAATACGGGTAACCAAACAGTTGATGGTACCCACTGACTTCCATTGTATGGAAAAAAATACTATGGAAGTCAATGGCTACTGTCAACAGTTTGGTTGACTCCTTTAAACATTTTCAAAAATCTATTTTATTTCAGAATTAACTTATATGTCTTAAAATAAAATAACTTTATTTTAAGACATACTTTTTTTTTTTTTTTTTTTTAGAAATATTTATTTTAAGAAATATGTTATGTTAGGCATTTCTTAAAATGAAATCAAATTAAATATTTCTAAAATAAAATCAAATTAGCTAAAAAAATAAAACAAATTTAAATTATTCTAAAATACAATACAACTGATTATCTAATAAAAATATAATAATAAAAAATATATATAATATATATAAGCTTACTTTTAAGGTTTTAAAGATTTAAACATGCCTGAACAAGATGACCTGTTGTCTGTTTGTGAAAAACAGGACATTTTGTTGTCTTATAGGTATGTGCCTTTAAACATGAAGCAAAGCAGGTCATGCTGTAACACACATAATCTCTGCCTGCTCACCCTGAACCAGACCAGGCCTGCCGCACAAAGCCAAGTACACAAGCCAAGGTCTTTAGAAGAGTCTTAGTCAAACCAGCATGGTGGGGCCAGCAAAAGTGGAGTACTGAAAACTAACTTATAATAACTGCAGCATCGCCCATTCTGAATATGGCTTCACTTAATTAGAGGATACTGTTTGTACAAGTTTCAACCATCTCCACCCTGTTCATTAAGCACACTGTATTACCAGCCCAACTAGACACAAAACCAAGTGCTACGTGGGCCTCTAGAGAACCTTGTGAAGAAGAGTTGGCCCAAAAATGTTTTGCAACCCAGTATCATTTTCTTTATGCCACAAAACATAAATAAGATCTTGTCTTAAATGTCCAAGCTGCTCTTTTCCATACAATAAAAGTGGGTGGTGATTTACACTACCAAGCTCCACAAAGAACTAAAAGCACAAAGAAAAAAACAAATATTAAAATATTTTCTATTTTTCTATTTTATTTTATATTTGATTTATATATATATATATATATATATATATATATATATATATATATATATATATATATATATATATATATATATATATATATATATATATATATATATATATATATTTATTTATTTATTTATTTATTTTTTATTGCATTGCTTCTTCTCCATTGTGGCTGGTTTAAACAAAACCTCTAAATTGCATGGGGAAAAAAACAGAAGTCATTGGTTATCAATGTAGTCAGCAATGCCTTTCCTCTTAATTCCTGCTGAGAGCAGTGCTTTTTGGAGACTAAGGAAAATAGGTCATCACTTGTCATTGGGCAGAAAGCAAGAGGTTGCTCCCCAAAGTCCTAAACTCACAAGTGGATCATAAGATTTCACTTATGTTCATTTAATTAGAAAAGAACTAAACCACATTGTGGAAGGAAGTGGATTAAACAAAAGCAGGATTTGATAAAAACATTAAACAGACCTTTGGAAAACATGCAAACACGTTGGAGACTTTTTAATGGACACATGCCAAAGAACTTGTCCTTCAAAGTCCTAATTCTCAACAACTTGCATTGCAGATGCTTGGAGTGAAACCTTAGAAAATGGCCTTATTTTGAAGAACTAGAACAGCCGGTGCTGACACTCCAGGGGACTTCAGCAATGAGCTCCACCAGCACAGATTCTGGGTCAGAAGCAACCCAGTTCTGCATCTGTATTAGAAGTTAGGAGAAAGACACACAACTTTAGTGTACACCTGAACCTGAAGACATTCAGTGAAGGTGAGGTAAACACAATAACTGCACTTACCACAAACACATTTTATAAAACACAAGCACATACATGTCAAACCTGGGATGGCTATGCAACATGTAATCATGACAGATAAGATATGGCTCCTGATAGTCCTGATCTTTTCAGTAAAAATGAGAATCCATTAAAATGCTTTTTATTTTCATTAATTTTTAACTTTCACTTGGTTTCTCCACAACTACTATTCAAATCATTGTTACACCATAAACTGCAATTGTAAAACAGCGTCTTGACATTTCCTGACCTAAATTTCAGTACAGGAACTGATTAAGGGTCTGAATACTTTTGCCAGGCACTGTATCAAGATCAGATCTATCCAGGCATCACAAGGGGACTTTAGAAAGTTTGAGAGAGTATCCTATTCAACATGGCTAAAAGGGATAGGTGAAGACTGAATAAAAATGAAGTTATTGGCTCATGTCCTTTGAATACTGTATAACTTGTGACACACAAAAGAAGAAAACTATAGCAGAATGTTCATTCATTTCCATACAGTAAAAAAGTGAATGGTGACAATGGCCATCCAGTGTTACTGTTAATCAAAACTAAAATTAGTATTTTTATTATAATTCAAATAAAGCTGAAATAAAATAAATATTTATAAAATAAAATACTATGATCAATGAAAATAAAATGCTTTGGCAAATAATTGAAATACATTTAGGGCCAGATTTACTAACAGCTTGTGCCAGCGTAAACCGTCTCTTGGTGCCTCTTGGTGACCTGCAGTGAAGAATTAGCGCTGAAAAGGCGTGGACGCAGTTATTTTTACGCCTGACCTTATTGAATATGCATTTGTACGAGTTTCCCTTTCAGACGCAAAATTTATGGGAGGAGATTATTAAAATGAATCACGCAATGCGATTTACTAATGTTTGCACTCATCAAATTACTGGTATTTGCGCCATTATTTAACACCCCAAAAAAACATGTCTTAAAGCAGGCGCTAATTTGTGCTGCTCTTGGTCGCTGGTCATTATGGAAATGGTCTGGCTGCGTCTGTGTTCAGTAAATCACACGCAGAATTTTCCCCTCCCATTGGCGCTTTTATGGAATTATACTCTAACGCTAATTTGCCCTGTTTAGTAAATCTGGCCCATAAGTTTAAATTTAAAGTACTAAAATTACTAAAACTGAAATTAAAATAAATTAAAAGCTAAATAAAATATTAAAGAATAACAATAATAATGATTACAAAACCACAACAAAATTACTAAAACTAAAATCTGAATGAAAAATGAAAATATAAAAGCTAATTCAAAATGTAAAAGTAGACAATACTAAAATGACAGTGCGGCTGTTTTTCAAGATTTTGAATGAATACCTTAAATTAAAAAAGCAACCATATGACTTCAGAACATTTGGAAAATAGTTCACAAATCATATAGACCACTTTTATGCTACTTTCAGGGTTATTTTTGTCCTTTTTGTTGCTTCAAAGTCCCTGGTCACTATTCGCTTGAATCACATGGAATGACATGAGGGTGAGTAAATGATAACAGACCTCATTTTGGGGGAGGAACTATTCCTTTAAGGTTGGAAACACTTTTCCACTTCACCATAAAACAGTCTTTGAGTTAAGGAGACATAATGACAATTTACGAGCCCTCTATTGACCTTGTAAGCTTCTCCCTTTAAAACGTCCCTTTATCATCCGTAAGGAGCTCTAAATATTTTGAGTTCACCTCTAGCACTGCAGCTTCTCAGAAAAGACACCTGGTGACACAAACATCTTGATACGGTTAAAAATTGTAATACTTATTTCTCCACATCTTCTGAAAGCTTCTTTCATACACAGATTCAGAGTTTATTTTTATGGTTTTTATTTACCACATTAGTCATTTAAGACAATGCTCCTAACGTTCTTTCTTTCTGCAGTGATACTATTGTTTTAGCCCACCCACTATTAGCACACCTGGAGCGTCAGCTGTTCTTTGGCTCCAAATCAAGCCACATCATGGAAAAAGAGATGACAGTGTAGGTAACAAAAGAACGTGTATGAACAGCATCATGTTAAAAACCGAAATGTGCCCTCTCTGATGAAGGAGAAAGATGTGTTTCTCAGACAGGGTGATGATGGACTCTAACAAGCACTCAGTAACCATAGAACAAAAGACTTAATTGAAGCCCTTTCAGTGGTTCTGACACAGTGAAAGGTATGAAAGTGTCTGGCAAACATGGTCTTTGAAGGACTCTTGCTGTTTTTCCTTCAATGATTCAGTCATTAGAGAATGAACAAAACAACTTCACAAACACATCCGTTAGAGGAATAGTTCACCCGAAAAATGGAAATTCTATTAGTATTTACTTGCCCTCATATCAAACCTGACTTTCATTCAAAACAAAAGAGAATTAACATGATGAAAATGAACGAGGACTGAGGTTGTCAAGCTTCAAAATTGACCGAAAAAAAAAAAAAACACCATGAAAGTATTAAAAAGTGGTCCATATACAACTTGACTGATATTTTTGCTATACTTCTGGTATTTTTGACTGGTATTTTTGCTATACTTCTGCGAACATGATCATTCGAAAAGATATGACTCAAAAATTATTCATTCATGATCAGACATCAGACCCACAGCCCCATGGCGAAAGTCATATTTTACATGAGTTTGCCATCTCAACTGAAAGTGAAGAGCATGCTATGTAATAAACAAACAAAATAATAGCAAGAAAACGTGTTATGCTTTTGATTTTTCCCTCACAGGCTGAACGCAAAAACATACAGCACAACCAGTGTAGTCTGATTTACGGACTAAAAACTCTTTTAAGAAGCCGCTTTGAGTGAGTGATTCGAAAAGATTCACAAAATCATCTGTTAAATGAATAGCAATTGAACTGTATAGTTTTGGCCTCGTTATTTTTTTCATTAATATTTTGATACATTTAAAAGGCTCCCTGTATAACTTACAGCAATAGTTCAGAGAAAATCTGTAAGCAAAATGGCTGCCTAGTGTTATTATAAAACTAAAATTATTTTCAGTAATTGAAATAAAGCTGAAATTCAATATAAATATTAGATGAATATTATGCATTGGCAACTAGTTAAAATGAAAAAAAGCTGAAGTACTAAAATTAAAAAGTACTAGAAATATTAAAAAGCTATTAAAAATGACATTACTAAGACTTAAAAATTAAAATAAACTGAACAAAAAAAATAAGCTAATTTAAAATATTAACAAATACAACATCAGTGGACATTATAACTAAACATTATTATGGACACTATAACTAGCAAATGAATCAGAATTGATTTGTGCACTCGTGAATCAGAATCAAATAGTTTCAGGAAATGTGCATCAACGCCCAGACCTAACAAATATCAAGATTTTAAGTTATATATTGGGCTGTTCTTCACACAAAGCTACTGAATATTTTCAGAAGATAGAGTGCCCAAGATATTCCTCAAAAATTCACATTTTGTTTTCTACAGAATAAAGAAAGTTTTGGAACAACATGAGGGTGTGTAAATTACAGAATCCTAATTTTTTTTTTTCATTAACTATCCCTTTAAGAAAAAGCGGTGCACTTGACTTACAGAAGAAGCTCACTAAAGGAGCTCATTGTGGAAGGAATGCTAACAGAGTAACTTTACAACTCAGGTGTCGCCAGCAGGCTGTCTGCGTTAATCATACCTTTGTAATAAACACGTTCCTGTCCTCTGCCCCATTCTCAGCCTCTTCTAATCTCAAACTTTTAGAAGGGGGGCTAGAGCACCCTCAGCCACACTTCACCTCCTTAAAGAGTCGTGAGGGAGGATGACGCTACAGTTTGTTTTGGCCGTTGGCCTTGTTTTATCTGTCCAGTCCCTGCAGTGTGTGGGCAGAGGAAGAACCATGTCTGTATGCCTCCCCACTGTCAGATTGTGACTCTCAGATTACAGCGCGCTGAGGACGGCAACATCAGCGCTGTAGAGAGAGCGCACACCGCCACTAAAACCACAGGCCCAAACATAGACACTGCTGGACATCCCTGCAACAAATCAAACTATGGCATCACTGCTTTAGGGAGGTCAAACAGCGGGAAACTATCAAACAAGGAAATCTGGTTACCGTAAACAACTGTATTTATACAAATGCTGAACTCACAAAAGAACAAAAACACTGTTCTTTACGCAAAATCTTGACCTGACATGTATGATTTTCCATATGAGGATAAACATTTATGGCAATTAAATTATGGCAATTATAGCAATTAAAAAAGTGCACATTTCTTAGGGGTGTGAGGCACTTGGTTTAATGTTACTGAAATGTTTACTTTACCAGGAAGCCACAGAATTCTGAGAATTGCTGAGTTATTGAAAGGATATGAAAAAGGCATTTCAGATTTTGACCACCTGACTACACTCATGTACGAACGAACACCAGTTTCCATAGAACTTAATGATAAGTCCTGTGAGCCACCTCTCCAAACCACTCAATGTTATATGATAACATCAATAATAAATCCAAAAGGAATAGATTTAAACATCCGACAAGAAAAATGTGAGTAGGTTTAAAATTATTGTAACATTTCACATTTTTGTTGCATTTGCGACCATTTTAGTCACAGTTAAATTTAAGGCGGGGGTAAATTTAAGAGAAAGTTAGTTCTAAATGAATGTTCAGCACTTGTGTTGATTAACACAAATTAATTTCCACTTGTCACTCTTTTTATTTAAAAAAAAAAAAGCAAACATCTGGGTTACAGTGAGGTATTTACAATGGAAATAAATGGGGCCAATCGTAAATATTAAAATAGTTTTTAGTATAGCTACAAAAAGTAAATAATGATTTTAGTGTGATTTCTATAAAGTTCATTCCAATTTCACAATGTTTACCATTTTTTTACCATTACAGTGTGATGCTGTAAAGCCCAAAAATTACCAAAAATTATGAGAAAAAATGTACTGCTCGAATAATACACAAGTTAGTACAAATTTTAAAAAATTAAAATAATTTTTTATAAATTTAAGCTTCACAGTTCTGCTTTTAAATCCCCCATTCATATCCATGTTCCTCAATGTTCTGCAACTTTTTTTTTGAAAAAACTTTTTTTTAAATTTTTTTTTGGGGGGGCGGGTAATCAATATTATGACACAAATCTTGTCAATTGAGCTTAACTTGTATCGAAGCGTAATATTTGGAGCTCTTTTTGAGAATGTAATTGAACTTAGTAGGGTGCATTTTCTTATATGGCTCAGCAAGTGTTAATAAAACACCAATCAACCATGCAGGTTCTCAATATCCTGGGAGCAAAGTTGTGGAATGCACCAGCAACCCTCAATGAATTAAGAAAACTCCAACTATTCTAAGGCACCCTGAGGATGACCTGCTCCTTGACCCTGGAGGAATAAAGAAGGTCATGGGGCCTCCAAGAGGAGAAAGACCTCATAGCTCTAAGGAAAGGCCACTGATTTTACCTCACCAACACCTCTCAGCTAAAAGCTTCAAGTAAGTCAAACTCTTAAAGGAAGAGTCCACCAAAAATGACAATTCTGTCATTAATTACTCCTGTCATTCCAAACCTGACTTTCTTTGGAACAGAAAATAAGAATTTGTCTATACAAAAAAGGTCAATTGGGTTCAGTGCTGTTGCCTTACAGACAAAAACAGGAACATTCTTCAAAATATCTTTCTGTTCTGTGGAAAAAAGAAAGTCACGTTTGTAAAGACACGAGGGTGAGTAAATAATAAGAGCATTTTCATTTTTAGTGAACTATCCCTTTAACCCACCAAGCTTTAATACAGAAAGTGATTGTGCATAAGGTTTTAGTGGAATTCTGCAACAATGGCTTGGTTGCCTGGAAAACAGCTTTGCACAGACCGTAGAGAAGAGTAAGAGATCAAGCAGGTTTATCATGAAGGTTTAATCCAATACTAACCAACCATGAAGAGCATGTAAAATCATAATGTGTACAAAGTAGGTTTTAGGGCAAAAGCATTGACAAACACAAAAGAAAAACAAGGAGAATGGAAGTGAAGCATGGAAGAGATCAGAAGTAATTACAGTCACCCTACTATTCACGTAATCTTCCTTGAGCCAAGATGAAGGACAGCTTGATGATACAAACTGAAACAGGATTATACCTGACCGAGTGGCGAAAAGACAATAAGATCTCATATTACAAGCAAACGCAAGTCATTTCTATTTTACCGTAGCTGACAACAGAACACACAAATCTCTGATTCAAAACTGCTGAAGGTGTGTAGCTGCAGCACAATTGGTCCAGAACGCAGTAAACAGGAGTGGCCTAGTGACATGCAGGGCCTCTGGAAATAAATGATGCAAAGTGAAGCCATTGTCTGATCCAAGTGAACCACACCACTCAGAGAATAGGACATTCAAACGGTCACACTGGCCCATTGTTAAGGCCAAGTTGAGCGGGGTCCTGTCTCACGAGGTCTGGCCGGAGCCGAAAGGCTCGTAGAGCATTGCCATGCTGCGATCTCTCTCAAGCCTCATTAAAGAAGTCCTCATCCAATTCTGTAAAAGACAACAGAGACTCAAGTTGCATGCAATACATTTCCACTGAACGCTGAGGATGTGCACCTCAGCAGTGGATTGATATAAAGAGTCAAATTTGAAGGTTTATTTTAAGAGTTTATTTGCAAAAACCAATAAACGCCATTTTTAAAAATAAAATTTTTCTTGAGCAATTCAACATATTAAAATGATTTCTGAAGATCATGTGACACTGAAGACTGATTAAATGGCTACAGAACAATTAATATTGAATTGTAATAATATTTCACAGTTTCTACTATATTTGTAATCAAACAAATGCAGCCTTGGTGAGAAAAAGAGACTTCTTTTAAAAACTCAAAATCTTTTGAATGATATTGTTTATATATGTCTCAGTAATGCATTGTTTGTCAGAGCAGTCTAGTGTGATGTGCAGTGCTGGTGTGGGGTAACCCCAGCTGTCCCAGGACCACCCTTTCACCAGCGGAAACAATTACGACTCCCAGCGGCATCTCGGCTTTCTCCTCATTAACAAACATGAGTTGTGGAGGCAGCAGCAGTCGCAGTGATCTGATTGGCCAGCTGGTGTAACCCTACGCCTAATTAATTACCCAAACACCCCAACACACACACACCCACACACACCCTTCACCTGCACCCGGGCACGTGGCTGTGCAAAAGAGGCGGTTTGTTGATGGCACAGTCAGACAAAAGACAACACATTCCACATGCCCCACACACACACACCCACCCATGAATACCTCCATAAACATAAGAACAGAACACAGCTTTACATTATCACTCAATGCCCATTTCCCAGCCCCATCTCTCGCCTACAGACACAATACAGCACAAAAAGAAAGTCAAACCTTTCACTCATGTGGTTAGTACATGAGTGGCAGTCCTGTAAACCTGTCTGGACTCATAGGCCGTACAGCTAGAACAAATGTACTCTGTCAGTGACAAAACACTAATGAAGCCAAGCAATGGAAGGCACTCATTCTCTTAAAAAAAAAAATTCATCTTTTCAACAAAGACTCAATAACTACTGAATGCTCACTGAGAGCTCAAAAGACTTAATAGTGGGAGCTTTATTGCTAGCCTCTATTTAACTAAAAATGTGTTCATTCAATCCCAGTCATTGTAAGTGTGTTTCTCAATCACGGAGTTCTCAGTAGAGCATTAAACATCCTCACTACTGCAAAAGCACAGAAATAAAAACAAACACACTGATGTCAAGGTCCAAGTACAAAATCTAAAGACATGGAATCATGTAATAGTTCACCTAAAATGAAACATCTGTCATGATTTTTTCACCCTCAAGTTGTTCCAATCCTGTGTGACTTTCTTTCTTCTGTGGAACATAGAAAATACATTTTGAAGAATGTTGGCAACCAAACAGTTTTGGTAACCATTGACTTCCACTGTATGGAGAAACACACACTACAACGATTCTCAAAATATCTTCTTTTATGTTCCACAGACAAAATAAACTCATACAAGTTTAGAATGACTTGAGGATTAGTAAATAATGACAGAATTTTCATTTTGGGGTGAATTATCCCTTCAAGTCATACTTAAAAAAAACTCTTTTTCACGGGAGTATGCAGTTGCTAAGACCCCAAAAATGTTAAGAGATCACAAGATAATTCTTGTGAGGCTGAATTTATTGTCATGGTTATGATCGCTGATTAAAATCAGTTGATTAATATTGATAACAAAACTGTAGGTTCACCTACATTCTGTCTTAAAAGCATTTATTTCAGTGGCATGCCAAATAATACAACTATTTCAGTTACAATATCATAAAATGCAAAACAAGGCTTTTATTTGTTAGAGAAATCATGTGAAATGGTCGTTGAAGTTGATCACCATGCCTTATATCAAAAGTCAAAGCAGAAGCCCATATGAGGGTGCATATGCTCAGTCTGAGGGGAATAAAAGTCAAACCAATTGCAGAAATCCATCACTCATGATGCCCCACGGTGCCCGCAGGGTATACTGCCCTAGTAAGAGAACGGACCGAGATTGATGAAAATGTGTGGGGACAGGGGCTTTCTAACTCGAGAGAATTGAGGATACCAGTAAGCGGCTATCTGCTGATGGATAAATAAGAAACAATAAATAGCAGCCTCATTTCCACATTTAAGCATTATCAACTAGATGGTATTGGCAGGATCTTATACAATTCTCATCATGTACTCACCCTCTTGCGATCCCAGATGTAAACTGTTTTTGACTTTTTTCTTGAGATGAACACAAAGATTTAGAAAAGTAATCCATCTCTATGAGCCCATATAAGGGAATAGTAAACGAAACATTGATGCTTTAAAACTGCACACAGCGATCATGACAATAACCAATTCAACCCCAGAATATAAATCAACATCTTCTGAAGTGAAACATTATGCATGTGTAAGGAAAATGCTAAAATTTTAAACATTTAAATTATAAGCCATCGGTTCCAGCGAACTGTCATAAGCACATTCATGAGAGCGCTGTGAAGTGCTATATCAGCATGTTGTGAAGCTAAAGAAAGAAAGTCATACACGTCTGGGATGGTATGACGAACATGAATTATGACAGAATTCCATAGAAAAAAAAAACAGACTGAGGAAATAAACCAACAACAATCCAACAAAAAATATCCCAAAACAGCTAAACACAAATATAGATTCAGAGCAGAATACAGTTCCAGTTCATAAACATAACTCAGTGGCTCTTAACCACGGACCCAGTGCCTCAAGACGACTTAAAAACAAGTTACATTAATAACATACTCCAAGTTTATTAATTAAAAATGCCAAATCCGGTATAAATAATAATAGTACACCATATAAATGATTTTTTTAACCCTGAAGAACATTAGAGGTATCAAAGGAAATATCTTAAAGGGGTCATATGACGTTGATAAAAAGAACATTATTTTGTGTATTTGGTGTAATCCAATGTGTTTATGCGGTTTAAGGTTAAAAAAAACACATTATTTTCCACATACTGTACATTATTGTTGCTCCTCTATGCCCTGCCTTTCTGAAACGCGCCGATTTTTACAAAACTCATCGTTCTGAGAAGCGAGGCGTGCTCTGATTGGCCAGCTATCCAGTGCGTTGGCCGAATACCTCAAACATGAGACGGAAATGTTACGCCCCTCACCGTATTGTGATGCCGTGTCCCGGCGCGACGACACAAAAACAATAAAACCCATTACAAACGAGGCATTTGTTGCATCCAGCGGGGACATAATTACTGATTATAATGACTTATACTGTCTTTTTACGTGTTGTAAACATTACCATGTCTGCATTTGTGATCGGAGAAACGACAAACAACGAGCACTACTCTACACAGCTCAAAACTTGCATTTGAATCATCAGTGACGAATTCTTTAACTATGAAAACATACTTACAGGCTGTGAGTCAGAAGTGCCAGACTGTCCTTGCAAAGTTGGAATTGCCCCACTTTACAGAAACAGTCTTTGAGCACAGCTGACAGGCTACTCCCAGGTTCAGGAAATAGTCCTCCGTAAAATGTGCTGCACACACTCGAATATTTGGGTTGAACTGTTCTGGAACAGTGTTGTAAATACAACTTAACCACTGATTTCTAGTTGTGTCCTCTTTTGTAAGCCCAAACAAAGTAGTTTCGCTTTCACAACGAAACACAGCGTCTCCAGGACATGGCACCAGTGGCAGCAACAACACTACAGTGAGAATAAAAGTCCCACCTTCTTTCATTGCATATACATTTGGGTGGTGTTTTGCAAATCTCCCCACACCGTGATGTAGACATGTGGGGGCGTGTTTGAATGAGCCGTTTTAGGGGGGCGTGGTCAAGTCTTAACTTTTATAAAGAAAATCTCTTTGGTTTTGAGACTTTAGTCTTTGCAGGGATCTTATCTATGCACAAACAGCTTGTAACACTCCAAAGAGAAAGGAAAACATGAAATCGCATCTTATGACCCCTGTAACCTAAAAGGGGGCTTGGAATATTGTCTTGGACAATTAAGGGCCTTGGAGTTGGAGAGGTTAAGAAGCACTGCAATAACTGATGGTGAAACACTGTTGGGAAGCCGGTTACATGCTCGCTCGCAGGCTGTGCTCTGGACTATCGTTACGTGAGCGCGAGTGACATGACACAAAACAGAACCGGCTTCATTATTCAAGAGGAAAGAATATCACATGCAAATAAGATGCAAATCGGCTAACCATTGATAAAATTAAAGTAAAAGCACATGCAAAAGTGGGAGTAACTCTTTGTTTCGCATTAGTTTTGCCGGTCTGTGCGATCAGCCATTGATTCTTGTAACAGCTCCATCCGTGTCTTGTATGACACTGAGAATTACCCCACATACCATCATCAATCAATCAGCATTACCCTTCCGCACTCTGATCGGACAGCGGTGATAATACACTCTCAGGTCACGACAACGCAATACATAAACACGTAATACACACGTTCATCCAGAGAGCCAGCTGAAAGGCTGTTCTTACCTCGTACGCGATCTCATCAGTCATTCAAACTCCTCTGTTTTGTTTGGGTGAACTGGACATATGCATGTGCTTGATCCCAGCATTGCACAGACCCTATAGCGAGTTGACGTCAAGATTTTTTTCCACCCGAGCAGCGCGCGAGTGCGCATGATCACACAAGGTAGATGTAGTGAGGTCTAACGGGAGATGTAGTACAGGTTAACGTCAGGTACAACAAGTCAGATAAGGTTGGTTGAAGAGTCAGTAAAGTTACCTTATAAGGTTTATATATTCATCTAAAAGTAGCGTGTAATAAATGTTTATTATGTTTATAGTTTATTTTTAAAATGTTGCTGGCTTATCTTTTTATTTTCATTGTTTATTATATATTTATATTTTTATTTTCTGAATAAATAAAGCAGTAATTTATGTCATGCAGTCTAATCTGATATAAAAGACACAAGCTATATACTGACAAATGAAAATCACTTGTAAATCACAATTTTATATACAGTTGTATTCATTAATGTGTAATATAATCAAAAGTAACTTGAATCCAAGGAGCTCTAAAAGACTTTTAGAATTTTTATCTGAGAATTTATCTGAAAGCCACAAAATAAATAATTTAGTAGATCTCTACATGGAAAAATAGCTTGAAATAATACAGCTGTAACAAGGAAAACAATGGCATATTCCCTAATGGAAAAGTGACAGTTATGTCCCGAACACACTGGTCTAGAGTCATCATCTTGAGTCACTCCTTTGGCAAATAACAGTTTAGGTATAAATAAACATTCCTTGATACTTAAACTATGACATAATGATTTGTTAACAGGCTCCAGTCGTTGTTTACATCACTTTGTGTTTAATCTTTTTAAGACAGAACATACAGGGCTGTTAATGCCAATGAGGACGACATGCTCCCCTTCCCATATGAAATAATCAGATTAGCAGTCAATCGATATGGGTTTTCAATTATCTATTTTTAAACATTTATATTCTGAATATTTGGTTACATCCTCTGGAGCATATACTATGACCAAAGCTCAGTAAATTTGAAGAGCTAACAAGCTCTTTTTTGTTATTGCTTATTAAATTACACCTCTTTTCTTTCCCTGGCTGTTTCTTAACTACAACATTACCTTGTTTATTATGGCTTCCCTTCCTGCTGCTCTGCCTCTTCCTTCTCCATATTAAATTAAGGGGTGAAGTTGTGGATTTTTTTTTTAAGCTGGAAAGGAGCTGTTGTTTCACAGGGGATGTCTAAGTCACATGATGAAACAGGGTGAATCACTGGATGCTGTAAGAAGATGGTCTCTTTGTACAAAGCAGATGCTCAAGGCTCTTTCATATCATTCACAGTCTGGTGTGTAAGTAATGTGACACTTTGAATTGTTTTTGTCATTTTCTGTGTTCTTTATGGCCAGGAGGATAATGGCTCCCAGACATACAGGCACCCTGAGCTTCAGCGCATCCAGCCTTTGTACATTCAGGACAGGATAAATCCATGAAGACGGACGACACGTGGGAGCCAGGGGTTTTCCACATATTAAAAGAAGGCCACAAAGGAGACAGTGAATGTCTTCAACATTTTCCTAAAATACAAACGTTAAAGGACAGCCCTCATGAAAAGTTCAGTGAGAGATTTTATCAGGTTAATGGCCTTTGGTTATGATAGTAAGTTGATGAAGTGCATCAGTCAGTTAGAGGCCGTCATGTTTATTTAATTTATAAATCCCAGATCAGATCAACCATCATGGCTTGTGGACATTGTTTCTCTTAAATAGCAAATGAACTATAAAAGGGAATTAAAAACTATGCATATGGAGATGGTCAAGTAAAAGCCAGAGAAAAGATGTAGAGGATTTATAGCTGGTATTTTAGCATTATCATGTGGAATTTATCAGACAGCATGCAACCATGCACTACAATTTCTTTTGTATCAAACAAACAATAACAATACTGATATTTTTTCTGCAGTTCAGTATGAGGATTAGATACCTACTGTGATTATAGTCATTTTACATTATATTTACATTATATGTTATATTAATTTGTATATATAATACATAAGAAAATTGTTATTTATATTATTTACAATTAGAATTTGTATATGTATATCTTACATATCGTATGTAGGCTGTAACCCTTCGCAGGAAGTTTGATTGACAGGCCTTCTGACCAATCATCACACCTAATCTGTCATTTTGTCCAACAATCAAACCAGATAAGAGAGTAGATTAACGTCTGTGGACTTGAACTTGAAAAATGGTGTGTGTTGACATCTTTCCGTGGTTGAAACAAAACAAGATACTTCTGACATTCGTTCATGTTTATTTCAGGCTATAATTAGTAAAGATGAAGAGATAATCGGTTCACGTGCCGCTTGAACTGAGGCGCAGTGATCTGTCATGACACATTAAAGAGCCACAAAACGGTATGCATTGTTTGAATTTCCTTAAAAAATGACTAAATTTGAAAGCTGAGACTTTGTTGCATACCTAAAGTAACCTGCTCTGTCTGTCGACGCCTTGTTTCCTTTTTGCTCCGCAAAGGGGGGCGGGTTTTTGTGAAGCACATTCACAGAAATGCTCATCTCTCACCAGAGGTCATGACAGTGAAATTATTTGACCTTAAATAAACCCATAAAAGCAGAAATGTGATATTTATAATAAAGAGTTTATTTGATGATTGTTTAATTTTATTCAAATTAAAAGTTAATATTTTTTTGTAAAACAGTTCTGTAATTGAGAGTATAAATAATAAACAAAAATCGAAGACTGGTTGTTATTCAGATAAATAAGATTAAAGTAATTATATTTACATTATATCTTACATTGTATTTAAAATATATAAATAAACACATAAATAGATATGACAAAATGACAAATGATAACTAAGATATACATAAGATATTCCTACACAACATTTTCAAGCTATTTATTTATTTAAGGATTGATCCTCTTAGTATCAGAAGTATCCATACTTCAAGAAAGATCGGTTCATCTCTACTAAACAGCTGGCTGTGTTTGTGCCTGGTTGAGAGCATGTTGTGCAAGGGCATGCTATCTTCCGCTGTGCACTGCTACAAATCAATACAAGCTGACTTTCGAACTCATATTACCAGTAAAAAGGTTTAGGGGAACTGACTGAGGGAAGGAGGAATGGGACTTAATTTATGATTTCTTGGGAGCGGCTCTATTACAAAAGTCAGCTGTTTGGGGCACTAGCACACTTTGAAAAGTCGCTTGAGGAATAAAAAAAGATGATCCATGTTTAAAGCGGATGAATATCTTGTCTTGCCATCCACCTGACAGCTTAGACAGCTGAGCAGCTGTTTTTACCTCCTTCAGTGGAATTTAATATAAAGCGAAGGAAAATACCTACCTGCCTTTAAATGGACCAGAACCCCCCTGAGGTTGTTCCAACAGTTAAGTGTTTCCCCACCAGCACCAAGCACAGTCACACTGGGTCTCAAAAGTCTGTTTGTCAAATCCCAGAAGGATGAGGTTAAGAAGTCTAGAAGTTGTTGTAATAAATCAAAATGTGTTAGCAGTGACAGTTTAACATCTTACATTGAATGATTTATGACTGGGACTCTATGTGGCATGACACTTTTGTTAGGTTTATTGGTCAAATTTTTGATAAAACACAAAACCAGAACTTTTACCACAGTGTGGGGCCTGGGAAATGACTCACAAACACCAGATGGGATTTGTTTATTCAGGTTTATTAAATTATGATGCATTTAGTAATAGCCTGTGATCTTTTCAATATAAGGCAAATATAATGTTCAGACAGCACTGTTTGCTCATTGTTTGTTTTACATAAAACAATAGTTCACCCAAAAAATGACAGTTTACCCACCAACAGGCCATCTAAGATGTAGATGAGTTTGTTTCTTCATCAGAACAGATTTGGAGAAATTTAGCATTACATCACTTGTTCACCAATGGATCCTCTGCAGTCAATGGGTGCCGTCAGAATGAGAGTTTAAAGAGCTGATTAAAACATCACAAGTAATCGAGTCCAAACATTTTTTACAGCGAAAAGCAGTACTTAATTCATCATTAAGATTTTTTTTTTTTTTACTTCAAACTATTTCTTCAGGCTAAAATACAAGTCCTCTGTTTTTTCTCCAGGGAATAAGTGACATGATGTGTAGCCAAGTATGGAAACCCATGCTTGGAATTTGTGCTCTGCATTTAACCCATCAAACTGATACTTAGAATCAAACCCGCAACCTTTGGGTTACAAGTCCGACTCTAAACATTAGACCTCAACTGCCCCCGTATTCGTCTCCTGATTTAGAATAAGTCAATTCATCTGAACCAGGAAAGAAATATGCGCAGATCAAGCACCATTTACAAGCAAAAACTGTCCAAAACAGTTCTAAACGAACATGTTGGTGGATTTTGATGTGAGAGAACAACTTGAAGAGGATGGACATGAGGAAGATGTGAGAGGATGGACTTGGAGGAAGAATTATTATGGATTAAGGACCAGTATTTTGGCCAGAAGTGACAGTATAAGGTTAAAACAGCTTAATGATATATTTGTTTCTTACAAACATGCAGCTTTTTACTGTTATTTAATGAACTGGTGTCGTGTGGACTTGTGGATTGTGATCGATGTTGTGTAAGCGTATCCTAAATATAATTTGTCTCGAAACACTGAAGTATGTTTATGTGAAACTGATGTGACCAGTCGTACTTCTGTCAGTAAAATTATTTCAGCAGACACATCTGTGTGGCAGAACACCTGTCTGAGAGATCAAAGTGCAGGATCTCACTGCAGATCCAAAGCCATTATTTCACAGCACTGTGGACAGGTGTTTGCACACAGCAGATTCTGAATCGGAAACACTGCCAACAAGAAAAAGACAAAATTCATACATATAAATTCTAGGAATGTTGAAATTTTGCTGACCAAGTGACAAGCTACTATTAAATCATATATATACACAAGTAAATAGGTCAATTTTCATTTCATGTTTGATTTAATTGCCTCTGAAATGGCTTTCCTTTTCAGCTGATGCAGTTAAGCCCTCATTTTTAGCCACACCTCTAATCATTTGTCACATAGAGAACACTTTTCACAACCCGATCCTGATGTATATGTCACATCTCTCCTGTGTTTGTGTGTCTTTGGGTCTTTAGGAAGTATATTTTGGTTCTGGTGTTTTCAGTTTTCATTTCCTGCTTAGTTCTTGGTTCATTTGTTTCCGTACTCATTTTAATTTCCATGGGTTCTATTTAGTTTCACACCTGTCTCATTTAGTTCCTTGTTATTCCTGTCTATATATTCCCTCTGTTTCTTCAGGTCACAGACGTTATTCTGTTATGAGTTTACTGTTTCCTTTTTCCTGAGCCTTAGTACTTTAAGTTAAATTGCTTGCAAACAGATCTTCGCCTCAACCACATTTACCACTTCCTCTCCCAGCAACAGTATAAAGTCAAGTCCTGTAGGTAGATAGATAGATAGACAGACAGACAGACAGACAGACAGACAGACAGACAGACAGACAGACAGACAGATAGACAGATAGATAGATAGATAGATAGATAGATAGATAGATCTACAGTTGCATATTGTGAGGAGATCTGAAAAGTAGCTATAGAGTACTGAGAAAGATATACAGTACTGTATTAAGGAGTTATTCTTCTCTTTGCCAGAAACAACAAGATAATGGATTGGACTTGGATATATTCCAGAGTGACTGTCCTGTGAACTACATTCACATACTCAATGTCCACTCACATGTGTAGCAAAAGCCTTAATGATATACTGAGATCGAGTCATGACTTCCCTGAAACTCCCTCTCTCTCTTTCTCTCACTCACACACACACACACACACACACACATACTCACTCACTGGTTTCCATGTTTTATGGGGACTCTCCATAGACGGAATTGGTTTTATACTATACAAACTGCATTTTCTATCCCCTTACCCTAACCATACCCCTCACACAAAACTTTCTGCATTTTTAGATTTTCAAAAAACTCAATTCTGTATGATTTATAAGCTTGTTTCCTGATGGGGACCAAAAAATGTCCCCACAAAGACAAAAATTAATGTTGTTACTATCCTTGTGGGGACATTTGGTCCCCATAACGTAGGGATACCAGATTCACACACACATCATATTACATCACGCAATGAACTGCCAGAGAAGGGGTTAACAATGGATTGCAGACATTAAGATAATTTCTACTCTCATTTGAAAATTTGATGTGTAAATGAATTAAAAGAATAATCAAATATGGCTGTTTAATATTTTGAGTGTCTCATATACGTTGTGCAACAATACTCTGATGAAACTTGAAGTAAAGCTAAAGTTGTATGATGCGATTATATGTAAGCCTGTTTCTGCCACATAAGAAAAAAGGAGTTAGTTTATAGCCCAGGAGATAGTTTGTCGTATTTCTTAATATTGTTGAGTTAATGGAGACACAGTTTATTGTTCATGGTTTTCTCCACACTATCTGTTGCCACTGTGTCCTTGTTAAAATGTGCTAATTAAAGAGCTGCTCTTCGTTATGTCACAGGGCCTCTGGGGAGCAGCAGGAGTCAAATACAGCCTCACACGCAACGGACAACATAGATGCAAAATGTGTTTTTGACTTTCTGCCCCCTGTTTTCAGTTTCTTTGCTATCTTATCTAAACCCATTTCATCCACCCAAGCCTTTGGTACATTTAGTCTCAAAAATCAGCTTGAAGTGTAGTTACGATGTAAAAGAATAAAGAAAGTTTTTTTTGTTTTTTTTTTATATATATAATTGGTTCACTCTAGTAACTATAAGCTGGTGTATATTCAGGAAAAGCTCATTGATTTTTGGAATCGACAGAAAAGAGCACTTATCCGTGAATTTGACATATTGCCCAATACAAATGATAAACTCATCAGTTGGAGATTGACTAAGTTTGCACTTTTTCTAAATTGATACAGTGGATTTTATTATATTATGCATCACATAAAATCATATAAATCCTGAAGAGATACTGTAAATATATAAATAACATGATTTTTAAACTTGGAGGCAAGTTTGGAGTTTGGAGGCAACATGTTGTCTTAATAATGCACTTAATTATTTTTTTTCTCATTCAGTTTAAATGGGTCTGTATAAATAAAAATATTCAGCTGTCTTTATATTATAGGAAAGGTTCTCTAGCAAGGGCTTTTATTGGTCCCTGATGTTAAATATTTGAAAAATCCTGAACTAAAACAGCAGTAATTAATGTGATTAAAAACACCCAATCTCTCAAAACGCCCTTTGTCTTTGCAAACATGCAGTTAGTATGGCTTTAGCAAAGACCTGCTGGTAATCGGATTTACAGTTTTGCCTTCTGGATTCCTGTTTGTTTTGCCAATGTCCACAGCAACTAGAGTCCAAACTGGACACCACAGTCTCGCTGAATGTGGCATTTCACGTGTTTCAGCCACACCTTGTATTCTGGAAAAAGCATGGACACATACTTAACATACCGTTCCACATGTTATATTTCTCCCTGAACCATGCACTTAGTGTTTGGGAAGATTTTAGTTTTGAGCAATAGCTTATGTGAGAGGTCACTGATAAGAGGGGTGATGGGAGACGGAGAGAGACCTTTCCACCTCTGCTGGACTGTGTTATCACTCACGCACCCATGAGGAGGACCATCGTGTGTTTGAATGGGTGATCTGCATCCTGTCAGTTCTCACGCTGAGCTGTGGATATAATAAACTTATTTCTCACGTGTCTTAAACAAATCTCCCTGTTTATGATCCCTTGCATGTTTATTAACTAAACTGTAAAAATGGCATTTTAATGCAAATAAATAAATAAATACAGTAACACCTGTTATTTTTTTTAATGAACCTTTTCGCATTTCTGGGGTTCTCAAAAACGATGTCATCATAGCTGGGAAAGCTTCTATATGGTGTATGCAAACTACAAAAAATATATATTTTTTGAGTTCCCATTTGCTCCAAAAGCAAAAGAATAAAAAATAAAAGATAACATTTCTACAAAAGAGGAAAGAACTTCAGAGATTGATTATGCAGTCAAAATAGAGACAATTATCCACTACTAAAAATTACAGATGAGTTAATGAATAAAGTGTCCACTTTTGTAGCTATAATATATCTTTGCTATAGCCATGATGTAGACCCATATGGCATTAACAAATAGTTTCTGCAGGATTTAATACGCTGGAGCATGCTTTTGTCTGTGGCTCTATACATGAAGAGCTGGGGGCTTCACATCATGATTTTACGATTACAACCCAGCAGACCGTTTAATGGTTTTCAGCCCAGGGCCCTTTCCATGATTGAGGTGGGGCTGATTGCTGATGGCTCTAAAGTGAATCTCTACGAAACGAAGAAGCGCACAACAAAGGCACAGCTCTGTTCACCAGCTGCTGATTGCCCAGTCCTGGTCTTTCCTGGGAAGTTGATGTTTCCAGGCGGTCCATGACCTGGAATGCTCACATATGCAGTTCAAGCACTGCTACTCAGTAACAAAACCTAGTGGGCCGCCCTAATTTAAGTCGGCATAAGCATCATTATTTTATGCAGCAAGTTTAGTAACTGGATCTCTTCAGGTTCTTTCTTCAAACTCAAACCACCCTTAACATATTAGGAAACCATTACACCAGTAAAGCTCTGAAGCTTATGAAGATGCGGGCCATCTGGAGAGATGGCCATGGGCCGGTGGGGAAGCACACTTACTGTCTCCCTGCAGCTGTCGCTCTGTCCCAGACCCCCTCACTGGACATCTTCCCTGGGAGAATTCATTCATCTGCCTTCTCTAGCCATCAGTGTCTCTGCTCAGACCGCTACATTCAGTGATGAGTATGGCAGGATTTGGTTACACCCAACATATGGTTATTTTCATTAGAATCAGGCACAGATGTTTAATTGCTGGGTTTAATTTGAATAAATTTAATGTGTAGATAACATCACAAGTGCCAAAATGAAGCAGAAGGTTGGATTATAATGGGATTTAAGCTTTTACATTAAATTAAACTCCTGCATAAACCCACCAGCAAGCAACTTTCTAGCACACACTCTGTCTTTCCATTAAGGAAAGCCCATTTCCTCCCAATGCCCACGTGCAGGATCTGGACTTCCACACCTTCCACTGGAATGCATTTGTGTTTATTTTTACAAAAATTACCTAAGCAGATGCTCACTTAACTTATTTAGAAAGACAAAATTACATATTGGTCATACCGCTATTCATTCCCAGATCTGAATATCTAAAAGAAAAAATTCTGTCATCGTTTACTCACCCTCGTGACACTCAAAATCTATGCTGTTATTTTTGCCATGGAAAATAGTTTTTTTGTAAGTTTTGGAGCATGACGGCCACTGGTCACCATGAGCTGTGATTATATGGCAATTCAAAAAACCTTTGTTTCCATTGACAAAAAAAAAAAACAAAAAACAAAAATGGAGAACTTTGGTTTGAAAAGGCACATAATGACAAAAACTCAATTTTGTGGTAAATTATAACTTATAAACAAAGTAGACTTTACTTAAGTAGGCCCTAAACACCATCTGTCTCAAAAGCATCTTACTCTATATAGCGGTATTGAAAAGTTCATTGCATGATGCTGCACTCTTTTGATCATAATGGGTACTGCATGAACTGGAAAGTACTTTGATTTGTATGTATTTTGATTTATTTAGCAGGGCTAAACGGGTATATCTATTACTTCATAAAAAATAATTACATTTTAAAAAGCTGGTATGAACCACATCTCACACTGAAGTCAAACACAGAACTCTCAATCCAAGCAGCTTTCTGTAGGTCAATGCAGGAGAATTGAGCTTCATCGTGAACTGAATAAACAGTGTTAAAAGCTGATTTCTAGTGACTATAGTTACTAGACTCTGATCTCCTCACAGTCTATAAGATATAATATAATCATTTGTTTGATGTTTGGTGTATCTTTTTTTCAACCACTAAGAGGCGCCATTTAGCAGCTACTGCTGTAATTCAATCACATTTACACTCTTGGCGTTTGAATACTACAAATTAAGCCACATTGGATAGATTATGTTATGTAAAATTATATTGCATATTGCATATTTTGGCGTTTACCTAGGTGTTTATGCAGCATCCTTTTTTACCTTAATAATGTCTTCCTTCCATCTTCAATTTACCTTATAAAAGCTTATTTTTATGCATTGTAGTCTACTATGTCCACATTTGTAGTTAGATCCCACCAAGTTAAAAGCTGTTTTTTTCACATCCCATGAAAACATTTATCTTATTATGCAGATGGATACAATAGTTGAATATAATATCCAGGTTATTTGTGTAGGAAAATGAGCAGTCATTTAGCCAACATAAGGATGTAATGAGGCTGTACTGTGAATGTGGTTAGATAGATAATGTTATTACCATTGAAAAGGCTTGTGTTACAAAGCTGACCATCTCTTCTTTTGAACAAATGAGCAAATGTAGCACAACTAATGAAAAGAAGACTTAATATATTTGTAGTTATATCATAGCCTGAATCTTTAAACTTTAGGGTCCTCCCTCATGTCCAAGCAGTTTATTGATGTTCAGTTGACAACAATTGTCCTTCCAGTGTCCTTTCTGCTTTGTCATATGACATCTACCCTTTTTTTCCACAAAAAATTGTAATTAAAACAATTTTCTAAATTAAACTGTCATATTTCAATAATTCAGTATGTTAGGCTACTTGCTGCTGTAATTATTTGTGAAATTTACTAGCATCATATTCTTAGTATGCATTTACTGGAGCAACTTTTTTCAGGACCTATTTAATTTATAACTCTTATAGTAATTTAATTCATATACTGTAGATTAATGTTATAAAAATGACTGATAACACAAAAGTTTGTGACACTCACAATGTAGGTGCTTTTATTGTTATAATATGTAACGCCAAATGAGATTATTGTTGATTCTAATTCATTCTAACCATTGTTTCGCCTGTTTTTATATGTGCTAAACAATAAACATCCAAGTATCACGTTTGAAGATATAAAACCATTTTCATGGTGTGTGGTATGTCTTTTTCATTATTATAATGGCTTTTTCTTTTGCTTTGTGTTTTTCTCCAATGTATCTCCTTTGTTCACATGTTAAGAGACAGAAAATAGTTTTTATGTAATAGTCAGTATATCAGTAGACCAATGCTATTTTATGCATATGTAAGACTGTGGGCAACTTCTGAATTATACCTGCTTTTAAATGTTCAAACTAGAGAGATCTTTAGAGATTTTGGTTGTCTGTTACTGCTCTCCTTTGTCTGTTTACAAGAATGTCAGCTGGATATTAAAACTCATGTTCACACAAACACCATGTCAGTGGAGTTGAAAAAGTGGCATAAAAAATTCAAGAGCAAACACTTCTCACTGCAATCAATACACATCACTTGCCCTGGGCAAGTAAACACACGGCTAATTCATCACTTCAGTGGCCTATATGCCTTGACTTGCTTTTGGCAGTTGGGATATCGGGAATAAAAAATCAAACATTAACATCAACACTCAGCAACTGGCCAAATATAATCTAAGGTGTCAGACCATTCGACATCATCTTCCCAAATGGCTTTTCACACTGAAATATGTGAATCGTAGGAGAAGAGTTGAAAGTGTCTTCATAATACATGTTGACTTTTGTACCGTTAATGACAGGCAATAAAATATTGATGTTAGATAAGAGGAATCAGAATGAAAACCCCCATGAGAGGAAGAGGAATCAGACAAACCACCATGAGATGAGTCAGTGATTGTGAGGCACAACTTACAGCATTATATTTCATTATAATGAACAGATCAATGGTTTTTACAGTAAGTCTGTAGTCTGTCATGACTCCTAATAATTTTTTTGAGGATTCATGAGCAAAACCTGATTTATGTTTCTTAGAAGTTAGCAGAATCTGTCAGGTTCTGTTCAGTATTACACTTTGAGATTTAAGCAATGTTTATTCTAGCTATAATCTTGAGTAGGCCTTGTTCAATATTCATTGTTAGTTCATTTTTGCTCATAATATTTATGTAACTAATATATTTTAACTTGAAATATATATTTTATATATATTTTAACTATAAATATATATTATATATATTACGTATTTAAAAAAAAATACAAATTACTGGATTTTTCAGTGACTGTTTCTACAAGTAAAGTTGTTACACCGGTAGCGGCGAGAAGTAGGCCCAAGCCTACTGGTTTATGGCCGACACCCGATGTAGTGATATATATTTTTTTAACTGAACTGTTGTATCCACCTTATTTTGCAGTGCGGAAGTAGGCCTAAGCTATTTTCTGGAAATGTACGAGACTTCAAATTTATTATCAAGAATTTACACCCCGTCAGAGAAATTAACGTGCAGTCCTACAATTTCAGTTGATGTAACAGATATTGCCTTTCTGTGTTTTAACTGATAATTGCCTTTCTATGTTCTGTGTTCACTGTTTATAAGATTGCTATAAAAGAAGAAAAGAAAAGAAACAAATGCGCAGCCATCTTTAGAATTTTGTCTTTAAACTTCCGTTTTTGTGGTAGCTCTGTATATTTTAAGTTAGCATGAGCATTGTATTGTTTGAAGCGGATATCATAACAAATGTAAGTAGCCTATATCGCTTGAAGCAGAGGAATTGCTTATTTCCCCAATTCTCAATCAAAAGTCATTTTTCATATTTTAAATTTTTGCCATGCCACATTGTTTGTTGTTCTCAGACTTATTATAAAGCATAAAGAATCCTTCTCTAATCATCCTGTGGCCACAATTGCACACACTAATTACACTAGCACCCATTTTTTGCTGAGTGCAATTTTGCTCTCCAATCTGATTTTACTCTCCTCTAATTGCTCCTCATCTTCCACATTCACTTTGTGTTCACAATTCACCTCAAACTGTAGTTTCATTTTCAAGAGACATGAAATTTTAGGGTGTTTTACATGTTAGCATTACTTATGATATTGCTGTAGGGAAGTAGCAAGAGTAGCAAAGTAACAAACATGATTTCCCAGTTATTATAAGCCAATACAGACGGTTATGCTTCTCTCAATGCCTCTCTTTCAACATTTCATCAGTCTCGTTGAACCCAGGGGGCTTCTTTGAAATTGCATAACTTTCTCAATGTGACAAGTGTCACCGTGTTTGCCATTAAGAAGAACGTCATCACTTATTTCCCAAGTGGCTACTTCACATCTTTCACTGTGTTTTTGAAGGCGCAGATCAGTGTTCTTTATGTTTGTAAAGATAAAGAGTTCTCTGTTCAGTCTGACATGTATAAAATATATATTCATAAACTGCTGTGTACGTATCATCCAGATTTTTTCCACTTTCTTTTAAGAAAAACTCATGAGGAAGAATGGTTACAGAATCTTTTTGAACAAACCTGTGGAAATGAAAATAGCCGCAAGCAACAATAATGGTTTACAAAAGTCTAAAGTCATATCAGTGATAAATTCCCATTGAAAACAAACCAGAAATGGGACTTTTGTGAGCTGCTTCATGCATCCCACTATTTACAAATGGAACTAATTTTCGCTAATGTGACTGCACCTTAAAAATTACGCAACATAGCTATCACACGAGGAATGTCTCTGAAGACTAAGGCCACAGACTTTTATTCACCTTA
Organism: Spinibarbus caldwelli; assembly: GCA_039654775.1. Lineage (NCBI taxonomy): Eukaryota > Metazoa > Chordata > Actinopteri > Cypriniformes > Cyprinidae > Spinibarbus > Spinibarbus caldwelli. Next base: position 14,759,503 of record CM077241.1, read on the forward strand.
TCTTTAATGTAACAGCGAGCGTAGCAATTTCAAAGTTGAATATGAGGCTTCTGGCATCATCTGCTTCCAACTTGTTTAGCTGCTTGATATCCCTGCTGAAAAAAACAATAGACACAATCACAAAATTTGTAATGGTTTTACTGGTTACAATGGGACTTTTATTGTTTTTCAGGTAGGCTACATTCATAATCCTGTGAAACTTTTTTGGCTGTTGATGTTACGTGTTTTAATGTCGGTAATAATTTAACCACCACCAACGCATCTGATATTCTCTCTGAGTTTCCATGTTCTCTTACGAAAATTAGCCATGGTTTTAACACGAATAAAACCAAAAATCATGGTTCTTGTAACCGCAAATTAACCATGGTTTTGTTACTTCAAATAATAATTTACAAAGAAGTATTAAAATAATATTTTTTGTTGTTATAAAAACAGACCTAAGCCAACAACAGCCTTTAAAATGACTTAAAATGCATTATATAAAAACAAAGAGGCAATAATGATCGGTTAATTAATAATTATATGGTTTCATTGAATAACACTGTTAAAATAGGTACGTGATGTAATACAAAATAAACAATTTATGTACATTACATGTTATTACAAATGCAAAGGGAGCCAAAGGCCTGGTAATTGCTGCTGTTATACTTACAGGACGATCAAATCCTTGTTTAATAGGCTACTGACCAAACATTTAATTCAAATATTCACTTAATCTTTAATTTTTGGCCACCTTTTTGCTATAGATGACACAGCCTCTATAATTTATTAAAAAAAAAACAAAAAAAAAAACATGTGGACATCACAACCCTTACAAAAATTAAGCATGGTTTTATCGTAGTAAAACTACTTAATTTTCTTTTGCGTGATTTCTGAATGCTTGAGACTACAAAGTCAATCAGACAATTGTTTTAATTAAATCATAGCCATAGGTAACTGTTTAGAGCTACAATTGTAATTTGTAAATAATACAATTACTATTTATTTATTTAGTTGTATATTTTATTAAAGTTCTAGTTTGGCCGCTATAGTAGTTTTTTTTTTTTTCTTTTTACTTCCATAATATTTGAGGGAGGGGGCACAACAATACAATCCTGCTTAGGGCACCCATTTGGCCAGCAGCGGCCCTATAGTCATAAACAGGCTGATTTTACCATTTACTACTTTGTTATTCTTATCTACAGACCTGATGTAGCCACCCTTTTTAGCACTGCGCTTGCTGTCTCCTGTCTTCCGGTTTGTATTTCCACATCGTGAAGGTAAGTTCGTCAATAAACTTTATGAATAAAAATTTATGAATAAACCGTTCATTTGAAAATATTTCCGGTCTAGGGTAAACGTACCTATTAAGCTCACCAAAATCTACATTGAGACATTTTTAGTGCACAAGATATTAGTTTCAGTACAAATGTTAAAATAAAATATTAATCTCTCACACAGAAATATTTAATTTTATTTTAAATGACAAAAGCATTCCAATTAAGTTGTACATCATTAAATGCAAAAAGTCTGGCTGTGCTTAATGGGTACATCTTTGTACCCTTTAGGCACACCCCTGTTCCCATTAAGCTCACATCATGTTTTATTAAAAATTCTTGTTTATTTTAAACAACCTTTTTAAAGAATAGATTAAAAATGTTTCATTTAAATGTACAGAATCAATCACAAAAAAACAGAACACTAAAATCAAGCAACAAGGCATTCAGTTTGATCAGTTATATGTTCATAGTGAAGTGTCATTTAAGCACATTGCAACATCTACAGATGCATCTCAATAAATTAGAATGTCGTGGAAAAGTTAATTTATTTCAGTAATTCAACTTAAATTGTGAAACTCGTGTATTAAATAAATTCAATGCACACAGGCTGAAGTAGTTTAAGTCTTTGGTTCTTTTAATTGTGATGATTTTGGCTCACATTTAACAAAAACCCACCAATTCACTATCTCAACAAATTAGAATACTTCATAAGACCAATAAAAAAAACATTTTTAGTGAATTGTTGGGCTTCTGGAAAGTATGTTCATTTACTGTATGTGTACTCAATACTTGGTAGGGGCTCCTTTTGCTTTAATTACTGCCTCAATTCGGCGTGGCATGGAGGTGATCAGTTTGTAGCACTGCTGAGGTGGTATGGAAGCCCAGGTTTCTTTGACAGTGGCCTTCAGCTCATCTGCATTTTTTGGTCTCTTGTTTCTCATTTTCCTTTTGACAATACCCCATAGATTCTCTATGGGGTTCAGGTCTGGTGAGTTTGCTGGCCAGTCAAGCACACCAACACCATGGTCATTTAACCAACTTTTGGTGCTTTTGTCAGTGTGGGCAGGTGCCAAATCCTGCTGGAAAATGAAATCAGCATCTTTAAAAAGCTGGTCAGCAGAAGGAAGCATGAAGTGTTCCAAAATTTCTTGGTAAACGGGTGCAGTGACTTTGGTTTTCAAAAAACACAATGGACCAACACCAGCAGATGACATTGCACCCCAAATCATCACAGACTGTGGAAACTTAACACTGGACTTCAAGCAACTTGGGCTATGAGCTTCTCCACCCTTCCTCCAGACTCTGGGACCTTGGTTTCCAAATGAAATACAAAACTTGTTCTCATCTGATAAGAGGACTTTGGACCACTGGGCAACAGTCCAGTTCTTCTTCTCCTTAGCCCAGGTAAGACGCCTCTGACGTTGTCTGTGGTTCAGGAGTGGCTTAACAAGAGGAATACGACAACTGTAGCCAAATTCCTTGACACGTCTGTGTGTGGTGGCTCTTGATGCCTTGACCCCAGCCTCAGTCCATTCCTTGTGAAGTTCACCCAAATTCTTGAATCGATTTTGCTTGACAATCCTCATAAGGCTGCGGTTCTCTTTTTCTTCCACACTTTTTCCTTCCACTCAACTTTCTGTTAACATGCTTGGATACAGCACTCTGTGAACAGCCAGCTTCTTTGGCAATGAATGTTTGTGGCTTACCCTCCTATTTTGAGTTGATTAGTTGATTAGCATGTCACCATATTCTAATTTGTTGAGATAGTGAATTGGTGGGTTTTTGTTAAATGTGAGCCAAAATCATCACAATTAAAAGAACCAAAGACTTAAACTACTTCAGTCTGTGTGCACTGAATTTATTTAATACACAAGTTTCACAATTTGAGTTGAATTACTGAAATAAATGAACTTTTCCATTCTAATTTATTGACCTGTATACTAGTCCACGTTCAGCTAAGTAACACATATTCAAAAATCAAATAAAACAAACCAATAAAACATTTCATTCATGGGGATGAACACAGAAACTAGCCTCATTATGAATCCTCTTATTAAATGGATGTCAACTTATCTGTAGTCTCTTAAGGCTGGAATACACTACACGATTTTTGCCCTGATTTTCCATTGATTTACAGTCTGGAGAAGTTGATGCTAGTTGCCAAAAATCAGAGCCAGTCTGCAGATTTGAGTTGACTGATTCCATAGAAAATCGCGTAGTGTATGATGGTCACAGACTCAGATTTTTTACCTTCAGACTTTGATTCCATCCAGTCGGAGGTGATCAAACATGTTTGATATTTTCAGCAGATTTTAGAACACACATCGTTTTCATTTGTCACGTGTCTCCTAGCAACAATGCACACATTTCTGTGTAAGTTTGTTGTGATCGGAAGAAATTTAAAGTCTGTTAGTGTGAAATGCTCAGTCGTTTAGTGTATGATGGCCAGTTTTCCTTTGTGACTATTTACAAAGTCGGTAAGTGTATGAAGCCTAGTGTTTTAAAAATCTGTTCAAATTTCAAAAGTCATGTAGTGTATTCCAGCCTTTAGTCGCTTTTTTTTCTGGACAGATGTGACAGGTTTCTGACGGCTCCTTCTTTGAATGGACGACATGCCTCTTTCATCTTTGTGCATAGTTATGTCTCGATTTTGTCATCTTAAAGCTGTGAAAATAAGTTATTAACAATTTTATAAAGATTAACTTAAAGTGACAACCATCCGTTTATATTTAAGGTCTGTTTATTAAGTATTTACATAGATGTTCATTGTGGAAGAGCTTAAAGATAGCACACTGAGCTTAATTGGAGCAGCAACAATTTTTAATAAATTTCATATAATATATATTAAAATGACAAGATTTTGCAAAATAAATAATCTAGGCCATGTATTAAGTTCATACATATTTTAATATGAACAACTATTTGTCAGGAGTCTGGACTGTCTGTGTGTGTGTGTGTGTGTGTGTGTTTTGCTCCCCACCTGCTCCCTGTGTCCCAGTGTTTATGCCCATATTTGGTTATTTTCCTGTTCTTGTCCTCCTCAAGCCTAATTCCTTCATTCCCTGCACCTGTGTTTTAGTGATTACCCTGTGTATATTAGTTCCTGTCTGTGCATTTCTCCCCTGTGGATTAAAGACTGTGAACGTTTACTCATGCCTCCTGCGTGCTTCCTCTACAGTGAATTGTGACAGAAGACCCCACCTAAAACAGTTACCTCCGTGTGTTCCCTCCGATTTTGTTTCCGTGTTTTCTCAGTGTTTTTTCTTTTTGTTGTTTCTATGGATCCCCTCACCCGTCCAGAATTATTCCTTCTCCTGCTGGAGCAGGGGGACGGATCTCCCGAGGACCATACAAGACTGCTCTTGATGCTAGCTATAGGGTGGCAACAACTAATCGATAAAATCGATTATTATCGATAATGAAAATCATCGACAACGATTCTCATTATCGATTAGTCGGGTCTGCCCACAGTGCACGTCCAACTTCAGCCGATCGCGTCAAATTAACGTTACAGCACTGAATAAAGCATTTCTGTGGCCAAAATGCATCTAAAAATAGTGGATGCTGCGGGAGAGTTCGTGATCCAAGCTGCACAAAACATGAGAATTCTTTATTTTAAGCTTTAAGTTAATGCATTAGCGTAATGGCTTGCTCCTGTCAGGCGCCTTGACAGATGCGTGTGCGTCCTCAGCGCAAAAACATTCAGTTTACGGTCATATCCTTATCTGTAAATCTCACAAATTCACGCGAGCATTTCCATTTTTGCATATAGTTCCGTCTTAACAGTCTGTGCTAAGTTTAAATCTTTACTGAATGAGCGCAGGCGTGGCGGGCGCGTGAACGCGCGTCAGTGATTAATATTCAGTGCAAAAACATTCATTGTGCTGAAATAACTGTTGTTGAACGTTAAATTAAGGTTTAAAAGTCAACATGTAGTGCACGTATTTTATGAGAGTAGGCCCTGTAAAGGGATAACCGCGTATAGTTGTCTGAATATAAATATCAGATGCTTCATAGCCGCCTTTTACAGGATAAAGAAAAGTTGGTTAACACTGAGTTTGTTTTTATTCGTCTTTATTATCTTTATTATTATCTTAATTTTTGATGATGAGATTTTAACTATAGGCCTATATACAGTGCTTAATAAATTTATTAAAACAAATGTATTTAAGGTTTATAACAAATAATGTAAGCTTTGTGCCACTGCTGCTCTAAACTAACAGTATTGGTGTTTACTAAAATCATTTTTTAGCTCTCTGTATTGGTTAGTCCTGCAATATGCTTAAGCTCTTTAGTAACAGTGGGCTATTTCTAATGCTATAATATAATTATTTCTAGGACATTGGGCAGAATGTGGAAGTGTTTTTGTCAATAAAATAAAAGAAAATTTAGCTCTTTTTTAAAATCTGATTAATATAATAACAATAATAATAATAATCGGCCAACTAATCGATTATCAAAATAATCATTAGTTGCAGCCCTAGCTAGCTAACACCACCAGCTACCCGGACGACGTGCTCTGCTCATTCTATGACGTAAGTTTGAACACCGCGTGCAGAGCGCTGTTGTCCGAAGATGGTCCTCAAGAGGATTTCGCCGCATTCGTGGAGTGGACTCTGGCGAGGAACGGATCACCACTCACCATCTGCCCCGTGGATGATCTCGCCAGGTCCACTCCAGAGCCCAGCCCACCAACTCCCCGCGGTGTGGAGCATCAGCTCTAGCCCACTGATGACGGAGAGCCTATTCCTGCTGTGATCTACGAGCCAGTGCAAAGCCGAGTGACTGAGCAGAGGATCGCCCTGGACAGACCAGGTGCGAGAGCCGGCGACAGTGCCCACCGCGAGGGAGCAAGCCGTGGATGGTGAGAGTGCGGAGTGGAGCTCCGCCCACTACACCGCGGCTGAGGGTAAGCTGATTATACATCTGGGGCTGCTGGATTTGGAAGGGGACCTGATAGACTGGGAAACTGATCTGGAGATCGACCTGCCCCCTCTCTTCTCTCCATCGTCCCCGCTGGTCCCATCCAGCCCTCCTTTGTCTCTGGTCCTCATGTCCAGCCCAGAGGGGGCTCCCGAACCTCCAGTGGCCGCTCCTCGAAAGCGCCCTCCAGTGCCCTATATTCCAGAGCGTCATCCTGTTCCCTTGTTCAGCCCAGAAGTGGCTCACAAATGCCCGCCCTCCCACCTGCTCCTGCCTCCTCCACCCGCTCCTGCATCCTCCACCACTGTCATCTGGGAGCCCCTCCGCACACCCTCAGCTGCCTATCTGTATGGTGCGAGCCCCACGGGACTGCCATCCTCCAGCATCGCCGGGGCTGGAGTGTCCCTCACCTCTGCCTCCGAGGCCCGGACTCCGCCTCGGCCCGTTGACCCAGCGGCTCCACCTCGGCTCCTAGCTCCCTCGCCTCCACTGTCACCCATCGCTCCATCGGGCTCCCTCGTCCCTCCGGCTTTGCCTTGGTCTGGCGTCGACCATCCTGCGCCTCGGAACTCCACTCCTCCGGCTGTGCCTCATCCCTCCGGCTCCTTCATCCCCTCGGCTCGTCCTCAGTTCTCAGTCGCTCCAGCTCCGCCACGGATCTCCGCCTCGGTCGCCAGAGCCCTCAGCTCCACCCTGGCCCATCAGATTCTCTGCATCCCCCTGGCTCGTTGGCTCTCCGTCTCCGCCTCTGGCTCCTCCATCACCTGAACCGCCGCCATTGGTCGGCGGCTATTCCTCCTCCATGGCTCCACCATGGGCCGTCATCATGGCTGTGGCCTGGGTCGTGCTGTGCTCCTCCTGTTCCGGCTCCCTCCTGTCTCCTCCCTGGCTCCTCCCTCCTTTGTCGCCTCCCTGATCTCCGCCCGTCGTCCTCCTCCTGGATATCTGTCGTCCTCCTGAGCCTCTTCCTTAGTTCCCCCCCACCCCTCCCCTTTGGATGTTGTTTCTACGGTGGGGGACGCATCCTCCGGGAGGGAGCGATATGTCAGGAGTCTGGACTGTCTGTGTGTTTTGCTCCCCATGTCCCAGTGTTTATGCCCGTATTTGGTTATTTTCCTGTTCCTGTCCTTGTCAAGCCTAATTCATTCATTCCCTGCACCTGTGTTTTAGTGATTACCCTGTGTATATTAGTTCCTGTCTGTACATTTCTCCCTGTCGGGTCTACTTGGTTACTTCATGTGTTGCTCAAGCTCCTATTGTGTGGATTTTCCCTGTGTTCTGTGGATTAAAGACTGTGAACATTTACTTGTGCCTCCTGCGTGCTTCCTCTACAGCGAATTGTGACACTATTATTAACAATATATATGAAATTATACTTTTTCTTATTGATGTCACACTGAAGCTGTGATTTTTATTTTTTCCTCATAGTAGTGTACCCTTTAAGCTCACCTTACAATAATATGAAGTCCATAAAAATGACAGCAGTACAAAAGTAAAAGTACAAGCCAGTAATGCCTGTGAAGTTATATATTAGTGTAGCACACAGTTTTATACAGCTAGTCAGCTAACTGTTCTGTAGCATCTGCGTGTAAAAACATGCATCTCTTATTGAACACTGATGGAGCAACACATTTTGAGGGAAGAGAAATTTAAAGTAGTTTAATTTGTTTAAAATCATAAATGTATAAAGTTGTGAGGGTGGCCTTTTACCCCAAACTCATAAAATATTTGAGCTAAAGTAATATGTTTTGTGTAATAATATGTGTACATACTTCTTTAAAACAATTACTTCAGCAGTGTGTATATTCTCTTTTGATAATTGAAATTATTTAAAGTACTCTTGTGTCATAAATAAACAATTAAATATAGCCTAATATTTAAAATAATATGATTAGCCTATTTCATTATAAATGTGATTATTTATAACATGAACACCCAACTCCAATAATTTTGACCATTTAAATCTAACAATGTCACATCAACAAATTGAAAAATCAGCTATATGTGTATATTTATATGTATATATAAATACACACATGTAATTATTTAAAAAATAATATATATTTATTTTTTTTATATCATAAAAAGCATATTTAAAGATGAACACACACACACACACATATTACTGCTAAATAGACATATACATTATATATTTAGAAAATATTTACATGTATTTACACATATAGATATATATTATATATAAATATATTTAATATATATAACAACATTTTTCTTAAATATATACATGCATGTGTGTGTATTTATATATACATAATAAATTTACACAGTACACACACATGTATTATGTACACAAAAACTTTTATTTTGGATGCGATTAATCACGATTAATCATTGCCCAGCACTAATATATAATTTCTGTAAATATATACCTGTATGTGTGTGTTTATTTAAACATATAAATATACAGTGGGTACGGAAAGTATTCAGACCCCCTTCACTTTTTTAAATTTTGTTATGTTACAGCCTGATACTACAATTGTTTAAATTCTTTTTTTTTTTCTCATTACTCTACACTCTGTCCTTTATAATGACAAAGTGAAAACAGAATTTTAGAAATGTTTGTAAATTTATTAAAAAGAAAAAACTGAAATATCACATTTACATAAGTATTCAGACCCTTTACTCAGTACTTAGTTGAAGCACCTTTGGCAGCAATTACAGCCTCGAGTCTTTTTGGGTATAACGCAACAAGCTTTGCACAACTGGATTGGGGGAATTTCTGCCATTCTTCTTTACAAATCCTCTCCAGCTCGGTCAGGTTGGATGGGGACCGTCTGTTGACAGCCTTTTTCAGGTCTCTCCAGAGATGTTCGATAGGGTTCAAGTCAGGGCTCTGGCTGGGTCACTCTAGGACATTCACAGAGTTGTCCCTAAGCCACTCCTGTGTTGCCTTGGCTGTGTGCTTAGGGTCATTGTCATGTTAGAAGGTGAACCTTCGGCCCAGTCTGAGGTTCTGAATGCTCTAGACTGGGTTTTCATTAAGGCAATCTCAAAATTTTGGTGCATTGAGCTTTTCTTCTACTCTGATGAGTTCCTCAGTCCCTGCCGCTGAAAAACAGCCCAACAGCATGAGGCTGCTACCACCACACTTTACTTTTGGGATGGTACTCTGCAGTTGATGAGAAGAGCCGGTTTCCTTCAAACATGATGCTTAGAATTGAGGTTCATCAGACCAGGTAATCTTGTTTCTCAGAGTCTGAGGGTCCTTTAGGTGCTTTATTGCAAATTCCAAGTGTGTTTTCATGTGTCTTCATTGAGGAGAGGATTGAGTTTGGCCACACTGCCATAAAGCCCAGATCGGTGGAGTGTTGCAGTGATGTTTGTCCTTCTGTAGGTTTCTCCCATCTGCATATATGATCATGGAGCTCAACTAGAGTGACCACCAGGTTCTTGGTCACCAGTCTAGACAAGCCCCTTCTCCATCAATTGCTCAGTTTGGCTGGGGACCAGCTCTTGGAAGAGTCCTGGTTGTGCCAAACTTCTTCCATTTGAGAATTATGGAAACCACTGTGCTCTTGGGAACCTTCAGTGCAGCAGATTTTTTTTTGTAGCCTTCCTCAGATCTGTGCCTCAATACAATCCTGTGTCTGAGCTGTGCAGGCAGTTCCTTTGACCTCGTGGCTTGGTTTTCGCTCTGATATGCATTATCAGCTGTGAGGCCTTTTACAGAGAGGTGTGTGCCTTTCCAAATCATGTCCAATCAATTTATTTTACCACAGGCGGACTCCAATCAAGGTGTAGAAACATCTCTGCAATGATCAAGAGACATGGGAGGCACCTGAGCGAAATTTCAAGTGTTGTTGCAAAGGGTCTGAATACTTATGTAAATGTGATATTTCAGGTTTTTCTTTTTAATAAATTTACAGACATTTCTAAAATTCTGTTTTCACTTAATCATTATGAGGTACAGAGTGTAGATTAATGAGAAAAAAAAAATGAATTTAAACAATTGTAGTATCAGGCTGCAACATAACAAAATTGAAAAAAGTGAAGGGGGTCTGAATACTTTCCGTACCCACTGTACACAATACAAACACATTCATGTAAACACAAACTTTTATTGTGGATGCGATTAACTGCAATTAATTGTGATTAATCGATTTGACAACCCTGATTTGGATATATTAATGACTTTTTTTTGCTATATAAATCTATAACATTTAAAAAATATATAAAATATTAGTCATTAGAAATTAAAAACTTACCGCAGAATCAAATTTGATTGTGCCAAGAATCAGCCAAGTTTTCATGCACAAAGTGAAATGTGGATGTTTAGGATAGTGCTACAGTGAGTTTTTGTGCCATCTAGTGGTATAAAGAAAAATCAAATTATATCTTTAGCCCATACCTATTCTGTCTGTTTCGTAGCCTATGTATCCATAATAGTTTATCGCTTAGGTTGTGTTCCTAATGCATTTCTTTTCTGTAGAGGGCACTGCCTGATAAACTCTACGTCCATCTGAAAGACAACATGGCCTCTAATTAGTACCCTAAAATATCAGTGTTTATTCCCTCAGCCTGGAGTTCCCTCCCTAATGCCACAGCCATACTCAGCGGAAGCATTAATTACATAGCGGCTTATCAGATGCGGCTACATTGTGTGCAGCTGCTCTCTACCCATTGATTTTCCAAGATTGCCATGAAGTGGCAATGACATAATGTCAGTATCTTGCCATATTGATAAGGTTAATTACTCGGGGGCTGTTTCATAAAACAAGTTTACCAAATAAGCTAGGCTTATTTCAGTTAGTCTGACTTATTTTGAACCAAATCAACTAACAATAAGTCAGACTAAATTAAATAAACCTGGCTTGTTTGGTAAACTTGTTTTATGAAACAGGCCCCTGGTCTCTTTTCACTGTAAACAACGGCAGAGGAGTGAAAAAGATACCACCATTTTCGCATTAAAGTAAATGACTGTTGACATTTATAAATAGATGTTTATGGGTATGAGTATGTTCACCATGGAGTAAATTATTTCCCAAAAATTCAAGTTATAAAAGCCGGAAATGTTTTTTGTTAGGTCTATTGACTCATTTGAAAGGCTTTGGATGTATTTTTTCAGGATAAAAGCACAACATTTCAAAAACATTTCAGCTGTTCGGAAACAACAACCAGACGCAGGATGTCAGGGCTGTTTTATTTCATGATGATAATTCAAAATCCAACATGTGTTCTATAATAATTGCGCATAAGAGGCACTTTATGTGCTGTATGTTAGAGTCAGCCACAACATGTACTCTCTAAATGGCAAATTACTCCAATGCTACATGTTTGACATCATGTTGCCTTTGCTATATTGATCCAACAGGCATAACTTTGTGTGTTAAAACTGCCAGGCAAACTAAATACTGTTGAGGAAATGTGTTTGGAAGTGTGTAGGTGGTGTTGTAGGAATGGGTGGGGGAATGAGTGGATGTATGACGGGAGAGATTAACACTGATAAACTTGCTGTGTGAGTCATACTTTAATCACTTAGGTTAGCTTGAAGCTGAGTCACATTTTTCCCAGAGTGCTCCTGGGTCACAGAGACCCCAAGTTACCCAACTGACCAATAAGTGAGACGGTATATAAGCCAATAAATTCCCCTGTCCATTAACCTAAAACTATTGCACTTTACTGACACTGTAGTGTAAATAAAGAGCTTCATAAGAATTACAGACATAACATTTTTGAGGTTACAATCACCATCCTCTCATCCCCCATCCATCTGTTTTATGGTCCTATAATAATATAACATTGGAACATGACTGAGTAAAGTTGTTTTATTTTTTGGTCAACTAAACCTTTAAAAGAGTACTCACAAGTAATTTTTCATTTGTGTTTTGGTGGTTGATTCATATTAGACTCCATATGTGCACAAGCAGATTTGTCAGGCATTAATAATATATTCTGAAATCAAAAGTGTTTAATAATAGGGCAAAAAGTCCAGTCAGTTTTTTAACAAAACTGTGAAAAATTAAACCTATTTTTAAAATAAACCTGTTTTTGTTATTCCCCAGAAAAAGTGACAAAAAGTGAATTAAAAAATGCAGTTTTTAATCAAACTTTAACATCAATGCTTAAATGTTATATGTAACATAATATGTTACAGTTTAGTGTATATATACATACATACATATATGTAATTTAATTTCCAATGTAATGTGAAAACTACAGGGAAATCGTGACTCACTTCTGATTAACTATTGCTCATGCTAATGTTACTCTTCAATCACTGATGCATCACAAATTCATTTTGTTAATGTGCATTATATGTGTTTCCATCTCACCTGTCTGTTTTGACTGCAGTTTGGTTTTCTTGATGTTCTTCTTTGATTAATCCTCTTAATTTCATTCCTGCCTCATTCCTTTCCTGTCCCCTCTTGTCGAATAAATTATCTCTTTAACCTGTGCGAAAGCTCTCGTTGTATTTATTTCAGTCATGCTGAAGCTACTCAGTCATCCAGTCCCAATCCTCCAAAACACCTGCAATAATCCACTTGTAAAGGATAATCACTGATTATTTATTCACTTTGATATTTAGCCGATATTTCCCAGTGGCACTATGCTTAACTGTGTATCAAATCTCACTCTCCTGTGTGCGTCATGATGTGTGGCAACAGACACACAAACTCAGCACACCTCCCCCTATGCATGCACAACCACAGGCTACATTTTACCTAAACAGGTGGACACATCGAGATACATGTTTTCTTGGCATGTTTTGAATTGTTCATATGAATATGAACAATCCCACTGATCAAATACACACATACACGCCCTGAAATGTGAGGCCATATCCTCATTTTGAGAATCTTACTCTAGAGTCCATGACACTAAGATGCTTGACATTTCAGCCCAGCCGACATTTTCATAATGAGGAGGTACTAAACAGACATTGGTGCAATCATATTATCTGTATCTACATCCCACTCAAGGGAGCTCCTGCCACACCCCCGAAACTGGACAAAGCTGATTACAAAAGGCTGAATTTAGGCTTTTTATTTTTCCATGACACTCCAACGCCTTCCTCTTCCCAGTTAATTGCAAATTCGATGAAAGTTATAGCAAATCTCTACTATTCATTTCAATAATGTAATATAAGCACTCCCTAGCTGACATCAAGATCATGCGATCAGAAGCAAACACATGAGCTTTTCTGGTCTTGTGAAAAAGTACAAAAAGGACATCAAGGCCTGTTGACTAAACATTGTTTCATCCTCATATACTGCCAGTATTTACACAATAAAATGTACTTAATAGCACTGGGTGTTGAATTCCCATATTGCATAAAAGGCTTAAGCTTAATTTAACATGCAATATATGGCATGCATGTTTGTCTTCCACAAACAGCATTAATATGGGATTTAAATGTTATTACTTGTAGCTCATATCTGTCAAATTCATACAGTGATATTGTTTTCTTGATGCAGGTTCAAAATCACAGGTGGCATCTGTGTAACTGTATATTTATCAAATTTACATTACAGTGTAATATATAAATAATATACATTTTAAGCTTTAACAATATTTAAAAAAAAAATAAAAATCTATAAACAAAATCTTTTTTAATAAACAACCAAAACATCCTCAATGGTAGTGCTTTTAGTGTTTCTGTTTACACCAGAGGCCATACAGTATTTGCATATAAGGCCGTGTCCCTTTTAATTTAACGCATAATTCAATTATTTCCAGTGTCTGAAGGTGTACTGGCACTTTAGACAAAATCCCACGGTTTCAAGCCAGTTTTGTGACCTGTAAAGCTAGTTCAGATCCATTAGGTCCTGGTGGTGCTTGTGCTGTTACGTTGCTTTTGCATAAACATGTCTCAGCTGACGGTAATAACAATATCCCAAGGTAGACTGCAGTTTGCTAAAGCATGGAAATTGTGGTTGTTAAATTGCATTTATGTGTTTTATAAATTGTTTAAATTTTTTATGAATAATCCTTATTAATTTTTAAATTTAAGCAAATTGTTATTTCCTGGTTCTGTTATGCTAGATGTATACACAGTGATTATGTTGCTGTGGCTTCCTAGACCACTTGCAGGCAACATAACACAGGGATATTTGCAAAAAAGTTCCAAAGAACATGATTTGTCTGCTTTGTCTTGTAAGGTTTTGTCCTCTCTCAGGTCATCTCTTCTTTAGTGAGCAATTTTAATGAACAGTGGTGCATAAGATTCCCTGTTTGAACACCAGGAGTTAGTGAGCATGGATTCCCAAGGGAAATACATTTGAAAGAAACATAATAAATTTCATTTTCTGAAAACCGTGTGGCATAATTTGCTCTAAACCTAATTTATAACCATTGTGTGGCTTAGTGATATTCCAGAAATACGTAAAATCCAGAGGAAAATAGATTCAAAGTGTAATTACTGGCATGTGAGTCCAGTTCTTTCCAGAAATTATAAATGAGTTTTATTAGTTTGTACTAGATAATTATGTGCAAATGAACATCATAGTCTGAATCATTTCCAGGATTTACATTCTACAGGATTTATTTATTTATTTATTTTTCTAGCAGGAATTACTGGTTAAATCTTACTATATGGCATCCCGAAGTCACATTTTGACATTTCTACGTTTAGAGAATCCTAAAACATTTTGGTAATTGGACACAAGGGGAATTTATCTTGGTGACCCGAGCCTCGATCTCAAACTGAAACGATCTTATTTCTTAAAGACAATGGAGAAAAACAATGGATAGCTTCGGACACATGCAGTGTTACTTGTTTATTTTTTTTTTTATTTTTTTATTTTTTTACATTATTTCCCCCTTTGGTTTGCCCATAAACATAAGAAACCAGAAAATCGTTCTCCGCTTTGATAAAGTGTTTTTCTAGTATGTAATGACTGTTGTAAACCAGAGGAATTACCATATGCATATTTAATGAATCTTTACGCAGACCAATATTTTATTCAACGTTTTTCTCTGTTGTGTGGTCCAAATAATAAAGTTGAGGGGAAAAAAACGATGTAAAACAAAATGAAACAGTTACACCGGGAAGTTTAAAATATTCATATCTCAGCAAATGTTTTGTCATACAACAAGCGATATTTAAAAAAATATACATGTATTTAAAAGCCAAATGCATTTTTCAGTAAAACAATCCTGTGTATAAAATGTCCTGCTGAAGATTAAAGATTTTAGTTTTATTGCTCATAGCTTTGACCAAATGTGGAAGTTGTTCACATCATCATTTGTCTAAATTAATCAGGTGCCGGGGCTAATACATCGTGACGTACTCTGCAGGTCGATTTACGAAGAGGGTGTGTAACTCTGAGAGTTCATAACGTTGTGCTGTAAGTCAGACTGGGAAAGCAGAACAGCAGACGAAGCGGACTGACAGCATGAGGAGCAGCAGTCAGTGTGAACGCAGAGCAGCTCAGAGTCAGAGCGCGATGAGCCCAGCACACAACTCAGCCCTGATGCTCGCTGTCCTCTTCATCTCCTTCATACCCATCACCACAAGTAAGTCTTCAACATACATCTCTTCTTTTTACTTCAGTGGTGTTAGAATAACAGCTGAAATTTGGTGGCCTAGTACTTTCTCTCTCTAATGAGAAAGCTGATTATTTATTTAAATCAAATTAATGTTGCTGGTTCTAAACATCAACATGATGATGATAATAATTAAAAACAATATGGACCACAAAACCAGTCTTAAGTAGCACAGGTGTATTAAAATACATTGTATGGGTCAAAATGATCAATTTTTCTTTTATGCCAAAAATCATTAGGATATTAAGTAAAGATCATGTTCCATGAAGATATTTTGTAAATTTCCTACCGTAAATATATCAAAACTTAATTTTTGCCAAGAACTTAATTTGGACAAATTTAAAAAGGTGAATTTCTCAATATTTAGATTTTTTTCCACCCTCAGATTCCAGATTTTCAAATAGTTGTATCTTGACCAAATATTGTCCTATCCTAGCAAACTATACATAAATGGAAGCAATAAAAGCTTATTTATTCAGCTTTCAGATGATGTATAAATCTCAATTTCAATCTATCTATCTATCTATCTATCTATCTATCTATCTATCTATCTATCTATCTATATCTGTACACATTTTGTAGCATTATATTTTTCTGGAAACCTTACAAATCAAACAGTAACAATCAAAAATAAGTTTTTGAAGTCAGAATACAGTCAGTATTTATTTAATCATTAATATCTCAAATATATATAATATATATAATCAAACTTGCACAAATGTAAAAATCTGCACAGATGAGTTCATAACACTTATTCAATCACACTGGATTAAATTACCGATGAGGATAAAATATTTAATGTATAAAAATCAAGTACAAATTACGGATTTATTGTGACAAATTATATGGATGGAATACATAAATATTGCAACAGGTATTAAAAAGCAACTGGTGTTGTCCTCCCCTGCAACGACTGTCTTTATCTTGTCTTTAGATTGACTTTTTACTCATTTCATGTTTGAAAATAATTTTGATCTTTATTGAAGGCTTAGATCTTTTGCCTGTGGTTCAAAATGTGCTGCATTAGTGTGCCAGTAGATAATAAGCAGGAATGCGTCATTGTGATGCATTAACTAAGAGCTTACTGCATATATGTAGGGCAGTGAATCCTTTTAAAGTGCATTGTTAGGTTGAGACTAATTAGCACAATAAAAAATGCTGGATGTTTCCCAATAAACCTGCAAAATGAGATAAACAGTGTTATGCGTATGATTAATTTTGTGAATAATCATCACACCACAAGGATTAAAATGATCATCTGCTTGATCGTCTGCAAAAGGAATAAAGAATTCACTCTATACACCAAAAGCAATATCACCAAATTAGATTCAGTCACGTAACTGCTAATTACGATGCCACTGAGAGAAAAAGTTTTATTGTACAGTGGAAACAAATTTGACAGCAGTGATGTCACAAGAATTTGAATAATATAATGACAATTTAAAAAATCCAGAAATGGCAGGAGAGATGTTGTCAGATTAGTAACCTTGACAACTATGTGACTCATTTATTAATACACAGATAAAGTTATACCATCAGGACTGATTGTTAAATGTCATAAGAGACCCACAGGGTCATGAAGATGAAAGTTTATGATTAGACTTTTTCTCTCTTTTTGGGTACTGTCTTTACTATTGGTTGTTTTTGACTAGCTACAGCCCAATGATCTGACTTATTCTAGGTCTTAAACAAATCCCATAAATCATTCACAGAAAACACCTTTTGACAGTAATGGTTTAAAAAAGAAAGCCAGATTGAGAGACCCATACAACAGGTCAAAAAACAAACTCAGTTAAACTGGAGCTTATTCCACTGAGGAAAGAGGTCAAAATCACCAAACAAGAAAATCGACAAGATAGGGTAATTAATTTCAGACCTATACAACTAAACCTCACAAGGATTACAGCTGTCAAGGCTTCCAGATTGATTTCACTGGCAATTTTGTGATGCAATTGCAAAAAACCTCATGATAATAAAGATGAGTTTAGAATTTAGACAGGTGATGTAGATATCATAATAAGATTTGAGATTTACCAAATAATTATGACCAATGCAGACTTTGGAATCATTAAAAGTGGACAAAACTACAGTATGCTGTGTAGAATTCAATGAGTCAAAATAACATGATTTTTTTCTCTGGCATATTCCATGCAAAATTCATGCAAATGTTTTATGTTATACTTGTAACACTAAATGTTATTATTGGAATATATGTAATAATGATTTCTGCATGAATTGCAGGTGCTCCAGTGCTCTTGAATCCATCTTCAATAGAGCATGAGCAGTTACTAACCCAGGTGTGTATGATTTACTGTCAATAGACTTACTTATGAGTTCTTTCATTTTTACCGTAGATTAACTCTCCCAATAAATCACTTATACTGCCTTCAGTTATATCCAAATTTCCTCAGAGACAAAAGTTCATTACAAATGACTTATCCCATATTTGTTCAGTTTCAATACCTGTTAACTTTACCCTCTAAGGTGATGATTACTTCTGTGTTTTGTTTACATGTGCTAACTGTGTGTTCATGTGCAATTACATGGGTAAACCTGGGGATCTAGAGGCTGGGATATGAAAGCATAGTTTATGTGCATGTTTATGGCCATGGGGTGAAATGAAAAAAAAAAACAATACATAAATGATATGTGATTCATTTTGAGTTTGCTCTTTGTGTTTGTTCTTTGAATCTTCATTTATGCAAGTCCTAAAATTACAACTGCATTTCTGTCTTTTGCTGTAGATAACTGATCTGTGCTCGTTCTATCTCTCTGCAGACCCATCCTTTAGAGTGAGTAATGCAGCGTTCTTGCCATTTGCAATACAGCTGCCGAACTTTGTGTGTATTTTTGAGGTAGCAGACCGAGAATGGATTATGTTATAAATATAAAAGAGAAATATAGAGAAACTTTGTGCTAACTGTTCTGTGAATCCCAGTAAACCAGTGAATTGTGCTTTTCTATAAGAATTCCTTTAAAACAAATTAACACTGTCAACAATTTCAGTACGATGCGGACTCATTTGGCTCAGCTACAAATGTTTAACACTCATATTGTGTTCTGGACATATTGACTCGTTATTGCCGTTTTTGTTTTCTTTTGATGGGCACAGGATTTGTATTTCTTTTTGGAACTGCCTGGTCATATAGTCCTCATTGATCTGAGCTGAGTTTTTGAGTGTCAGTCAAGTCACCTTTATTTATATAGTGCTTTAAACAATAGAGATTGTTTCAAAGCCGCTTTACAGTATTAAACATGGAAGAAACAGAATCAGTGATTCTAACTTCACCAAATATAAGACAAATTCAAATTCTGCTGTAAAGCAGCTGTAGCAAGAAATTATTGACATTATTCATTTCCAGTCAGTTCAGTTGTTCATTCAGTTCAGTTCAATAACTGAACTGTTAAAGTTCAGTAATTAAAAAAACAACTTAAATTCAGCAATAAGCAGCTCAAATGAAGACAGCTGTTGTTATTCAGCTCAAGTCAATTTCATGTTGATTCAGTTCAGTTCAATAACAGTGTTGACGTTGCAAAATTTGTCAATTATAAACTAATTTGAAGTTTTACAAGCATTTAAAAAAAAAAAAAAAAGAAAAAAAAGTCTGGTCAGTTTTGACAAGGAACAGTGAATTAGGATTTTAAGCACAGTGCAAGGCTTATACCGTCCATAATCCATTTATATTTCTTTTCACTTTTGACTTCCAGACATCTGATGTCCTGGAGGACCTGTGTTTCCTAATGCTGGGATCACTGCAAAAATCGGAGGTGAATATTATTTATGCCCACACGCAATCAGCACGCGTAGAAGATTTCACAAATATTCTACACGTCGCTGCCAACCTTTGCGTATTTTTATTTATTAAATAGTTATGCAAAATATGCAAAAAAAAAATTCTGTCTGGGTCTAGTTATCAGTATAGTAATGCCTAGATTAATGAAAAGACAATATTTTTTTTTGTTTTTGTACATTCAGGAGATCACAGCTCGAGAGACCAGCAAAAGGGTGAGTATGTGACATTTGCAGTCTTAATTTGAGGTTGTCTCTTCAGACACATTCTGTGCAATGACAATTCAATAACACCATAACATCAGCATCCTTTTATCTTTGTCTATTCATGTATGTTTGTAATTGTATGTGTTTTTTATATGGATAATGTCTTTTTTATGGATTATGGTGTTCTTTTTCATTCTATGAATGTTTATCATGTTTGTGTCTGTATTGTTTTTTTTTTTGTGTTTATGTAACTTCTGTGTTTGGGTTTTGTATTTCTTGTGTCTGTACATGTATGTATAGTTTTTATTTCATTACACTAAACCGAATGGTGCAGGATTGTCAGATGGGACGGTAGGTTTCCTCACGGGTTGTTTAGTGTCTGCTGCTTTTAACACTCAGCCACTGTTGCTAAGCTGCACTGTCTTCAATAACACACTCAACTGCATATTGTAATTAGGGATATAATACTCTGGCATTAAATAAAGCTCAAGTGAATGAAATAAATTGTATTTTAGGCTACTGCACATTTCCCTTCTGGGCCAAGATAATGGAAAATTAAAATTCAATATAGCCACATTCCCAGGAAACTGGATATAAGGGATAATGTAAGTTAAAAAAAAAAAAAATAAAAAAAAATATATATATATATAAATAAATAATAAAAATAAATAAATAAATAAATAAAAATATAAACTTGTTACACAGCTACACAAAAAATAAATAAATATGTGGATATAAAATATTGATTTTACTTTACCTGTATATTATCTTAATTTTTCTACTAAATCTAATCTCTCTGAGATTAAGTGTAGCCTTAATCGATGGTGAATATTAGGAAATAGCAGACCACTATATGCATCTTTAGTATTCAGATTATTTTCAGATAATTATCAGATTATCGTCCTTCTACAGTACATAAAACTATCTACTCTTTAGGTCCCATTGCATGCATGTAACCTCTGATATCCTATGATTCCTCCTTGACTGCATCCACACTTATGAAAAAGAAAATGATTACACTGATTTTATTTATTCCCTTTTTTCTAAAAAATAAACTAAATTTTATCATTTGCACTAGATTTTCCCTTGAAATATTAGATTTATTTATAAATATTTTATATTGAAATTTATTAATATTTCTATTTTGAAATATTTTATTTATTTATATTTAATATTAGAACCTTAATTCATTTTAGCATTAAATCTTCCAAATTTAATTTATATGCCATTTTGTGTTGATGTGGTCAGAGGAAGTGTTCAGTGTCTTTTCCTCCCAACTGTCCATTCCTTGCACGTTCACCACATTTCTTCTTTAAATATGTCTCATACAGACATTTATTAATTAATTTTAGATACATTTCTAATATGCAGCCAAATGTAGACTACTGCATATTTGTAACGAATTGCTATATATTGCTTTTAAACACTCCCTCACATTTTCACATCCCGCCACATATTGTACGTTGTCGGGCTCTGGCATGGCCTGCATGGGACTGCGTTTTTACTGGACATCAATGCACTGTGTGTGCAAAATGAACACTGCGTCGCACTGAGGACAGACACGTGTACATTAAATGAATCCTCTCTGTGACCCCTGGCCAGTCCCCAGGAACAGATGTTCATGGTTTTCATATCTCTCCATGTCTGTCTTCATGATATCTCTCTATATATGTGTATGTGTCAGTCTACTGTGTTGCACCCTCTTCTGGAGCTCATACCCCAGCTTGCCAGAAGAAGAAGCAGGAGAATGAAATTAAATGTATGTATCCTGCATGCTTACCTTCATTCAGACTACATTAGTGCTGACACCCTGAGAACTGCTAAAATAACTGCTAAAGCAATATTTAGTTTGGGTAAGTGACTAAATACTGTATGTCCAGGGTTGGGATTCAGAAATCAAGTTTAGTACATTTAGCTTTACTAAATATAAAAAATAAATCATATTTTGTCCCCTAATTGTGTAATTGAATAGTGCATACATTTTTAAATTTAAGAATTATGCCCATGATGTTTCATGAGTTTTCCCTAGTTTTGGAAGTCCATTGACGTTAAATATTACAGCAACTTTATGTAGCTTTGTGTATTTTTGGAGCCCCCTACAGTTATGGAAGTAGAATTCTCTGTTGTGTCGCTATTGTAATTACAGTCCATAGCTGTACATGTGCATTTGTTGCTGCCGTAAAGCAATCTTCCCTTTTTTTGTGGAATTTCATACCCGCTCATCAAACTTAAGGTCCTTGCACACTGAGGGCCCTATCATACACCCAGCGCAATGCGACGGCAGGCGCAGCGCAAGTGTTTTTTGCTAGTTTTAGCCTGACGCAGTTATCATTTTCACATCCAGCGCCACGTTGTTTAAATAGCAAATTCACTTGGGCCCATCTGTTCGCCTATGGGCGTGCTGGTCTGAAAACGAGGTGTGTTCAGGCACATTGTTGGCGTGTTGCTATTTTGATGCAACTGAAAAAGATTGCGCCATTGACCAACTAAAACCTGGTCTAAAGTAAATGGCACAGCATTTTTTTTTTATTTATTTAAAGGATGCGTTAGGAATATGCGCCTATAGACGGGTGTACAATGCACAATAAGATCTCTCTTTCCTCTCTGGAGAAGCGTTCAGTCTTTGCTCTTGCAAATACCGCCATGTAAATAGCGAATCCGCTGTGGTGCAAGTGCATCTGGATTTTAAAGGGAATAAGAGATGAGACTCTGATTGGTTTATTGCACATTAGGCCCAAAACACACCCATGACTCATTAAGAGAATAAGTACAACCCTTTTGGACCATGCGCCTGGCGACTGTTTTTTTCCGTAGTTAAACTAGCAAAAGTGGATTCGGACACGTCCTAAGTGCATCTGCACCATGCGCTTCAAACCATGTGCTTAGATCGTTAAAATAGAGCTCTGAGTCTGAAATTTTCATCCGAAATTTTCACACGTTAAAAAATAAATACGACCTCACGTGTCAATTACGTTTACACGCTGCCTTTGAAACTTTCGTCCGTCATAAAAAAATACGATTGGGTTCCATTTTCTGCGTTTTTTGCATCTGTAGCAAGCATTTTGAGAGGTATTTTGATCCATCTGAACTTGTGCAATGTTTGGATGATGAATACGAAAAACGCATACGAAAATTTTGTACTCAGTGTGCAAGGACTTTTACTCCGAGAACAGACATTTGGGGGGATTGTGGTAAAGAAAGAGAAGCTGTTTGCCTTATTAGAAACCAATGTACCACCAGTATTACTTTAAAACTGATATTTCAAGGTAAAAAAAAAACCATAAAAACATACAAACAGTTGTTGTAATTGCATGAATAGTTGATAAAAAGAGCTTAACTTTAGACGGATATTCATGGAGAGTGACTGAAGTGTCTTTTCCTCTCAGTTCTCTGTGCTGCGTGGTGAAATGCCATATGCTGTTTGATAATATCTCATCATGACTTAGCTCTAGGGCTTCTTTTCTGACCATCAGTAATTGCTGATTTAATTAAGTGTTAAGTGTTAATTATTAAAGTACCAAGTGTTAATTATTATTAAAACTGACAGTGCGTGTATGTTTAAACACCACATAGGCCTACCGGACAACCTATCTTTCTCTCTCTCTTTCTCTGGTTGATGCTGGAAATATTGACATTAATATAAGAGTCAGGTTGTCTTATTCACTAATTAATTACTCATTTTTGAATTACATATGGTGCCATTCAAAGGTTTGAGGTTGATAAGATGTGCGTGTGTGTGTTTGAAAGAAGTTTCTTATTCCCACCAAGGCTTCATTTGATCAAATATAAATTAAAATAGCAATATTGTGAAACTTTAAATGCCTGTTTTCTATTTGAATATATTTTAAAATGTAATTTATTCCTGTGGTGGTAAAGCTGAATTTTCAGCAGCCATTACTCCAGTCTTCAGTGTCACACGATCCCTCAGAAATCATTCAGATATGCAGATTTGCTGCTAAATAAACATTTCTTTTTATGAGTCAGTGTTAAAAACGGTTGTGCTGCTTAACAGTTTTCGTGGAAACCGTGGTAAATTTTTTTTTGATGGACAGAAAGTTCAAAAGAAAATTTATTTGAAGAAATCTTTTGTAACGTTATAAATGTCTCTAGTGTCACTTTTGATCATTTTAATGAAAAATAAAAGTGTTAATATATTAGTCAAATTTTTTTTAAATGATAAAAATGATGGTTGTAATATATTAACTTATGCAGTATATATATATATATATATATATAGAATTTACTACATTTACATTAAATGTAATATTTGTGAATTAATAATATGAATAGTATCATTCCTAATGTAAGGAGACTATTTTTAATATTTAACTTGTATTTTTTTTCATTTATGTATAAGTATTAATTTCTATATTATGTAATCTGTGCTTGTGCACATACATGGCTGCACGAGGCTGAAATGAGCATGCATGAGTTTGAGTCCATCTGTGAAATGGCTCAACCTTAGATTAACTGCTCCTGTCCATTTGAGAGGTAATTGTATGCTAAAAGTGTTATTGTGCTATAAGGGTAAAAGACAAAACTGAACAAGAGTAAATGATGGATGCCTCACTCTCACACAGGAAATGGTCCTGATGGATTTTGTTGGGTAGATAAAGCTTTTTAACTCCTAACAGCACTGCCGTCATCAAACCCTCGATTCATCTGAAGACCTCTAATGACTGAGTTACTCAAAGTTGTGTACACAAAGTTTGGTAGCAACATCAGAAAGTGTGGTGTGATATTTGGAGCACATCTATAACAATTCCTTCTGTGCACAGGATGACCTTCAGGGGCCCGGACGGATCCAGAGCAGAGGGTACTTCCTTTATCGGGTAGTGTATAATATATATGACTACTGATTATTGTTCAGCACAACAAAGAAATTGGATGATCTTCTTTACAATATGTTTTTCAAGTGTTTCAAAAATTCTACATTATATTTACATATTAAATTGTTTTGTTAATTGTAATTTTAGTGTGTTTTAGTAATTCTGTTAAGCGTTTATGATTATATATATATAAGAAAAAGGAACTTTTCTAAATTTAATGTTTGAAGTTTAGATTTTTCACTTAATTTTGTATTTTATTTCACATTTATTTAAAGAATTATTGTTAATACTTTTATTTTAGTTGAAAACAACACTGACATACCTATAATGTTTCACTTTTTATCATATTGCTTGAAAAAAAAAAAACACTTCTCAGTAAATATTTTTCTTTTCCTTTCTTTTTCTTTTCTGCAGCCACGAAATGGAAGAAGATCTGATGAGTATGTGTAAAACAATGAAGAATTTAAAAATCAGGTATTTCATTTCTTACAAACAAGAGAAATCAGTTTTCTACAAGTGCACTAGATATAAAGTCACATTAATCTCACAGGACAAAAATACAGAAAAACAAATACAGAAATATTTTCATATACTAAAATACGCCTAAAACAGGGCATTTGTGTTTAATGGCATGAAAGGATTAATATATGAACTTAAACCTGCGGAAAACACATTTTATCTGTACTATCTGTTAATGTTTAAAAAAACATTTTGGATTATAATTTTCAGCAGCACCAGACACTGTCCCGCAGGTGTGCTGATCCAGAGCCAGTCAACCTTGAAACGTCACGTCACTTGTTCCAGAAAACACCCCTCTATTGAATTGTGATGTTGAATGTACAGACAGAATCCAAATAAAGTCTTTTATCTGTTCAAACATTCTTGTTTGTGTAACTGTGCTGTGTCTTTTGAATTAAAAGCATTATAAAATATTTCTTCATTGTGGCAGTGTGATTTTGACCAAACTCACTGTATGTGTTTCACTGTATACTGGAATGTTACCAAAGAACAAACAAATAAAACCTTTTTTCTTCTCCATTTATTTGAAAGCACTAGTGCGACTCTGGTTCATTTTCTCTTTCTCTAGATGAATGTGTGTTTTTGGTATCCGGCTATCTACAATGATTAGTCAAAAAGCATTAATCAACCTTCACTTCCGATCACTGCCATTTTAATTGGATTTGTGCATCTAAACAGCATGTTTCATGAACTGCATCCTTTCTGATAAACATCTCTTTTCAGTCTTTATCGGTTTAGTAGAATTTTGCTTATGGTCTATTGTTGTCATAAATACATATAATGTATTTATTAAGCTGTTGTCATGCTGCGAGGATGAACTGGGGCCTGAAATAACTAAGTAGGTTACGTCACGGATCGTGACTGAATTTCCTTTAGAAACTTGTGACACAAACTAAGAGTGGGTACATGAGGAAGATCACTTCACCGGTTCTAGACAGACAGACCTAGAGGGTACGGCTCAAAACACATTAGTCCTGTAGTGGGTGTTTTGTAGGGGGCTGGGTGTGAAAAAGGAAGCTTCGGGGTTGTGAAAAGACGTCGAACGCAATCAGTCTGAGGGTATGAGAGGAGTACACAAATGAAACACACACTGGACCTGTTCAAGCTTATTTTGTTATTGTCTAATTTGGGTTAGAAACACAAACATTGCTGGTTCGTTGTAAATTGAAGTGACCCAGGACCTAGAAACTGAGATTACTTTCCTCTTCTTCCTTGAAGAAGATATACATTTTTATAATAGAAGCATAATTAGCTTAATTTACAAACTTAATACCAAAAGAACCATTTTCTCTTTCAACCTGCATTTAGTTGTTTTATTTGTAATATTTGAAGTATTAACTCACACATGCACAACCAAAATTATGAAGAAAACAATTCTAGTGTTTTTAATTTTTTTAAGTTAACTGTGCCTGTAGATAATAATTATGAAATAAAAAATGTACTTCAACGTTCATGACTACAGTGTTTGCTAATACACTTTTAAAAAGTGCACTTTGTAAACATACTAAACATACTAAGTGACTTACATACTAAAACACATGTGAAGTTGATTACAGTTTTAACTGTAGCATTATTCTATATTACATCTAAAGTTAACATATTTTAAATGTTCTAAATTGCAGTTCCATCAGTACAATAATTACAAACATACAGGTGCATCTCAATAAATTAGAATGTTGTGGAAAAGTTCATTTATTTCAGTAATTCAACTCAAATTGTGAAACTCGTGTATTAAATAAATTCAATCCACACAGACTAAAGTAGTTTAAGTCTTTGGTTCTTTTAATTGTGATGATTTTGGCTCACATTTAACAAAAACCCACCAATTCACTATCTCAACAAATTAGAATATGGTGACATGCCAATCAGCTAATCAACTCAAAACACCTGCAAAGGTTTTCAAAATGGTCTCTCAGTTTGGTTCACTAGGCTACACAATCATGGGGAAGACTGCTGATCTGACAGTTGTCCAGAAGACAATCATTGACACCCTTCACAAGGAGGGTAAGCCACAAACATTCATTGCCAAAGAAGCTGGCTGTTCACAGAGTGCTGTATCCAAGCATGTTAACAGAAAGTTGAGTGGAAGGAAAAAGTGTGGAAGAAAAACATGCACAACCAACCGAGAGAACCGCAGCCTTATGAGGATTGTCAAGCAAAATCGATTCAAGAATTTGGGTGAACTTCACAAGAAATGGACTAAGGCTGGGGTCAAGGCATCAAGAGCCACCACACACAGACGTGTCAAGGAGTTTGGCTACAGTTGACGTATTCCTCTTGTTAAGCCACTCCTGAACCACAGACAATGTCAGAGGCGTCTTACCTGGGCTAAGGAGAAGAAGAACTGGACTGTTGCCCAGTGGTCCAAAGTCCTCTTTTCAGATGAGAGCAAGTTTTGTATTTCATTTGGAAACCAAGGTCCTAGAGTCTGGAGGAAGGGTGGAGAAGCTCATAGCCCAAGTTGCTTGAAGTCCAGTGTTAAGTTTCCACAGTCTGTGATGATTTGGAGTGCAGTGTCATCTGCTGGTGTTGGTCCATTGTGTTTTTTGAAAACCAAAGTCACTGCACCCGTTTACCAAGAAATTTTGGAGCACTTCATGCTTCCTTCTGCTGACCAGCTTTTTAAAGATGCTGATTTCATTTTCCATCAGGATTTGGCACCTGCCCACACTGCCAAAAGCACCAAAAGTTGGTTAAATGACCATGGTGTTGGTGTGCTTGACTGGCCAGCAAACTCACCAGACCTGAACCCCATAGAGAATCTATGGGGTATTGTCAAGAGGAAAATGAGAAACAAGAGACCTAAAAATGCAGATGAGCTGAAGGCCACTGTCAAAGAAACCTGGGCTTCCATACCACCTCAGCAGTGCCACAAACTGATCACCTCCATGCCACGCCGAATTGAGGCAGTAATTAAAGCAAAAGGAGCCCCTACCAAGTATTGAGTACATATACAGTAAATGAACATACTTTCCAGAAGGCCAACAATTCACTAAAAATGTTTTTTTTATTGGTCTTATGAAGTATTCTAATTTGTTGAGATAGTGAATTGGTGGGTTTTTGTTAAATGTGAGCCAAAATCGTCACAATTAAAAGAACCAAAGACTTAAACTACTTCAGTCTGAGTGCATTGAATTCATTTAATACACGAGTTTCACAATTTGAGTTGAATTATTGAAATAAATGAACTTTTCCACGACATTCTAATTTATTGAGATGCATCTGTATGTATAATATAGAAATGGAGTCAAAAGATGACTTTAATATGATAATAGCACCACCGTGTGGTGATTTTTCCTCTGTATTATAGTGGGCAGGTTGACTAAAGCTTTGCTCCACTGGGTGTCACGCGATCTCCACTCATAATATTAACAGCACCTGGCAAACAAAGTCATATCGGTTTTTTTTTTTTTTTTTTTTTTTTTTTTGATAAAAAACATTATTATAATTTCCTACATATTCTCCGAGTTGTCATTAGTATTTTTAAAACAATAGTTGTAGGCCTAGTAAGTAAGGTACTACTATTATTTCACACACTGACATTTTAACAGGCTAAATAATAATGATAAAAAACAGCTTTCAAATTCTGCAGATCGTAAGAATAGCGTGTTCGAATGGGCCTTTTCTTTCTTTCTTTCTTTCGTGAATTTTACTATAAACACAAATAGGGTCAGATTTAAACGTGAATAGACATCAACATTTCCACACATCTGTGCGTGCTTTCTGCCACATGTGTCACTGAAACATTTACATGTTTTCACTACGGAAATTAGTACTATGGACTTAATGCAAATTATGTAAAGGTTTTTAAATAGCCTTCTATAAACAACGTAAATTGCCTTGGGTCTCATTTAAAACAAGCTATAATTTTTCGTCCACAACTGCTCTTAAAATAGTTATGCAACAAACTCATTTTACCGTCCATAACTACAATCATCTGGCATTGGACTGTCGCGCACTCGCATCATCTTTCTATTGGTCAACACAACTGTCAATCAACACGTCATGCACTAGGTTTTCGCGCGCTGTGGTATTTTCATGTTCGGTTGACCTGCGTATTTGACCTAATTGGCGTTCGGCCAAGAGAAAGAGCGACACATGTGGGCCAAAGATTAGGACCGTTTGTGTAACATAAAATTCACAACAATTGAAAGATAGCAGGGTATTGTCTGCTTGAAGTTATGGACAATTTAAAACGGCCACGGAAGCAGTGAAACTGGATAACTTCAAACAGAAAAGCTAAAATCACTGTATGAGTTTCATAAAAGACCAAAACTGAACACCAGGCTATATAGCAGGGGTCATCAAACTCGGTCCTGCAGGTTTAGCTCCAACCCTAATTAAACACCTGAACCAGCCAATCAAGGTCTTATTAGGTATAGTTGAAACTTCCAGGCAGGTGTGTTGAGGAAAGTCGGATCTAAACTCTGCAGGACACCGGCCCTTCAGGACCGAGTTTGATGACCCCTGCTATATAGGCTATAAAAGATTTAAGACCGATAAATGTCAAGCATTTGTGATATATTTCGTGTATACATTTTACAGTTAATTTTATTATCATTTTATTTTATTTGAAATATGCGCTTATAGTTTCTTCTTACGTGTTCAAACTCCCGTCTTCACTTTAAGAGTCTCATTGATTATTGATTACAGAGACATTTTATCCACAAAGAATTACATTAAAGCTGTGTCGAGGCTAAAAAAAACAACAACCCTGAAATGCATGATCAAATCTGTTTGTATGTTTGTAGGTTTTCCCACAGTTATGCCTATTTTTGTTTATTTTCTTTTGTAAATGCTTAAATGTTTAAGTTTTATTAATTAATGCTAAGTTAAACAGTTGTATCCCTTCTTTATATAAATAAGACGTTTTGGCCATTCTTTATGATCTGCCATTTTTTATATTTGATGCTTGAATTTTTTTTTTTTTTTTTTTTTGACGAATTTTCGGTTACCTGTGTATGTTTTCAGTTTTTTATTATTTTATTTTATATTTAATGTACGCTTGAAAGTTTTCTTAATTTCTATAAAGATCTGCTATTTCTAATTCCCTTGAAGTTGAATAACTTTTCTGTTTCTTTTTTTTTTTTATGAATTATATCCTATGCAAAAACAAGCAATTTAAACAAAACTCTCACAAAGATGCTCACATGCAAAGTAGCAGCCAGGTCTTGTTGCGTGTTGCCAGATTGTGTGGGATTCTGCTCCAGCCGTACTGCGCATGCGCGTGGGAAGCCTGGGGTAGGCCCTGCTGTTTTTCTCTACTCTAGTTCAATCCTACACTGCCGTCTCAACCAAAACAAGGCGCAAGAAAATCCCCCTCCTGGACGGCAAATAACCGAGGTAAGGAAACAAGCGGTCTTGCAAGATTGCATTATTTTAAGAAAGAGCAGCGGAACTCCAGTGTCGCATTTGTGTGGGATCTGACACAAGCGTATATGCGGTGAAAATACGGTGGTGTGTTTTTAATGCTTGCAGGGAAGAATCCGAGGCCCGGTGACCTACATTTGTTCTACTCTAGTGAGGCGAGGGGAGTGAACGATGTTGCGCTGCCAAATGTTCACAGCCGATTTAAAGCCCGGACATCTCTCGTGCATCGCATGATTTAGTCCATGCAGAAGCTGTATCTTTGTGGCTTTGCATTTAAAACTTTGCTACTATATTTATCAGCTATGCACGTATAACCCTGTTTATACTGATGATGCGCTTTAGTCAGTCTGTAAACTCGCGCTTCTTCAGGTCATATTTTATTTTGTGTTTCAATGAGCATATCGATAAAATAAAGCGTTCCGAGCGGATGCATGAATATCTGCTCGTGATCGTGAATCTGCTCGTTTATTTTACTGTGCAGTCTGAACGTTTCGCCGGGATTGCGACTCCGAGGATGGGAATTAAATCCAATTTAACCTGACCATTTTACTGCAGCTCTGGCAGAGCAACCTGTAGCGAGCTCGGCTGAGTATCCCGTCCTCTTACTAACACAGCGTGGAGTAACCAGCCGCACAAAGCATTAGTTAACATCTTGAAGATTTTGGCTTTTATAGCAGCTTTGCGCATCGTTCGGCTCGGTTTAATTATCATGCGACCGGGGAGTGAAGCGACAAACAAGAAGATAATACCGGTAATTAATTGCTTTTATATAAACAGGTCGCAGTGCACATTTTTTGTTTCTGTTAAATCTTTGAGAATAAAATCTTTATATCGACTGACTGCATGTTCGAGGTGTTTCGGTTTCTCTGTGAAGGTGAATTAGGGTTATTTGACGTTGGAGCGGCATTTCTTATGGACGGTGCTGGAACTGAATTGACGCGTTTCGTTTTATATTTGCTGTGTCTGAATATGATTGTTTGATATTGTTGAAGCATAAAGCGCCTTGCTGGCGTTGTTGTGTCTGATAACGGCGCGTGCCTCAATGCCTAATGTTGTCTTGGTCGGCAGTTTACTAGGTTTTGTCTAAATCGCTTATTTTCTCACACAACTGCCACTGATTAATAATATTAATATTGAGTTGAATCTTCAGTTGTAATTTTCTCCATACACGCTGAATGCGACGTCATGAAATTAAGTCTTTGCTCTTGAATATTAATTAGGTTATGCACAAAAATTGATTTATGCAGTTGTAATGCAATATAAAGATTGCATTTGCTAAATCAAAACTAAAATGTGAACATTAGACTAATTAGAAATATACAGAAATTTAATTAATTTAGGTGCTGTTATTTTTCTATATAAAATAAATCTTATATTGTTACTAAATAATTAGATTTTTTTCCCCCTTAAAAGTTAATGTATTTAAATAATTTTTTTGAGATTTAATTTGATAACTTTCCATATCTCCCACTGTTGGTCCTGGGATTTTGTGGATCAGTGGATTCATCCATGGCTCAGCATTCAAAGACAATGTTTTTATCAGCACTGGTAACATTTTCATTTTAAGTTCTTATAACTCCCTAATATAAGGTTATTTATTTATTTGTTTATTTTAAATTAAATCAAAAGTGCCACTGTATGTCATGAGCATGGACAAAAATACAATGTCAGAATTACACATTGCATCTGGATTTTAATAGGGACATATCCCATCCGTCCCCATTGTTAATGGCACCTTTGTTTTTAGGTTCACTCTGGATAAGGTGCATTCGTTTATCACCCAACATTTCTTATCAAAAAAGCTTGTGTGTGCACGTGAATAACTCTCTGTAAATAAATGAAACTGCCACATGATCCCCATAAAAGGAATCCTAGAAAACGGGATGTTTTTCACCTTCACAATGTTGATCAGCACCAGTCCTTCGCTGTGGTGGAGATGTTTTTCTCACGAGATGATGTTCTTTGGCAAAGCAGTTATTTGTCAGCACATTGTTCCCCTTAAAAAAATATACCTTAGTAACCATCTATTTCACAAAAATACTACAGTGTTTACTGTCAAGGTAAATTATAATTGGATCCTTCAAACAGTATAAGACTTTAATTTATTTATGCCAATGGTGGTTAATATTAATACTGTAAAAATTGAGTTCCATTGTTCTTTATGCTATTGAGAAAATCATAAACCTGCCATGCTTCCTGTGACTTTTTGAATGTTTTTGTGGTGTATTTGATTTATTTGTATATCCCCATTGTAAGAACCTTTACATTGTTTGATCAAGTTCAGTCAGTAATTGAACTGGTCATGAAGTTGAAGTCTGTGAGGGCATTCAGGGAGAAGTCAACTGCAATGTCACCCCAGCAAAGTCATGCCCATCTGACTTAACATGTTTGGCCGATATCGCTTTTGACAGCGTTTGCAAATCTATCACAATCTTGCACCCTACTTTATCGCATCTGCAAGTGTTCCGCTTTGGCTGAATTGCTAGTTTGCAACTCTGGGTTTTGTTTTATGCATGAGAGTCATGCTGCTCAAAGTGTAAGGTCAAAAACATTAATAAGAAATAAATGAGGTGTGTGTTTATACGTTTAGTAAATAAACTGTAATTTAGGATGGAAAGGTTATATAGAGAGCACGGGAGTCAGGGCAGAGCATAAAAGAAGATATTTAGAGAACTCTAAGAAGGTTTTATTTTTGTCCGTACAATGGAAGTCAATTGCCACCAAAACTGTTTGGTTACCAGCATTCTTCATTCTTTAACATTGCTCCACAGAAGAAAGTTATTTTGTAACAGAGGGTAAGTAAATGATGATTTTCATTTTTGGATGAGCTCTCTTTAACTGATTGTGTTGACATTGTTGTGTTAAGATGTTTAACAGAACTGAAAGTTATGCTTCAACTTCGTAGCTAGTGAACAGTTGGCTCATTTGGGTTCATTAGCAAAAAGTCGCAGTCTAGTTCATTTAAAAATGAAATTAGAAAAAAAAGACAGACTGACAAAATTATGTATTGGTAACAGAGAAGGTGGGGATTAAGAGATTTAAACTACGTGCACTACGTGGATTCCTCACAGATTTGTGATGTTAGGTGGTCTGGAGTTTTTAGTCTGCCAAAAAATGCTCTTCCAAAGTTTGAAAGCTGGTCTAGAACGAAACACATTATGAGTCATTGAGAATGCTTGTTTATATCCATGCATAAATACGAAGAGGTTACTTGTAATCAAACCTAATTAGTTATTAAATAGTTGTTGTTATTATTATAATTTGGCCTAAATGAAGGCCATAAATTTGTTTATTAGAGAAGGAAATTACATTGAGAGTACTTCACGCAGAGTGGAAATTTTGATCAGAATCATTAGAAATGGATGTTTACTGTTACTTGCCATGAAGAAATTATCAAAGAAATGAGACTTTGATATCTCATTATGTGGTCCTGTGTGCAATTTAGATCAAAGTTGCTAAGTCTTCATGTTACATTATTGTTTAATGCCTCCAAAACAATCTCTTGGGTTAATGTTTTGATTTTCTGAGAAAAGGGTTATGGATGATGAACTCTGTGGTTTGGGATGTGGAGACTGCGAATAAAAGAAAGCATTGTAGTAGCAGAAGCAAACTACACGTGGTGGTCAGTATGTCTTGGCAGTGTTGTTTTTCTGGTCAGTTGGTCTTGAGGGCAGGGTCACGCTTTCTGACGTCTAAGGAGGATGTCATTGGTTAAATGTTCACACATGAAGAATCTATAAGCTAATGACGAAAATACATGTAACATATTAATAGTAGCAAACTCTCTTGGGATGTATAGGTTGTGTTTATAATGAGTAGTTAATATTATGCGGCACAACTGTTTTAAACATTGATAATAATAATAATAAATGTTTCTTGTGCAGGAAATCAGCATATTAGAATGATTTCTGAAGGAAGGCTGGAGTAATCACAGCTTTGGCATCACAGAAATAAATGACATTTTAAAATATAGCTATTAAATTAAAAAACAGTGGTAACAGTTTAGTATAGAGACCAATTCTCTCTATTAACTAGTTGCTTATTAGCATGCCTGTTATTAATATTGGCTGTTTATTAGTACTTATAAAGCACAAATTCTACATGACCATATTCTACATCCCTAATCCTAAACTTAACAACTACCTTACTAACTATTAATAAGCCGCAAATTAGGAGTTTGAGGCAAAAGTCGTAGTCAATGGTTTGTTAATAGTAAGAATTAGACCTTAAAGTGACCAAAACAGTTATTTTAAGTTGTAATAATATTTTGTAATGTTACTGTATTTTAAGACTTCTTTCAAAAACATTGCACTGACCTCAAACTTTTGAATGATGTATGTAGTGGGATGCTGTGTTTTGATTTCTCTTGTCCAAACATTAAACATACCCATAAGTTCCTTAAAAGTATAAACTTGTGGCCACCCAGCAACTCTCAAAGAGCATAAGAAACAGATCTTGATTAACCTAATTTGATTCGCAAAGATATCTTATTGTACTTGGAAGGCATTACAGAATACGTAGCTGCTGACACAATGCCGTTCTGACCTTATTGGCTCTGTTCAGTGTCAGGCTTTTGATTAAAGTGTGTTCATGGAGCTATTTACATCTGGACAGCACTGTGATCAGTAAAAAAATAAAAAAAATAAAAAATAACACCAAGTATAGGATATGAGAAAAAGTGGCATTTTACAATAAGATTTGATTCATTAATGTTAGGTATCATGAAGCAATAATGCACAATTTATTACGGTATTTTTAAAATCTGTCAATATTAATTGTCTATGATAATATGTTATGTTATATGATATCATAAT
The DNA here is from genome assembly GCA_039654775.1 of Spinibarbus caldwelli. Taxonomy (NCBI): domain Eukaryota; kingdom Metazoa; phylum Chordata; class Actinopteri; order Cypriniformes; family Cyprinidae; genus Spinibarbus; species Spinibarbus caldwelli. Next base: position 14,794,721 of record CM077241.1, read on the forward strand.
TCAAGTTAGTTGGTAATAATTAAATAATCTGGTAACACTTTAGTATAGTGACCAATTCTCTAGTTGCTTATTAGCACGCCTGTTATTAACACATTGTCTGTTTATTAGTGCTTATAAAGCACATATTCTTCATGACCGTATTCTGCATCCCGAATCCTACCCAATACCTAAACTTAACAACTACCTTACTAACTATTAAAAAAAAAAAAGCAAATTAGGAGTTTTGGACTTTTGAGAATTAGACCTTATAATAAAGTGTGACCAACAATCTTATACAGCTTGAAATGTTAAAAATGTATTTGCATATGTAGATATTTACACTACAGTAAATTAAAATGCTCAAAGTATTGTTCAATATTAATTCACAATACTTGCATAACTAATGTTAACAAATTCAGACTTATAGTGTTGATAAAATGTCTGAAACATATGAAGACCTCTTAAATTAAGCCATAGGTACTTCTTACTTCCTCGATTTGTGCAAATGGCCTTTAAAGTCATGGAGATACAAAGAGGCTGACAAGTGCCTAGGCAAAGTCTCTCCACTTCCTGTTTGGTCTTGGCTGTTGACTGGGGCAACCAATGGCAATAATAACATTATAAATTTTATGTTTTTCCTCTTTTCTCTCTTTATTTTCATAATGTATTTAGTCTTTTTTCCTAAACTTACCTTGGAGCTTTTTCTCATCAGTTTAGACACATTTGTTTATGTATTTTGGCCACTTGTTAACATTGTTAATTGTTATATTTATGCACAGTTTTAAAACCATATGCTTATGAGGCCATTAACCGGCAGTTCTCTGATGTTTGCTTTCCATTAGAGAATGATTTTGGGTCAAGAAGCCATCTGAGCTGTTGTTCTCTTGCATGCCGCCATTTCATAAGACTCTCTGAGATTGTCTTTCCTGCTTGCCAAATGACATTTTGTTCAGCTCACATAGATACCAAGCTCTCTAATGAAAATTAACTTTCCATTTAGAGACCTTCAAACATCTAGCCTCCATATCTGATCTGCTTATGTCAGTCAGTCAGAGAGCGATGGGAATGATAGTTTCTATTCAGCTTTTGTATTTTGATGACATGTGACAGTAAAGGCATGTTTTCTATACCGCTTCCCATTTCCTGGCAGCTGATGCGTCTAATTTCCGATCTGTAATTGTTCAGAAAAGTAAAATTTCCACTCATGGCAGTTTTATTGGGTGGTGTTCTCTGGAATTTTAGTTTTTCCAGTCATCCTACATTTCCTCCATGCTCTTCAAGGGATGAAACTGGAGCCGATATCAGTTTGGTTTGGCAGGCTCAGAGGGACGCTATGGCCCGATGCTGGGTGCCAGCCTTGTGTCCAGAGGGACATGTGACTGCATTGTGGGAGTGTGGGTTGGAGTGACGAGTCCTTTTGAATGCTCAGAGCTCTCAACATCCACCCAAACCCGCATGCATGCATGCCTCCATCTGCTCGCTGTACACTCTCACGCTCTGCGTTTCACGTCGGACTTTGCTTCAGAGAACTGTGTAGAATCAAAAGCATATTATACTTAAGTGTTGACAGTCAAGCCAGTTTTGTTTTGTTATATCCATCCAAGATAAATGGATTTTTGAAAAGAAAAAACATGTTTGAGGAGGTCTTGATTCTGTCCATTGGTTGTTGACTGGATGGAGGCAGATCTGAATCCAAGCTTGCAGTTGATTGTAAGAAAGGGCTGGGGTTTATGTGAACGAACTGATAGTGATCTGTCATTTTCACCAGAAAACTGAATAGATGAATCGTTCACAGTAAGAAAATAGATAGATTTCAATGTGATTTTAATGGTGAGGTGTGTAATATCTGTGCCAGTGGTAGCAAATGGAACTGCAGTTTTTGTAAGTGGCTAGAAATAGCAAATTGATTCAACAAATGGTGATAAATATTTGTTTGATTAGCCAATGGGATTGTTTGAAACTTGTTTTTTTTAATTTTTTCTGTTCTGTTGTCGGTTGGCGCAGAGATGGTAACCAGTTTTTAAAAATATTGTAAAAGCTTTAAAACAGTGTTTATAATGATTTCTTCCTTGCTAATGTTATTTCCGGGTTAAATTTGATTTACCGTCATGTGGACTCAATAAAGCAGTTTTATCTTTGCCATTCTAAATTTGATGCATGATTGCTCTTTTGGTTCCATATATAAGCAGTTGTTTGATTTATCAGATGCTTGATTTTCTGGATTCTGTAAACCAGTTGACAAGAATTCATCACCTACAAAGTCAAAACACTTGTAAATTAAAGATGGCATATTGCAGAGGAATATATGTCATGTGTTTTCATAAATTTGGGTCATTGTTGATTTGCCAGCTAGGGTTTATTCTTTTACAGTTTGGCTTTTTGCCATTTGTGGACATATCACTAATTATTCAATGATAATTGATAAAGGAAATTTTGCAAGTGTTTAGCTCTCACACATATTGATGTCATGAAATCATGAAGTGAAGATGAATTATTATTATTATTATTATTATTATTATTATTATTATTATCTTAGTCATATTGATAAATAATCAATCTTTTGGTCACAGTTGTGCAGCCTGCAAAAAAGATTAATATTAAATATTATATATTGTTATTTTAATAATAATAATAATAATAATAATAATTCAATAATAATAATAATAATAATTATTATTATTATTATTATTATTATTATTATTATTATTATTATTGTCATATTGATGTATAATCACATTTTTGGCCACATTGTGCTGCTCTACAAAGTAACACAGCAAACCTGTGTTTTTTTTTTTTTTTTAGTAAACAAATTTAAATTGCAATTACAATATATTATTAAATATAATTTTTTCTCCAAATTGTGCAGCACTTTTTATTAAGTTAATAATAAGTGCTTACTACAAAACTCGCTATGTAGAAAACACACAAATGACCAAAAGTGCTGATTATGTCAACCTGGTACATTTCTGATAAAATACCCTGTTTTTCCTTACTCCTTTGTTACTTGTGGAAGTTGTCTTTAGTCAGCCAATCAGATTCCAGCTTGCCATGCCAACTGTCATTGCCTTAGCAACCATCGCTAATTAGCAGACTTTGCTAGACTCTTTAGTGCCCTCAGTACAAAAACCAAAAACCTCTTCCTAAGACAAGTCTATTTTTCTTCATTATTTTAAATGATAAACTGTTATAGGTCACCCCCTAAACTTAAACAGGCAAGCTGTAATTTGCCCAGCCAGTTTGCTGATATATTTAGTCACCAGACACTTTAATCCAGTGCCACTAACAGTACTATAATTGCTGTGCGATGTCCCACTAGACATTTGGGGACATTGGAGATCGTGGGGTCAGTTTACTCTCAGCTTTTGTCTGTACGTGTTACCGTCTCGAATCAAATCGATTTTGTTGTAGTATTCAGATAAAAACTGAAAAATGTACTTGAGATTGAACCTGATCCTTCTGTATTACCAGCCAGTTGTTAGCTTGTGTTCTTCAGCTCTAAGATTTCCCTTTTGGGTTGGATTCGATTTATGTTTAGAGGTGAAAAGAGTAACAGCAAGATGTTTGCATGGAGGGACAGTATTTTGTCACACTGCAGCAGCAGCCCAATGATTTGAGTGTGTGTGTATATGTTAAGACTTCAAATGACCCAGATGTTTTAGTTGTGATTTCATCTCTAATCAGGACCTCTGGGACGAGCAGAGAAGCAAGCGGGTGGACGCAGAACATTTCTTAGAACTAGACACTGTACACATTCTGTACACATACACAGCTGCACACCGCACATATAAATCGTGACCTGGTTTGTTGAGACATTTCAGTGCAGAATAATAGTCAGCAAATTGTGATAAGATGCATTCAAATATTTTTAAAGCTAACTTGCATAATCACCCAAATTCTCACAGAGAGCCCGTTGTCTTTTATGCATTCAAACTGTTTCATTTGTTCTTTGTTCTCTCAAAGATATTGTCATTTATTTTTAACTGTCAGAAAGTGAACTGAAAAAAGTGCTTTAAAATTTCTTTTTGCCTTTGCAGGGTTTCTGTCACCTTTGGATTTGAGGTTTTTTTTTGTTTGGAGTTAAAACGCTCATTGACAATCTACAGGAGCCCTTCTGCAACCTTCCCAACCTAAAGAAGGTAAGATGAAAATGGTGAAAAATTCTTTAATGGTCTACAGAATGAACATAGACCTTATTGTGGCAGGTGAAGGTGTTGAATAAACATTGAATAATAATTGTTGTTTTTGGCCATTGCATCAAATCGATGGCATGTTAAAAGTAGTTCACGTGTCCTGTGCGAATGACTTCGTCATTTTGTGCTAGCTTTATCTTGTTATTATGATATGACGGCCTGTGCGCTTTGACAGTGCTGTGATTTTCATGTTGACTGCATCCAATCTTGCTGAGGGTCTGACTCACTTAATAGCTTAATACCCTGCAAGCCCTGGAGATGAAACCACAAATGGCTGAACTGGAGAGAGATGAAGCAGAGTGTTGATTTGTGAGGAGGATGTATTTACTTGGATGGAGATATATATATATATATATGCCTTTGTATGTATATATATATATATATATTTATACAGTGGGTACGGAAAGTATTCAGACCCCCTTAAATTTTTCACTCTTTGTTATATTGCAGCCATTTGCTAAAATCATTTGTTCATTTTTTTTCCTCATTAATGTACACATAGCACCACATCTTGACAGAAAAACACAGAATTGTTGACATTTTTGCAGATTTATTAAAAAAGAAAAACTGAAATATCACATGGTCCTAAGTATTCAGACCCTTTGCTCAGTATTTAGTAGAAGCACCCTTTTGATCTAATACAGCCATGAGTCTTTTTGGGAAAGATGCAACAAGTTTTTCACACCTGGATTTGGGGATCCTCTGCCATTCCTCCTTGCAGATCCTCTCCAGTTCTGTCAGGTTGGATGGTAAACGTTGGTGGACAGCCATTTTTAGGTCTCTCCAGAGATGCTTAATTGGGTTTAAGTCAGGGCTCTGGCTGGGCCATTCAAGAACAGTCACGGAGTTGTTGTGAAGCCACTCCTTTGTTATTTTAGCTGTGTGCTTAGGGTCATTGTCTTGTTGGAAGGTAAACCTTCGGCCCAGTCTGAGGTCCTGAGCACTCTGGAGAAGGTTTTCATCCAGGATATCCCTGTACTTGGCCGCATTCATCTTTCCCTCGATTGCAACCAGTCGTCCTGTCCCTGCAGCTGAAAAACACCCCCACAGCATGATGCTGCCACCACCATGCTTCACTGTTGGGACTGTATTGGACAGGTGATGAGCAGTGCCTGGCTTTCTCCATACATACCGCTTAGAATTAAGGCCAAAAAGTTCTATCTTGGTCTCATCAGACCAGAAAATCTTATTTCTCACCATCTTGGAGTCCTTCATGCGGGCTTTCATGTGTCTTGCACTGAGGAGAGGCTTCCGTCGGGCCACTCTGCCATAAAGCCCCGACTGGTGGAGGGCTGCAGTGATTGTTGACTTTCTACAACTTTCTCCCATCTCCCGACTGCATCTCTGGAGCTCAGCCACAGTGATCTTTGGGTTCTTCTTTACCTCTCTCACCAAGGCTCTTCTCCCCCGATAGCACAGTTTGGCCGGACGGCCAGCTCTAGGAAGGGTTCTGGTCGTCCCAAACGTCTTCCATTTAAGGATTATGGAGGCCACTGTGCTCTTAGGAACCTTAAGTGCAGCAGAAATTTTTTTGTAACCTTGGCCAGATCTGTGCCTTGCCACAATTCTGTCTCTGAGCTCTTCAGGCAGTTCCTTTGGCCTCATGATTCTCATTTGCTCTGACATGCACTGTGAGCTGTAAGGTCTTATATAGACAGCTGTGTGGCTTTCCTAATCAAGTCCAATCAGTATAATCAAACACAGCTGGACTCAAATGAAGGTGTAGAACCATCTCAAGGATGATCAGAAGAAATGGACAGCAACCTGAGTTAAATATATGAGTGTCACAGTAAAAGGGTCTGAATACTTAGGACCATGTGATATTTCAGTTTTTCTTTTTTAATAAATCCGCAAAAATGTCAACAATTCTGTGTTTTTCTGTCAATATGGGGTGCTGTGTGTACATTAATGAGGAAAAAAAATGAACTTAAATGATTTTAGCAAATGGCTGCAATATAACAAAGAGTGAAAAATTTAAGGGGGTCTGAATACTTTCCGTACCCACTGTATATTGCCTTTCAAAGAGAATGGTAACCGCAGTCTGTAACTAAAGTGAAGAGCCAGTTGCAAAGAGATTTATTCTTAATTTTTAGGAATTTTTCCACATTTTTTTGATTAGAACTTTTTTACTATTATGCTTTAGTATTAAATGTATGTATGAATATATATGTGTGTGTGTATATATATATATATATATACACACACACACACACACACACATATATATATATTCATTCATACATACATGTATGTATGTATGTATGTATGTATGTATGTGATTTATTAAATAATAATATTTAATGGTAACGGTAATTTAAATAAACAAATGTTTTTGACAGGATTATTATGCTCATCAAGGCTGCATTTATTTGATCAAAAATACAGCAAAAACAATAATGTTGTGAAATAATATTACAATTTAAAATAATTGTTTTCTGTTTTAATAGGTTTTACATTGTAATTTATTTCTGTGATGGCAAAGCTGAATTTTCAGCAGTCAGTACTTCTGCCTTCAGTGTCACATGATCCTTCAGAAATCATTCTAATCTGCTGATTTGCTGCTTAAGGATTCTTTAATGAATAGAAATTTCAAAAGAACAGCATTAAAATCTGAGAGTTTAAATTAAGGAGTTGAATAAGTATAAATTTTACGAATTGTAATTGATTGCACACAATTAAATTAAAAGTTGAGACAAAACATACAAAAAATTATTGCATTAACTTCATTTTAACATTCTAAATCAAACAAGCAGCAAAAATGCTCTCAAAGTTCTAAAAAAATAAAAAATAAAAAAAACCTGTAGCTTCTATATTACAACTTCGTTAAAGAACGAAATCATTGTGGTTAGTGCACTTAATTAATCTGCAAGGAAACAGTATAAAGGCCATTTACATTCCAGTGCTGCTGTAGTAGGACTGCTTTTCTCATTGTTAATCAGATTCACACAGCTGGTTTGTGTAGACTGTGTTTTTTTCAGCCCTGCAGTGTAATTTGCATGAAGATACCATGCTTGCATTTGTAAATGATGTGTGTAGCACTAAGCACTGCTTCTGTATTTCCTTGTGGATGGATGTGCTGCAGGCTACAGTGCTGATTGGGGATTCAGAACTGAGGAAAAACTTCCCTGGAGATCCCACATTCACACACTCCCCCGACTCGCTGTTTCCAGTGATCTCAGTGTCTAGGCTTCAAACCACCTCACGTCACACTCATCTCTGTGTTGTTCTCTCACTAGGAGGAAAAGAGGTGATTGTGCGCTAGGGAAAAGCGAGGAATTGGAGAGGCCATATGACTCGGCAGAAATCGCCTGCCCTCAAAATGCTTTGTGTTGTTTTTGAGACCGCAAAACTGTTTGTTTTTTTTTGCTCCAAGGATGGCATGGCTTTGCTGAAGACAGGCCTTCATGTCTGTGGCATCTAAAGCAAGCCTGTCAGCTGTATGCTAATTTTATTTTCTGGCCACTAAAGACCTACAGGATATTTACGCATCATGTAAGTGTAGCCTGGGTGTGTTAACGGTTCTCAGAACGGTTTTGACCACTGTGGGGGAAAACAAATGCTGGGTACTGTAGTTACATTCATTTCTGTTGGGAAGGTGATGGGACATTTTGTGTAGGTTTAGTTATTTAAATTAATTAAATAAATATTAGTTTTTTTTCAACAGACAGTTGAAACTACAGTAAAATATTTCAGTGGATAAATAAATTAAACCATATAATAAGAGCTAAGTTCACACAGAACTTTTTAAATTGTTTGTTTTATGCTCACCAAGGCTGCATTTATTGGATCAAAAATACAGTAAAAAAAAAAAAAAAGTAATATTTTGAAATATATTACAATTTAAAATAAATGTTTTCTGTTTTAAAAGATTTTAAGTTGTAATTTATTTCTGTGATGGCAAAGCTGATTTCAGTATCATTACTCCAGTCTTCAGTGTCACATGATCCTTCAGAAATCATTCTAGTATGCTGATTTGCTGCTCAAGGTTCTTTGACGAATAGAAATTTCAAAAGAACAGTATTTAAATCTAAAAGAGTTGATTATATATAAATTTTACGAATTGTAATTGATTGCACACAATTAAATTAAAAGTTGAGACAAAATAAAAAATTCTTGCATTAATTTTAATAAGTTAATTTTGATTTCAGTGGATAAATAAATAAATTAAACCGTATAATAAGAGCTAAGTTCACACAGACTGATTTTTTTTTTGTTCCACTACACTGCTTTTGATTTTTTTTTTTTTAATGCAAAAACACATTCATGTCCCCTAAATGTGCGTGTCTTCAGGAAATATCATTCATCAGTGACACTTAACTGCTACATTATGATAAATTGTGTTAATATACCACTGTACAACTTTAAATGGTTGAAGTGTAGGGTTCTGCTGTATTTCAAAAGAACCATGTGATTTTTGTACCATTTAATTTTTTTGTATGTGTTTTGTAATAAGTCTGCAAAATTATTCATCCACTGCAGTCGTCTTTTGTTATTTATTTAGCTGGTGAATGATCAGTTATGGATTTTTTGCTTAAAGTGTATAAAACAACACAACTTTTTGGCTAATTTTTGTTCTAAAACAAATCCACTTTTAAATTTTATTTTCCCCATAGAAGTGTATGGGTTGAAACTGTTGCGACAATACCAATTAAAGGATTAGTTCACTTCCAGAATAAAAATTTCCTGATAATTTACTCACTCCCATGTCATCCAAGATGTTAGTCTTTCTGTCTTCAGTCGCAAAGAAATGAAGGTTTTTGGCGGAAAACATTCCAGGATTTTTCTCCATATAATGGACTTAAATGGTGGCCAGTGGGTTAAAGGTTCAAATTGCAGTTTCAATGCAGCTTCAAAGGGCTCTACACAATCCCAGCCGAGGAATAGAACTGTAATTTGGACCTTCAACCCATTGGTCCCATTAAAGTCCACTATATGGAGAAAAATCCTGGAATGTTTTCCTCAAAAACCTTAATTTCTTTTCAACTGAAGAAAGAAAGACATGAACATCTTGAATGACACGGGGGTGAGTAAATTATCAGGAAATTTTAATTCTGGAAGTGAGCTAAACTTTTAATGGCCAAATACAGAGAATCACGTGGTTTGACATTTCAAGCGATTTGATTGTTTGCTCACTTTTATGTCTTCCAATTGTAGTCCTACTGGTTGTTTTTAATTATTTGTTTACTACAGGTTTTAAGGAAGCAAATTCTTTATATGTAAATGTGTAATCATGGTGTGTTTATATATAGAATATTACACGGGGTGTTTGTATGCCATAGTTACTTCTGGGAAAAGTGGGAGGAGAGCATGATAATGGATCATATCTGTCACTGTGCTGCTTGTAAATCTTTATCATGTTTGTTTTTAAGTGTTTGTGCTGACAAATTGGGCTAGTAGTTGTTTTGTGTAGCATTTATCATTTTGCTTGATTTTGATGAGTTAAATATGTTAGTTATGAATGATTAGTGGATTATTCAGCTCCTCTTGGTGCCTATTATTTATGTATTCGCGTGAATGTGCAGTTTTTGTGTATGCTCTGAGTCATGCAGGCGTAACAGGTGAGTAAGGGAGAGGAAATAGGATTTTTGTCTGCGTTTGACCTGTGGACACAATTTAGACTGGGAGAGGCTCACGTGAGTTCAGCTATAACAATATATCGAAGCAAACGGGTTCACACGTGAGGCCTTCAAACTCAATCACACAATGTTGTTTTATTTGCCCTTTTATTATTTTCAGTTACCAAAAATAGCTTTCTAAAATTATAAGCCTCATATTTCTGCTCCAAAAATTGGCCCCATTCACTTCCATTGTAGGCGTAGCACAATAAACTTGATTTTTTGTTTTTAAAGGAAACGAGGGAAGAATCTATATTAATATTTGTGATAATCAGCTGCATTATGGAACAGCTGCTGATTGAGCTTAATTTACTGAACCCTGAATATTCCTTTACCATTTTTTAACATAAAAAATGTTAAATGACTAAATAAATATATAATATAAAAGTAGGTTGACCTCCCTGAAAGTATGTACATTTTTTGAGCATCCCAACCAGCTCAACCGATGGCGTGATCTCTTTGACCGGCTGATTGCAAATGGGAGGAGTGCTTGGGAAACCTGTTTTTGATTCCGTTTTGGAGGCATTACCTTTCTATAGTATGCCAGTCCATATGCTTATAGAGATGAATCAGTGTATCACCTGCATAAACAGACCTAGATCTTCTCTGTAAGTTTGAGCAAATTTGTTTTAATGAGCGGTTTTGACATCTTTATAAGTCACCTTATTTTGCCTCTAATCCTCGTTCCATTCTCCTGTGCTCTCTGCCTCCCTCTGGCTGGGATCACGGCTGACCCACTTGGCGTCAGTGCCAGCGGTTGGCTCCTCTCTGTTTCTCTGAAAGACCAGACCAACAGCCGCAACAACTCCACCGTGAGGCCCCCTGCCAGCTGCGCCATGGGGCCCTGCCAGCTGCGTCGTGAGGCCCTGCCAGTGGAAAGCAGTATTGCTCAGACATTTTCCTGTCTGCAGACTGCTGGACGTTCACACTAACAAAAGGCGCTTTTGTAAGATCCAGGCACAGGGGCTTGAGGTTGACTGCTGGCCCAAAGAAGGGACTCTAACCCAGGGAAATCAGGGTGTGGTGACACAAAGTGTCCTGGAAGGAACAAAAGTGACCTTTACTTGGTGATTATCATGTGCAGGACAGATAATCGGTACAGAGATTAGGGATGACAACAAGTACTTGGAAATAACAAAAGTGATTGAGAACTATTTTCAAATGGAGTCTCATTTTGTGATTTTTATTTAAATTTATTTAGAAGGTGTGCATGTGATGCTCAGACCAAAAATAATGCATCCAGAATGTGCCTTCATCATCAGCACCACTGGGAGAAAAAAATAAATAAATAACTTACTCAGAAATGAATTACTAAAAAATTACAAAGAAACTGCAAGTAATCCTTTGAATTAAACATTAAATTTTGAGGTAGAAAGACTGAAATAGTATTTACTTGTAAAAGGTACTTCAATAATCTTTGTTTTATTTACATTTACTTTGAAAAATATTTTTTTTACAGTGAGCTGCTTGGTTGATTTTATCTGTTGTGTACTCAAGTAGTCAAATAATGACCTGACACAGTTTAGTGTGTGTTCCCCATGTTATGAAAGTCTTTGGCACAAACTCGAACCTTTAATGAATTCTTACGAAACTGAATGTTCACAAAGGAAAATATATTTCATTATTAGAGAGAGCTATTTATTTTTTTTTTTAAATGCTTATCAGTGGTGTTATCGTGCATGAAGGAGTCTCTCGTTTCTAGTAATGCCCTCACTACTTCTGTCCTCTGGGTTTTGTCTCTCATAACCTCTCTCTGAACTATATTGAGTGAAATTATTTACCAATGTAATTCAGGGGATTTTATTTTCAGACATTGTATTTTCTTTTACCTTTCATAGTTTTAATGTTTTATATTGGTTAGGATATTTCATACAACCTGTCTCTGTGGGCACTGGTCTAATTTGACTAATTTTGACAAATGAATTTTCCAGCCTCTATATATATATATATATATATATATATATATATATATATATATATATATATATATATATATATATATATAATATACACACACACATATATATATATATATATATATATATATATATATATATAATATATACATACACACACACACACACACATATATATATATATATATATATATATATATATATATATATATATATATATATATATATATATAATTAATAAATATATAACTAAAAATGCAATATTAAAATTACCGCCAATAGTAATTTTCATGTTATAACCGATAACCAGTAAATGACTGATATTAAAATTCTTTACTATTTTGTGTAAATGAATGAAAATAAAAACAGTAAAAACTAAAGTCATTTAAAATGCTACAAGTGAATTTAGGCTAAACATTATAATATACAGCAGAAAAATGGGTAGCCTATTTGTATTTTAGATTTGCTTAATTTTATCAACGTTTATAAAGATTAACTGTAAGACAGCATATATGGTCACATTTTATTTTAAGGTCCAATTCTCGCCATTTACAAACCACTAACTATGAATTTTGCCTCAATGAACTCCTAATTTGCTGCTTCTTAATAGTTAGTAAGGTGGTTGTTTAGTTTGGGTATTGGGTAGTATTAGGGATGAAGAATATGGTCTTGCAGAATATGTGCTTTATAAGTACTAATAAACAATTTTAATAGTAGGCATGCTAATAAGAAACTAGTTAATAGTGGGAATTGGTCCCTATACTAAAGTCTTACTGCATATATTATATAGCAATATATGATGTATTTATATATGTTTACTTTTCCATCTTACCAATACAATAATACGTTTAGTTTGATTTTGTTTGTTTGGCACCCAGTCAGAACAGACCAGCGACCCATTTTTTTGGATCAGGACCCACCAATATCTCTGATTTATTGAATGCAGTGTGGAAAATTTGTGCAGTGGTTTCTGGGTATGACAGTGCGTTGTTTTATGGCTGAAGTGTTGGCACTGTTTATATAAACACCTCTCTGCTGTGTTTGGATATGGAACTCATTAGATGTGTTTACTGCTAGCATCTACTGAACCATCTCATCACTTTATTGTCACCCTGACATTTGTGTGTGCGTGTGTGTTTATGGCTGTAGGATGAAAAGTAAGCGTGATTTCCCTCCAGTAAATGTGTGATAGTATGTTTCTGCTTAAACTGTGTGTGTCAGCTCTTTTGTGTCTCTCTTGTGTCTAGTATCATTTGTTAGTCTTCAGTTTGTGTGAATGATGAGCATAATTTGATTATAATTAATATATAGTGTTTTTTTATTTGGATTGTGCACATTTTGTCGCTAAACTAGGCTAAAACTAATCTGTGTTTGTGTGGTTCCTCACGTCCCATTGTGTGCATCTAAACCATAGCTGGTTTTAAATGTCGACCGTGGTTGCTTATGGACTGATCGTCATGGTAACGGTGTTGCAGTCATCCCCGCTCCCGCCCTGTGAGAGCCTTTGACACAGACGGCAATCCCAGCCTGTCTCTGAAGTGCCACTTTTGCTCTGTCACTATCAACACCATTTCAACTGCCACACCTATCAACACAATTGTGAAAACTCTCCATATCAAAGCTTTTGGCTTAAGTCTAAGCTATAGAACATTTTTGAGAACATTGAGAATCTTTAGACACCTCGTGATTGGTGCTCAATTTGATTCCAACACTATTCGAGATGCATTAAATTATGTTTGCTCTGACTAGAGATGAAAAAGGAGTACGATAACTCAGTATAGAGGCATCTCTGTCACATTTCGTTCTCGTAATGTTGAGGTGTTTTCTTTGAGGTGTTGTATCTTCATTCAGCCTTTTTGTCCTTGACTGTTGAAACTACTATCTGAAGGCTTCAGCGTATGTTTGTTTGCAGTGTGAGCACACCTTTTCCTGGTATATGTACCACAGTAGATGTGGCCTCCATGCCCTTTTTTCAGCATTGCAAATCATGTGACACTTATCTATAATGGTTTTTCCTGCGGATGTATGTTGTTTTTTTTTTTTTTTTTTTTTTTTTTTTTTTTTTTTAATCTTTAAATTAAGGAACACATTTACTAATATCTAAGAATTTTCAACCGTAAACTTCTGATTTGCTGCTTACTGATAGTAAGTAAGGTAGTTGTTTTGGTAGTTATGTTTAGGTAATGGGCAGGGTTGAGGGTTCTAGAATATAGTCATGTAGAATAAGGCATTAATATAATATATGCTTATTAAGTACTAATAAACAGTCAATATGCTAATAATATGCATGCTAATAAGTTAATAGTGAAAATTGTTTCTGTAATTTAAAGTGTTACCAAAATATTTAGATTTGTATTTTTAATAGGGCTGTCAACATTAATGCATTAACACATGCAGTTAATTAAAAAATTTTTTTTAATGCAATTAATGCAAAATGACTGAAGTACAATTTCTTTCTAAACTTTTAACATGATTTTGCTTCTCTGTTTGCAATCAGATCATTTTAAGCTGCTAAACGTCGGGAAAGTTTTCAGTCCAATGATCCAATTAGCGAATGCATTCAAACAATCAGTCCAAAACAGCGCTAATGTATAAAGAAAACCAGGCTGATTACATCAGAGAGATGTAACATACAACCCTAATGAAAATAACTGGTAAGAAAAAAATGAAGAAGAAACATAGTTATTTCAATGAAAAAAAAAACCATCAAATGTGAAATGTAGCACAGGGAATTCTGGGAATGTCAATTTGCGAGTTTTTTTCACTGTAAATTATACATTCTTTTTCACGTCCAAAAACTTTATTAGCCTATACTGTAAAATTACATTAAATGTCCACTACAGTTTTTCATCGTGTATAGTAAGGGAATCGTTGACCAATTAATGGGTTTTATATATATGTGTGTGTGTGTGTGTGTGTGTGTGTGTGTGTGTATGTATAATATAATATAATATAATATAATATATAATATATTAGTGCTGTCAATCGCATCATGGACTGTGATTAATTGCGGTTAATCACAAATTTAAAATACTAGGATTTACCTGTAAATGTGTTGAAATCCATGACAAACTTGTTTAAGGAAACGGAACCTTTCACACTTCCGCCAGGTATGAGACATAATCCTTATTATTCTTTTATCATTATTCTTCTGTTTTTATTCAGCCATTATCAGCCTTTATACTGGCAATAAAACGTTTACCAAGCCACATCGCTACAATCCCAGTTTGCATTTACCCAACTATTATCAAAAGTATTTCTAAATAAATACAACAAAACATTTTCTTGTGACATTACGATTACGTGAAGTATTATGACAAAATTAGGGCTGCAATTAACGATTATTTTGATAATCGATTAGTTGGCCGGTTATTTTTTTCCGATTAATCGGATTTAAAAAAAAAAAAAGCTAAATTTTCTTATTCTTTTATTTTATTAACAAAAACACTTCCACATTCTGCCCAATGTCCTTCAAACAAACGTGCCAACTGAATGCTATGAAAACATACAGTGCTTAACAATTTATTAGACCACCTGTCATAAAGAGAAAACACAAATATTTTAGGAATCTGTCAAAGAATTTTTTAAATCTAAAAATGTTATTGTCATTTATTGGGCAAATAACAAACTGAAACAACTACATTTTTATTCACCAAAAAAAAAAAATAGCCTCTTGCCTTTCATAACAGCATGCATTCTTGCTGGCATTGTTTAGCTACTTTTTGACTGTAATTGGGTCTCTGAAAAAAATCTTTCATAATCTAGGTCTTCATTCTTTCATAGA
This sequence comes from Spinibarbus caldwelli, assembly GCA_039654775.1. Classification (NCBI taxonomy): domain Eukaryota; kingdom Metazoa; phylum Chordata; class Actinopteri; order Cypriniformes; family Cyprinidae; genus Spinibarbus; species Spinibarbus caldwelli. The sequence goes on from CM077241.1 coordinate 14,810,205, forward strand.
TAACAGAAATAATTATATTATAGCATTAGAAATAGCCTACTGTTACTAAAGAGCTTACGCCGTTCATTCAGTAAAGATTTAAACTTAACACAGACTGTCAGGAGGGAACTTTATGCAAAAATGGAAATGCTCGCGTGAATTTGTGACATTTACAGATAAGGATATGACCGTAAACTAAAGGTTTTTGGGCTGAGGACGCACACACATCTGTCAAAGCACCTGACAGGGCAAGCCATTACGTTAATGCATTAAATTAAAGCTTAAAATAAATAAAGAATTCTCATGTTTTGTGCAGCTTGGATCACGTAACTCTCCCGCAGCATCTCATTCTGTTTCCTCCAATATTATTAGATGCATTTTGTACATAGAAATGCATTATTCAGTGCTGTAACGTTAATTTGACGCGACCGGCTGAAGTTGGACGTGCACTGTGGGCAGACCCGACTAATCGATAATGAGAATCATTGTCTGATTTTCATTATCGATAATAATCGATTTTATCGATTAGTTGTTGCAGCCCTAGACGAAATGCATTATGAAGAAGAACTGCACCTGTTCTGCAGCTGCATTAGAGCTAACATTAGCATCATGCTACATAAGACAATTTATGAGATTAATTGTACACTTTTACTCAAAACTCACTTTAAACCACCATCCAGTGTTTGTAATAACTTCCGTTTGCGATCACATGTGAAATATGGTTGTTTTCTGTTGTTAAAATATGCTATTTATAGCCTTTTTTTATAACTGTACAAATGAGCATTTCAGATGTACACATTCATCATTATGAAAATATCCAAATCTCAAGAAAATCACATACAAAATCACATATCCTATTGTGTTTATTATCTTATATAATCTATAGTGGCTGTTGTCATGTTTATTTCTGCTGTTTAAAAGCCTTAACATTCCACTTTCCCGCAAAGCAGTGTATCTATGCTTCTGTTATACCTTACACCGGAGACTTCTCGGGAAAATGTGGGAAAAACTTGAAATATGAAAGGCGTTAGTTAAGAGTTAAGACTAATTATGATAATGTACTGACACTCGGATTCTTTTGCGAACATTTTCTGCATCTGCCTTTGATGGGAGGCTTGCTTGCCGCAACTGCTTGCTTTCAGATTTGTATGACAACACACAAAATACATGAAACCTTTTCACTTGTTATTTCGATTTATGTCATTCCTTGGATAATTTGTGAGTACACTGTGTAAATAAATTCCCCGTATAGTTCTGCAATAAAAAGTTTTCTTTTTATTTACTATGGGAAAATGACATGGACACAAGAAGTCATATTTTTATATTAAATCTTTTTACTACATGGCAAGTTTCACATCCATAAAGGCAAGTGGTCTAAAAGGAAACTCATCCAGTTCAAGAATAAAATGGCTTAATATTGAAACAATACAAGTAGTTCTACAGAACTTTGGACTTCTACAGTTATTTAAATTCCTCCATTCAATTTCTCGTTAACTACATGTATACAGTGTTTTAACTTTGTGAATTATTGATTAATATGATTGATCTTATTTTATTTTCGTTATTGGCTATATGCAATGTGACCTTTAAAAAACAGCTATTTAAAACAGTGTTTTATATTAATTTACACAAATGCTGGCATCTGTTTTTAACTGTAGAAACTTGTGTAAATTTGTTAGATTTAATATTTATTTCTGAATTACATTAAATAATAAAACAGAAAATTATAGACTCCATTTTATTGATATTTAAATAGTACAAGCTTGTTATGTTGAACTATTCTTGTACATACAGGCACTGTATTAAGCCGGACATAAATTACTGAATGAAAAGACTTTCTGTTACCACATGTAAATGTCTATAACGTTTGTTTATTTGAGAAATATATCTAACCAACTTCATCTAACTGCAATAAAGACAACAAACAGTGCGCGAGAGTCGTGGGAATCAGTGACTGCAGTGCCTTGTTTTCAACTCCTCCCTTGACTTCATGGGGCAAATCTCGCCGATCGGTATTCGGTAAGTTCGTTTGAGATGCCAGACGCCTCTCCTTGAATGAGGACGAGGATAGACAGCAGCAGTCATCCTCTAATCGTATTTGTGGCAGTTGTATAAGCGTCTAGGTGAACTCCATGCTGGTAGCGATACTGCTTTACTATGCTGGCGGAAGTAAGAATACCCTGCTTTGCGTCAGAACGGAAGTTGCGTGAAGTCATGTGAAAAGGGCCTGATAGATGACCTTCCGCGCTGCGATGACCGCAAGAAGTTGGGGTCAAACCTTATCAAACAATTAATTTGCGTTAAAAAAATATGAACGCATTAAAGTTTTTAGATTAATCGCAGGCGTTAACGTTGACAGCCCTAATATATATATATATATAGATATATAGATATAGATAGATATATAGATATATATATATAGATATAGATATATAGATATAGATATATAGATATATATATATATATATATATATAGATAGATATAGATAGATATATAGATATATATATATATATATAGATATACATACACACACACACACACACACACACAGAAATGTGTGTTTGGTGAGCACAAATGTATCAGTAATATTAACTTCTTATATCATTTGATTCTTTGGTGTCTTCAAGTGCCCTTTTTTGAAAAGACATCTAAATTTATCTTGAAATAAGCTTGCAGAAAATACAATTTTGTAAGAATCACCCTTCAGTCTTTTGGTTTACTTTGCTGGGCTATAGTAAATAATAACAAAATGAACATGTTAAACAAGATAAATATGCTTAATTTCATGATGTTTAATTGCGATTAAGCACACAAAATGGGTGTGATTGATCCGATTAAAAATTTTAATCCATTGATACTGATAGCCCTAATTTTTATGATTTTTATTATTAATACAGGTGCATTGTATTTTGAATTTCTAAAATAATTGTGGCTCAAATCAAAAATATGTATTGTAAATGTATTAAGTAAACTTGATAATTCTAGTTGTTGTCCTTTTTGTTATTGAAGACAGTTGTTGTTAATAATAATAGTAATTAAAGGGGAAGTCGTGGCCTGATGGTTAGAGAGTCGGGCTTGTAACCTAAAGGTTGCCGGTTCGATTCTCGCACCGGCAGGAATTGAAGGTGGGGATTGTGAACAAACAGCATTCTCTCTGCCTTCGATACCATGACTGAGGTGCCCTTGAGCAAGGCACCGAACCCCCAATTGCTCCCCGGGCGCTGGAGCAATGGCTGCCCACTGCTCCGGGTGTGTGTTCACTGTGTGTGTGTGTGCGTTTGTTCACTACTCACTGCTGTGTGTGTGCACTTGGATGGGTTAAATGCAGAGCACCAATTTCGAGTATGGGTCACCATACTTGACAATACGTCACGACTTTCACTTTTTTTTTTTTCTTTAAAGACATTACAAAAATCAACTTTTCACTCAAATGGAGAATGTACATGTTTGCAGTTTTGGGTTCAGTGTGTTTTGTTTTGAGTTAGCTATATTAAACTTTTTATGGCCCAAGCAGAGTGCTTCCCCACTTACAGTAAATGCCTTCTATTTCAGCTCATGTTCCCTTGCCGTTTCTCTAAAGATGTCCAGGTGTGACATGTTTGCGCTGAGTGAGTAATCCCTTGCATTTCCAGACTTAAAAGGGAGTGAAGTCATTTCAGGTTGATAAGCAGAATTACGGCTAACATATTGCACTGTGCTGACAATGTGACCCATGTTATCTATACGGTAACTACACCTGAAGATAACATGCAAATTTGTTACTAGAAAAGAGCAATTAGATGTTTCCAGGGAAAGTGGAGTTGACGTGGACTGTATGAAGGGAAGAGGAGAACACTGCTATAAATGGAAACCCAGTCTTCATACCTAAACAATCACTGGCCTTAAGGGATTCCTCATCATTTTCAGTGCACATTAATAATTTTTTCAAGCTGCAGGCATATTTTTGCGAGGATAAGTATATATTTATCCAATATATGCATATCAGGTGGTTGTGTGTTGTATTTTTGAGATTGATCCATTTACCGTAAGTTTTGCAAATACTGAAGAATCTCTTTTGAAGAGGATTTTTAGATGATTGTGTCGATTGCTGCATGAATAATGGAGAAAATGCTGAGAGAGAAAATATGAGAGGGAAACTCTGCAGTGGAGGAATTCAGCACATCTATTTTTACCTCGCTTGGTGAGAGTGGTTGCTATGGCATTGTCGATGGGCACCGTTGTCATGCTGGCGTCTCCGTTCGTGCAGAGCTGCACCGAAGATCCATGCTGGAGTGACTCACATCCTCAGAGCTTTACTGACCTACATCTGAGAGAACACACGCACAGAGCCTGTAGAGACTCGATCTGAGGGAGAGAAGGAGAAAAAAGAGAGTGAGAATGTGTAGGCACCTTGCATGAATTTATTCAAAATGGAAAGCAGACTCTGCGGTGGAAAAAATTGAATGTGGATTGGAAGGGAACAGAAAAAGCCATGTTTGGTTATCCTGAGACTGTAAGGATACAGTTAGTGATGTCGGAGTCTAAGTTTGTGTTGCAGTGAGGCGTTTTTCAGAGAGTTTAAAGAAAAACGATGATTAGAAATTACTCAACTAAAAATGTTTTTGCAAACCCTTATGACTGTATTTGTTGCCTGAATAAAAGACTTCTTTTATGATGCTGTCTTATGATACACGATGCATGTCATTGCGCATCATAATTCAATTTTACAATTTTTTTATGCATTTTAGTTCACCCGCATAGTCAGAATCTCTTGAGCTTCATTATTCACTTTTTCTTGAGTTCTGTTCTTTTTTTTAGTGCCTTTTCCATTGTTGGTCTTTTGTGCATTAATTATCAAAAGATGTATCAAAGTTTTAAGTGAGTTTAAGGATTTATACTCCAAAAATCTAGGAGGGTCATTAACTCGTGTCTTCTCAGTACTCCATAACGGGAAGTCCTTGGAACACACTTGCATTACCTTCAAGGTATACATTTTATCAGTTAATGCATTTCTTGAACTGAACTCATGATCTTGAAATTGCTAGCGCAATGCTTTGTGGTTTAAGCTACAGGAATGCGAAGTGTGTGTAATTGTGAACTAAAACTGTACTCTAAAACTATTAAAAACATTTTTGTTAATTGGAAGTAAAGCTGAAATGAAATACATTCTAAATATTAAAGCTGCAGTTCATAACTTTTTTTGGTTAAAAATGATCCAAAATATATTTTGGGCAAGTACATAACCAGCCAGTGTTCAAAACTATCTCCTTACCTTAGCCCGATTCACAACGGTAAGCTTGTAATAATGTTTTCTAATTTGAGTGGTACCGGTAGGGTTTTTTTGAGGGAAATACAAGCATGCCGCCGTTCGTCTTTACGTCATTATGTCACGTCTGTAAACATAAAGAAGGAGTCCTTTTCTCACAGTGGCTGGAATAATTAAACTTATCATTTTGATGGAGGATTGTAATTCAGAGAGGTCCTTACGACAATCATCAGTGACAACTGGAGATTCACCCATAGTCACCAGTAGTCTACATGTACTAACTAAATGCACATAATCACGCAATGCTGATGTTGTTAATTTTGAGAACAAAGTATAACAAAACAATTGATAGATTTAATCCCCATTGGTAGCGCGATGTATTGTAATGCTTTTTTCCTCAGTTGGTCAGAACAAAAGTAGCAGACATGTTAATTACTCATTACTCAGATGACTGATTTTTTTGGTGAAAATTCTTATTTGGGTCATACTTCCCAGACGCAGAATCTGTGATTCTGAAATGTACAGTAAATATCCGCACCGGTGCGGTGACTGACAGCCACACATACTCCTCAAAACATTAGATTTCATCCACGCTGAGGAGCTGTACCGATGCACAACCCACGTAAAGATGATAATTCCGCAAATAACTGCAGTTGCAGGTTTCAAACAGAGATGGTGACAAAGCAGCAAAACTTACAGACTTCAGCTTCTGGAAAGAAATTAAACTAAATGAAAATTAGAAATGTTGCTGTCAACTAACTGAAAAAAAATTATAGTTTAAGTAATAAAATTACTTTCGGCAATATAACTAAAACTGAAACAGAAGTCAAATTAAAACTGAAATAAATATTAATTGAATCCTTTTAAAAATATTTTAATAAAGAATAAAAATGACAAAAACAAAATTACTAAAAATTAAAATAAATTAAAACTGAAAATATATAAAATTTAAAGAATTCAAAATATAAAATATGACGGTGTATAAATAATACTAGAATTGAATACAACATTTCAATAAAAAAATCAGTAAAATTAAATTAAAACAGGAAAGTAAACTTGTTTTTTCATTATTCAACTGTAGAGCTTAAGAATCAAAGTCATTCGTAAGTAAATAAATCATATTAAATGTTTTTAATGAAAAACTAAAAAAAATTACAAGTTTACAAGTCTATTTCATTTATTTTTTTAAATATATATATTACTGTGATGTATATAAATACAGTATAATTTCAGTTTAAATACAGCACATCTCTACATTTTTACAGTACATTAAAAATGACTGCTGAACTTGGTATGGAATACGAGCAGCTTGGACATTCATATAAATATCTCCTTTTATGTTTTACACAAGAAACAAAGTTATACAGGTTTGGAACGACATGAGGGTAAGTAAATATTGACAGAATTCATTTATTTAAGTGAACTGTCCCCTTGAGAATCAAAAATGGCAAATGACAGTGCAGTGGAATCCTGATGTATACACAGTTGTTTATGATCCATCTGTGACTGTTTGTGTGCAGGTACAATTCAAGATATGCACAATTGTGTGAACATATTTGAGAAACAGCCCAGTCTATAGCGTACAGAGCCCCTAAGGGTAGACGTGGGTGTGTGTGTGAGAGAGAAACCTCATTTGTTTGAGTGTGGCGAGAGAGCGGAGGAAGAATTTGTTTGTTTGTCATGCGCTTGTTATCTGGTTTTAACCTAGTGCTTTAGGCAGATCTGTTTTGGCTGACTTTGAGCAAGAGAAGAAGCTTGGTTTTGTTAGCCTGTTTCCTTCTGCTATTTCTCGTATTTTCCTTCCCTTCTTGGTCTTGTTCTCTTTTACGCTAACTGTGTCTTTATCCTGTTTGTGGTTGGTTAGCTGAGAGTTTGTAGACTCGGCATTTGATTGGCTGAAAAAACCTTTTATTTCTTCCTCAGCGTGTTATTGGCTGCCGTTTGTTTGTGGTGAGCTACTCCTGATTTGCTGATAGCGAGTGTGTGGTGACTCAGCCCGTCGTGTGATTGGCTGCAGCTGCGGCTGCCTGTTGAGCTGTGAATAAGTCGCAGTGGAAGAGAGAAACAGTGAGCGAGAGAAGCAAAAGTAGGTCACTGGGTCAGCGGGTCAGTGAAGCATCTGCTGACATCACAGTTACAAAACCATTGCTCAGCCTACTGTTAATGCCACAACCGCTCTACAGGAAATGTTGGGGACTGCCGTACTTCCTTTTTCTCTTACTCTTTTGCTTTTGTCTCCTTTTATCCTTTTTCACCATGATGAGTTTTTTTTCACAAACCCTCCCCCTCATTTTTTTCTTCGTCTTGCAAGCCTTTTCCTTTTTTCTCTGTCAAACCCTCCTTCACGGCTTTGCATGCTTTGCTTTTTGTCGAATCTTTTGAGAAACTGACTCCATGTCTCTGTGAACTGAAAATATTCCACTCTGTCCTACATCCTTTTCCACTGCTCTGTCGCCTCTCTCTCTAAACATGTGCCCCTCTCATGTGTTTTTCCCAGAATCCCCCACCTTCTATTTCAAAGTCTTTTTATTTTGCCTCCAAATTCAAAGAAATCCTTTGGATTCCTAGTGTTGTATGTACAAATTTTATGTTAAGGTTATATTTGTGGCAGTGTGTCAGAGGATTCCTCTTCTCTACTTTTCCCTGTAGTGAAGCAATTCTTTTTTTTCTTGTTGAACTGATACTCCGGTAACATTTGTGACTCATATCTGGAAAGCATTTGAATGTCATATATTCAATGAGCAACATAAAGAACATCCCTTGTCAAACAATCCTGAATCCTATTTTGAGTATTCCAGTCAGAATTTGTAATCTTAAATGATCCCATTGAAATCCAAAATGATCCTTCTGGATGAACTGAAATTCCCAAAGGATTCTTTTTTTTTTATTCTTAGAGTCCTGGATATTGTATAATCTTTGTAGAGTACAAACCCTACCCAGGACAGTTGAAAGATAATTCCTGGCATATTTCTTTTAAATTCCTTTTGTTATTCTACAAGGATATCGTATTATATTGCTGCCCGTAATACTTTAATAATAATATTTTGAGAGTATGTGCTAGAAAATGTGATTTATGTTTTAATCCCATAACACAATTCCTATTTAGATCATTTTGTATTTGTTCCAAATTTATAAAAATTCCAGGATTTTTATTATTATTATTTTAACTGGGCGTGTGTGTTTTTATATATTTTTAATTGTTAGAATCTTATTGTTTATTGTGTAGTTTTTATCAGATGTGTATTCTATTGGAATAATGTTTTGCTTCTGGACAGTCAAAGGAAATTGCAGGAGGAGCTGTAGGTGATTTAAAATCCTGACGGATTTCCTTTAAGTCCCTTTTTTATGATTTTGGTAGCATAACAGTCCTATATGTGCTACAAATATCTAGATTTATTTTCAAAGCTGAATTTTTAGCATCATTACTCCAGTCTTCATTGTCACATGATCTTCAAAAATCATTCTAATATGCTTATTTACTGCTCAAGAAACATTTCATATTATTATTGATATTTAAAACAATTGTGCTCTTTAATATTTTTGTGTAAACTGTGATAATTTTTTTTCAGGATTCTTTAATTAATAGAAAGTTCAAAAGAACAGCTTTAATTTGAAGTACAAATCTTTTGTAACATTATAAATGTCTTTACTGTCACTTTTGATCAATTTAATCCATCTTTGCAGAACAAATGTATGCATTTCTTTCAAGAAATAAACAAGAACACTCTCCTAATTTAAGATTCTGTTAGTATATTGCGTCTGGTTGCTTGTTTGTGGCTGTTTTTGTCGTCTTTCCCTTCTTTTGTCCCAAAAGTTGCAGGAGTGGCTGAATTGAGTCTGAGCTGTGTTGGTATGTCGTTTATTTTCTTTGTGTGTGTTGTCTGGGTCAGTAGTCACATGTAGTGATCAGTAGGGGGGCATAGCTGGTGTGCAGCGTGGCTTGACCGGAGGTCCAGACCTGCATGTGACAAGACACTCATAGTGAAGATGTGAAAGAGGGATTTCCACCATTACCAGTGTTAATCTTCATTAGCACACTTGTTTTCATCTAGTCACCACACGTCCGAGCACCATGAACCATAGTGCATTACAGCCATCGTCTTGTTTGCTGTTGTGATGAGTCAGTGTGTCTCTTGATCTCGTCTGTGCATTTCAGTAAAGGAATATGGCTACGTTGGCAGTTAATTTAACTGAGCTAATCACCTAAATAAACTTTCTTTCAGAGACTTCTTTGTTGTTATTCCAGCTTTATAGATGTGGTGAGGTTTATATACAAACTACGACAGCGTTTTAGTGGCACATTAAAAAAAAAAAAAAATATCTAAGATTACAAGATTAAATATTTTGAGAAAAAAGTCAAAATTACGAGAATAAAATTGAAATTTTGACTTGATTCTCGTAATTTTGACATTATTCTCAAAATATTTAGACTTTGTTCACGTATTGCTACAACTTTATTCTCGCAGTTTCAGCTTTATTCTCAAAATATTTCAACTCTGTTCTCAAAACATTTAGACTTATTCTCGTAATTTTGTCTTTATTCTCAAACTATTTAAACTTTTCTTGCAGTTTTGACTTTATTCTCAAAATATTTTGACTTTGTTCTCGTATTGCTTTGACTTTTATTTTCGTAATATTTCGACTTTATTCTCATAATTTTGATTATTCTCAAAATATTTAGACTTTGTTCACGTATTGCTACAACTTTATTCTTGCAGTTTCAACTTTATTCTCAAATTATTTCATCTTTATTCTGAAAATATTTAGACTTTATTCTTGTAATTTTGACTTTATTCTCAAAATATTTTGACTTTGTTCTCATATTGCTATGATTATTCTCGCAATTTCGACTTTATTCTCAAAATATTTTGACCTAGTAATTTTGACTTTATTCTCAAAATATTTCAACTTTATTCTTGCAATTTTGACTTTATTCTCAAAATATTTTGTCTTTATTCTCGTAGTTTTGAGTTTATTCTTGTATTGCTACAACTATATTCTTGTAATTTTGACTTTTTTTCTCAAAACTCAAGACTTCAATCTGGTAATCTTTTTAATTTTTAATTTTTTACTGTGGCACTAAAACGCCGTTGTAACAGGCCATTCAAATGTTATTAGTAAATTTATATCTACAGTAGATATTTTAATAAATGTTAAAAAAAAATGCATTGTATTGTATTTTAAGAAAAAAATTCAAATAAATTCAACAATAAGATTAAAAACGTTTCTAAAGGGAAAGTCCCCATTGATTTCCATAGCATTTTTTCCATACTAAGGAAGTCAATGGGGATTAGAAACTGCAAACTGCAACCCACATATTTTCTTTAAAGTTCAACAAAATCAAGCAAGTTTGATAAATGATGAGTTTTCATTTTTGGGTGAACTGTCCCTTTAAGCTTCACCAAATATAGCATATTAAACACTATTTAAATACATAGCAATGCATGTTATTATTTGAAAAATTAAAATTATTTACAATGTAATTTTTTAATTTTTTTTTCACCACTTCAGTTGAAGAATGACCCAGTTGCGTGTGATTTCTATTTCTGTGTGTTTAGGTATGCGTGTCCGTGCTGCTGCTTGTGTGGGATGTCATATGCTTCTTGTGTGGGATGTCATACAAAAATGAACTGGCGCCAAAACTGTTGCTCAAATCGTGTGGTAGCTGATAGGTCATGCTAGCTCCTAGCATTAGGCTAATCTCCTTGCTGTTATCGTTTCTTTTTATAGACCATTGAAATGGCCATAAAGTACAAGCTTGTAAACAAGAACGACCAACTGTTTCTGGCAGGACGACAAAGATAGTGATGTGTTCTATCATTAGGCTGTGTTTTATGAGTGCTAATGAGTGCAGGTGTTTGGTGACTGACTGAAGGATCTTCTCTGCAGTATGCAAAAAACAAATAGCTCTATGAGAGTTTTAACATGGGCTGAGAGTTTTAGCGGTACTTTCACACTAAAGAAGACCCACCGTTTGTTTGAAATCAGAGCTTGTTTCATTTGGTTGGTGTGACACACTAGCAAACCATACCTGGAAATGTGAATTCGGGGATAGCAATCCCAGACAGCATTATTTTATTTTATTTTATTGTATTACTTTTTTTTTTTTTTTTTTTAAACAGTGTTCTTCATGTGAAATTTTGTATTTGAGGTTTATGTGAATTCTGTGATAGCAATCAAACCATGCATGAAAACATCCTAAATGTTAAATATTTGAGGGCATTAACCAATACACAGTAGGCTGACTGTGAGGAGATGTATTCTGATAGTAGTAATCTTGATAAGCACACACACTTTGACCCAACTTTTATCATGATCGCATGCTTTTTAAAGGACCGAACTGGGTCAAAGCAGCTACTGTTGTTTGGGAAGCTGTGTAGATTTTTATGTGAACATCAAATAGTTTTTTTTAGCTTTCTGAGTGTCTTGATGAAAAGAACAGGATGCTGTCATCTCTATTCAGAAGTTGCTCATTGATCATTGCAGTCTTCGTGTTGGAACATGGAAACCTAATATTGAAGGCAATACCACACCACCACTGCTATATATAGATTGGCCTCAGGGGTGTGTGCCTTTGACACATGCACTTCCTTGGACATGTCTTGCAACTTGTCAGGGTACTACAGCTTCATCATGTCTCACCCAGCTCACACTTACTATGTCTTTCCTGCTGGGTGTTTTCCTGTAGAGAGAGAGACTGTGCCTATTCTTATTTTACAAAGAGGTATGCACTCCCACATGAAGGGAGGTGCTCATAAATTTTAATTATGTAATAAAATGAATTATTTATTTATTTGTTCGCTCGCTCACTCACTCACTCACTCACACATGGAGATTCTCATAAATTGTATTTAATGAAATTAATTTATTTATTTATTTATGCACTCCCACATGAAGGGAGATGCTTGTACATTGTATTTTATGCACTCCCACATGCTTATAAATTATAATTATTTTACAACATTTATATATTCAAGTACTCCCACTAGAAATATATATAAAATAAAATAAATTATTTTATTTTATTTTCATGCAAACACTCAAAGCACAAATTTAATTTAAAACAACACTGTAAATCTATGCACATTTCTTTCTTCTGTGGAACGCAAAATTTTGAAAAATAATTAAAAAATTTAAAGGGGGCCATATTATTGTTTTGGACCCCATTGACTTTCATTCTGTAGACAAAAACATGTAAAACACAACAAAATATCTTCTTATATATTCCACAGAAGAAAAGTTCACAGATATATAATATAACATAAGCATATTTCTAAATTATGGCACAGTTTTTATTTCTAGATGACACCCGGCATGTTAATGTCAATGATGTAAGACTGATCAGTGTTGTGAACATCACACTGCAGTGAATTCTGTATATTTTCATAAGTTCTGTTCTTATGACAGCTGAACTTCGGCCGTGGTTTTACAGTACTGAATATTTATCTTTAGAGAAGGTCTTGCCAAGTCGTCTATCAGGCTTGGCAGTACATCACAACATCTGTGGCCTTGTAAAATATCTAGTAGTAGGCTGAATAGTTTATTTTGGAATAGACAGAACTGTTAGTTCTAGGGGAAAATGTTAAGCTTCAATTAAGTCATCTTTTTGGGTATGGCAGCTTTTTTTTTTTTTTCGTCTTTGCAGAATGTTTTCCATGAAGACTTAGGGTCTTTAATTTTGACCCTTCCCAAGCTTACTGGGTCAAAGTGATGTTTTTCGTTTCTTCAAACCTGAACACCTACTTTTATGAATTCAGATGTTTTTTTTGTTTTATCAATATAATCTCCTTAGTACCAGTTAAGCTAATATATTATTATTTCTGTAATATAATTGAAGCATTTTCTCCGGAACCAGCTGTTTATGTGACTAATTTATGTTTTTGTTTGTGTTTCAGATTTAAGAGCAGATTTACAGTGGTTCAAGAGTATTGCTGCTATTACAGAAATAATGACATGAGTGAGTTTATTACTTACGGAATTATTTAATTAATTATTAATTATTTCATACATTACAATTCAGTCAGCTTAAAAATCATCATTTATCTATGAAGAATTTGCCCATTGGCCTCTGACCATCATGACCCCCTAATCATCCCCATACACTGATTGGCTTCATTACTCTGTCTCCTCTCTACCAATAAGCTGGTGTGTGCTGGGCGTTCTGACACAATATGGCTGCTGTCGCATCATCCAGGTGGATGCTGCACACTGGTGGTGGATGAGGAGATTCCCCCCATCTATGTAAAGCGCTTTGAGTACCCAGAAAAGTGCTATATAAATGTAACAAATTATTATTATTATTATCTACATCATTTATTTTATATAGCTATACTTATACATTTATTCAAAAGGGAAAGATTTATCATTTAATTAATTTATTTATTTATTTTTGTTTCATTACAAAATTTCTTATTAGGCCTATAAAGACTTTATAATATTTGATATGAGAAACATCTACTGCATGCCTTCTGTCGTCTGATTGATAGTTTATACTTTTTAGCAGGAAAAAGGCCTTTTAGTATATTTCTAAAACTTCAGGTTGTTACAAATGTCATTCTCCTGTTAAATATTTACTGACTAATGTAAGAATAACTTTTATATTGTTAGTACTAATATTTCAAAATGAAAACTTACTGGTGTGAAGCAACTTTGGTTCCATACATTTTTTTTTTTTTAGGAAAATCTTAAAATGTGAGAATCAAATATGATAAAACAAGCTTTTGAGGAAAGTTTATTTTTATATCTCTCAATCATCATTGCATTGCATTGCATTATCTGTTTTGCCCCCACAATTAAAAGTACAGAGCTTTGAGCATTTAAGTGTCGTCTTACAAGACATATTATTTGGACAACTGATATTAATATGCATTTTATGTAAGTAGTCTGCTATACAACAAAAATATTTATTTACATTGCAAACTATCAGAATTTCATCTTGTATCAGCATCTGCACAAAATAATTGCATATTTTTGCACAGTTTTGGCCATAAAACTAAAAACAATAAAATTGAGGCATCCTCAAGTATGAGCTCCATATTGTCATATATCATACTAAATGGGTCACAAAAAATGAATATGCAATCTTTTTCTTGAAAGGTTCAGTAAACTGTTCAATTTATGGCTATTATTTTATAGATCAGCTTTTAAAGGGTTAAGTTAAAATTACTTAAGGAGTATGTTAAACATGTGACTTTCATTACTTATAAAATGTGTAATCATGATGATTTTTTTCTTTCTTTTTTTTTCTTAGGAGGTGGTTAATGCTAACATGTGGTGCCTCCAGTCTCACACCCGAATGAAAGCACATACACCCCACAGGGACCCACAGCAGGCTTTTCTACCTTGATCTCAGAATCCTCTGATAGACCCTGCACACAAAAACATTCATATTCACACGCACCTTCTGTCTTGCCCAACGATTGTCCTCATCCTACATCCTGTGGCAAGCTGCTCTCTTCCTTCCTTAGAGCAAGCAGGCCTGGAGGTAAGTTTGCTTTTGAATGAATTATTAAATTATCGCGTTTATTCCTCATGCGTCATTGTTTCATTTTTATTTAATAATTTAAAAGACACTTTTATACAATAAAACCGCCATTTATTTATTTAGGAAGTGCCTAATTTAAATGACATTAAATAAATGCTGTTTTTTTTTTTTCATATTGTTACCCAGGTTACAAATGTCTACCTCACGCTTAAAGGTCCTCTCTCTACAACTGCGACCCTGAACACACTACAAAAATGACCTCTAGCATAGACCGGTAAGTCCTCGGTTGACCCCAAACCATCCTGTGAATAAATAATCTAACAATAGCCACAATCTCCAACACATATTAGAAAACGACAGTACAATAAAATGACTAATAAAAATAATTAACCAGTAGAGATTTTGCGTCTCTATCGCAGATAAATGCTCATGAAGTTAATGTGCTACGTGGTCACGAAAACTTATCGTTTGCATGCGTTTTTAATCATTGCGGTTTAAAAACAAGTGATTTTAAACCACTGAAACCTAATCAGCAGCAAAAGAGAACTCACACTTGTATGTGTCAAAATGCCCGTCTTTGCAAGTATCCTCATAAACAGAGTAATTTAGGTCTAAAGTGAAAGTAAACAGCTGACAAAGAAAACCAATGTGTAACAGTATATTAGATCTGGGGAGCTCTTAAAGTGACAGCAGTCTGATATTCCTGTTGCCTGTCATTCATGCTAATCAAACAACAAAAGAGAGAAAATTCTCAATGCTCTTGACTAAATCACTTTTGTAACTTAAATAAGAAGAAATATATATTTAATTTACACAGTGTTTCTATACAATTGATTACTTTATACAATGTATATAGCATTTCTTATTTGTTTGTTGTACTGTAGTTTTTTTTTTTTGTCCTATTGCTTGTAATTAGTTTCTTATTCTCTTTTAATTGCTGACTGTTTACTTGTCTTCAGTGAGCTTGAGTCTTTTTTATTATTATTTAGGCTAGTATTAGTTTTCTGTTATATTGACACTGGTGACGAATTATGAAATTTGTATGTTATCAAAAATTTTGATATCAAAAAGACCTTATTTAAATCAAAAATAACTTTATTGTGATATATATATATATATATATATATATTGTGAAATAAAATTACTCATAACGTGATCTAAGATTTTGGTCATATCGTCCACCCCTTTCAGACAATTAAATGATATTCCGAGTTCATTTGAAACCAAGGCGGTCCCAGTCCTGCACCCTCATGACAGCATCTTTTGACACCATAGCCATGGTTACAGTTACAGCAGATGCACAGAAAGCTTTGCAGCTGAGATTAAACAATCTTAACATCTATATTCGTAAACAGCTTTCGTTCCGTCTAACATGCAGATGTAACACACCCATGGCCAGTTGCTATAGTGACTACAGTGAATGGAATGACATTAAACATGCCCACTCTGGCCAGCCTCACTGCGCCCGGCTTCTTTCTAACTGGTTGGCCCTGTTGAGTGACAGTGAGATGGGCCATTGTGTGGCGGCGGTGTGGAATTTTTCAGGCTAATCTCTGGATTACCGCCACGCTGAATAGAACAGCAGCTCCATTTTCCTCTCTCAAAGGTTTCCAGGTGAAAGAACTGGAGATGGCACCTAAGGTCGAAAACAGGGATCATATTGTGCTTGCACAATCTGTATTCTCTTACCATATTAAGTGAATCTGTATATTTTTAAGAGCCGCACTTCCTCTCATCTCTCAGACAGGGTGAGCTCTAAGTGGCCCTTCAGGACAAACATGGCTAGACAGAATGCAGGGCGATTTCTAACTTATTTAACAAATTTCAGAATGTCCATTATAGTAGACAAACAGTTTTAGACAGTAGTTTATGCTGCAGGGCATCAGTTATGTTGTCAGAATAGCTTCTCTCTGTTTCTACGAAGCTACAAAAACACCTTCTTTGTTTCTTTGATTTGTGTAAAAAAAACAAAAACAAATTCTGCATGTACAAAAATAAATAAATAAATAAATTCTGCATGTACAAAAAAAAAAAATAAATAAATGAAGCTCCACACCTCTGACATGGGGTTAGAGGTACTTGTTTTTTTGTTTGTTTTTTTTTTTAATTTTTATATATATATATATAATATATATATATATAATATATTTGTAATTCTCAAATGTCACTTCTGTGGGGGAAAAGTCAGTTTGGAATATTTGATGTTCAGTATAACTGGATGTTTGTATTGAGTTGCATTTTAAACTAGTGTCTGTAATTACTAGGTATGCATGATATTGGATTTTTGCCGTTATCCGATATGCCGATATTTTTCAAATCATTTTGGCCGATACCGATATATATATATTTTATTTCGCTTTGAAACAACACCAAGTCTCTCCTGTGTAGAAATTATAAGCAAACTATTTTTTAATTTTGGTTAGTTTTGAGCAAAAAGTCATGTTTGTGATTTTTATTCATATAAGCTCTAGCTTCTGACCTTTAAATCAAAACAGACTTGTGATTTTATAACATCAAATACTGCTTTATTTATACAGGCAGAAATTATAAACAAACTATTTTAATTTTGGTTAGTTTTGAGAACTATTAATAACAATGTACAGTATAAGCTGCTGCAGGAAATAATTACTTATTAAATTACTTATAGAAACTACAGATTTATTATACACATTATTAATTATTATTTTGATACCAGAGACACAATAAATGTGCAGTGCTTGCTTTTTCTTTTGTAACACTGGTATTTACTGGTTTTCAAATGCAAATGTACAGTATTTTGAATTTTGAGTAGTATATGGTTCCCTGTTATCAGAAAAGCAGAATTATTGGATGTTGCTTTTTTAGTCATAATTAAAGATCATTTGTAAGTTTCTCATCTCAAAACTGAGGAGGATACGAAAACATACCTCATTTGAACTCTAATACTTTCTCTTAGTAAATCTTTAATTTTCATAATAGCACTTTTAGTTGAAGTTCAAACCAAGTTTGTAATCACTTTTTTTTATAATGTGGTTAGCAATTATGCACACTCATCCTCGCCTCCTGAAGAGATGAGACTGGTCTTACCTGCTGTACAGTTAAGCCAAAGTGAAACTACCAAAGCCCTTGAAGTGTAAACTGATCAATTTAGACCTCACTATACACCTATCATCATGATTGCCTTTGTTAATGTCTACAAAGCCATTTTAACCTTTATGACTACATTTCTGCCTGACTTTGGGACATGTCACAGTTTGTTAGTCAAAGTTCTCTGGTTTTAACTGTCATTAAGTCTTAGTTATGATGGAAAATTCTTATGTTTCATGTCAGGTTTAAATATTAAAATATGCTAAAATAAAAATATGTGCAAGTAAAACAATATCAGTAGAGCAACATATGAGATTAAATTTAACTAAAAACTCAAAACTTAGTCTCAGCAAATTTCCATTGGGCTCGTTGTTGTACATTCCAGCATTATGAAGTTATCGCACATCTTTTCTTGTTTTTACAACCAAATTTCTTCAGACATTGACATTGTTCTTTCTTAATGATGTTTTGAATTGTCATATCTGATATTTTTCCCCTATACACATATTTGACACTTTCCAAACACCGCCTGACAGCAACTTGAGTGAAGCTCAGTCTACAACTTCCAAACTAATTGTCAAAACTGGCAAATGTTAGTCTTAAATATAGTGTTTGCCAAGCAATAAGACGTCAACATTGTGAATTCAAGTCAGGAGTCTCAAGTCCACATCTCTGATTTTCACTGATAAACATTTCATTGAACAAATCTAGGTCAAATGTGTATTGAACAGTTCTGGGCTTCTTTAAAAACTCTTCAATAAAATTTACAATTTGGTTGAATATAGATAAAGTAGGACATTTTAATCTTTATTGAGAGTTATGTATATATTACTTGCATGCATTTCATGAGTTTATGAGTTTCTTTTTCAGTGGAACGCTGAGATATTCTGAAGAATGTTTCAACTCATTTGTCTGCACAATACAAGTCAATGGGGTCCCAAAGTCAACAGTGGACTTTAATTTTATGGGAAAAAAAAAAAAAAAAAAAATTGTGTTCCACAGAAGAAAAAAAATTGAGTGAGAGTGGGAACACTGCCGTTTAAACCGTTCAGTACGATTTTTAAAATGTTTTTGAAATAAGTCTTTTATGCTCACAAGTCTGCATTAAATTGATCAAAAATACAGTAAAAGCAGAAATATTGTGAAACATTATTACAATTTAAAATGGCTGTTTTCTATTTTATCACATTTTAAAATGTAATTTTATTTCTGCGATGGCAAAGCTGAATTTTCAGCATCGTTACTTCAGTCTTCAGTGTCACATGATCCTTCAGAAATAATTCAGTATGCTGATTTGCTGCTCAAGAAACATTTCTTATTATTTATTATCTTCATCAGTGTTGAAAACAATTGTGGAAACCATAATGTGTTTATTTTTTTATTTATAAAATTTTTGTTGAATAGAATGTTCAAAAGAATGAATTAATTTAAAATAGGATAATTTTTGATAAATTTAATGCATTCTTAGTGAATAAAGGTTGTGTAAAAAATAAATAATATGACCCCCAAACTTTTGAATGATAGTGTAAATAATAGAATATTCATTTTTGGGTGATCATTTATTCTAAACGAGTATGGGTCATTGCCATTGCCATTTGT
Organism: Spinibarbus caldwelli; assembly: GCA_039654775.1. NCBI lineage: Eukaryota > Metazoa > Chordata > Actinopteri > Cypriniformes > Cyprinidae > Spinibarbus > Spinibarbus caldwelli. The sequence goes on from CM077241.1 coordinate 14,829,579, forward strand.
ATTTTATTTGAAAACAGTGATAAATTATCAGGAACTGTCCCACTTTTCCTGTATTAGCTTAGCAAAGTGTACTTTATGTGGCAAACACTGCTGGAATATTTTGTTTCCCCCCCCCCTTTTTTTGGGTTCAACTCCAAATATTGGCTCTAAATATTTGCCAATGCCAGTAATTGATTCCTCTCTATAAGATAGTCTTCTTTTTAACAATCCTTGGCAAACTTTACATTTGATAATAAACATCATGGTTAATTCAGCACACATTGAGCCTCTGTGTATGCTTAGTGATCAATACTGTCCTCTGAAACATCTTTTATTGCATTGTTGTGGTCATAGTGTTGGTGTGTTTGCCTTATAGGAGTCAGGAAGATAGCGGACTAGTGACAAAAACAGTCGCTCTGTCTCTCACAACAAACACTATTAAAGTTAATGATCAGCCATCCACATCCTCCATCCGTGTGTCAGAGAGATAATGGTGAAATGTTAATACACAAACACTGCATTGTTTTTGTAGTATAAATGTAGGTCATCACATTTTTCTGCTTCTAATTGTTCAAAAGAGCTCCATTTAAGTATACAGAAATGAGCTGCATTTTCAAAACGAGTCATTCGTGAAGCAGTCAGGTGGATGTTAGATTGTGTGAGAATAAAAATGCTGCATTATGAGTGTGCAGTGACTAATAGACTTGTTTGTGTCTTCAAAACAATTACAGCGCTCCTCTCACTTTAATGTGTGTGCTGTCACTGTGCGGAGGGTCTTTTAGATTGAGCAACTTTAAGCTTAAAGACAGGTGTGGAATGGGGTCGTTCAGAGTCGTGAGCTGATACATATGCTCTTATCCTGGCAGCGAGTCATGCACGAGGCTGTAGTGACAGATGCAGTGACGCATTTGGAGGCGAATGATGTTGAAGGTTGAATGTGAGGCTTAATATGCAACCGAAGCATTCATTTGCAATTCGTACGTAACGTGATGGGATTCTAGCTCCAAGAATGGAAAATGTACTAAATGCATGTTATGTTCAACAAATGTGTCATCTTTTCTGTTTGTGATGAGTTGATATCTGTATTCTAGTGTACTTCTCAAAATTGACGTCACCATATACAGTATATGAATCTAATATATACTGTACAGTCTTTGTCTTCTAGTAAAACGCACTAAAAGTTTTGATGACTCATCTTGCACTTATGGGCGTGTCCAGTTTTTGGTCCAATGAAAATCTCATTGAATTAATAAATTGGATCAAAAATGTATTTTAAATTGTTTTAATTTAATCAAAGGTGATAGACATTTATATTGTTACAAAAGATTTCGATTTCAAATAAATGCTTGAACTTTCTATCCGTCGAAAGAATCCTGAAAAAAAAAAAAGTCACGTTTCCACAAAAATATTAGGCAGCACTACTTTTCAAATGTTCAATATTGATAATAATAATAATAAATGTTTCTTGAGCAGGAAATCTGCATATTAGAATGATTTCTGAAGGATCACGTGACACTGAAGACTGGAGTAATGATGCTGAAAATTCAGATTTGCATCACAGACATAAATTACATTTTAAAATATATTAAAATAGAAATGTTATTTATTTTTTTTAACTGTACAATTTTTTTTTTAAAAAATTACTGTTTTTGTTTTTACTGTATTTTTGATCAAATAAAGACTTGAGCAAAAGTGAAACTGAAGAATAGTCATTACCAACCCTAAACTAGGGTTACTCTAAGGCCTATTGGCTAATGACTTTTTTTTAAAAGGTCAAACTGAAGTTGAGCAAATATGAAATATAAAGGCAATTTCTGACTCTTTTTTTATTTTCTCTTAATTGTCCTAATTAAAATATGTTCGCTAATCTTACCTCCTCGTATTGTACGCGCCCACCGTTTCGAGCAGATGGCTTTGAATTTCACAGCACAGATATAAATATCTTTTTGTTTGGCAGCCAAATTAGTTGACGTCAATGTATTTTTTTAAGCTCAGTAATAGATGTTAGACATTATTTTCTTTATTTTTCCCTTAATTTTCTTTTTCTATTTCCTGTGACACTGCATATTATATATGTGTTCTTAATTGAAAATGCAGTTTTCACATGCAGCAGTAAAATTTCCCATACAATATGGCATTATTAGAGCAGTGGGTGCTTCCTTATGCAAACACACAGTCACACACCCACAACCCTTGATGCAAATGGACTGAGGAAAAGTCTGAATTGTTTATGTAAAATTGTGGTAATGGACACCCAGTGGCAGAGCAAAATGCACACTGTTTTATTTACCCAGCCTGTTGTTTGCACTCATTAATCTCGCAACTTTGCAAATACACATTCATACGGTTGACTTGCATCTCGTCTCGCACACATAAAAACATCATTCACTCGTGTGCACACATCACTGTATTTGCACGCAGGTCGTTGTGATTTCTGCGGTTCCAGAGACAGATGCACATTTGTACACCCTGTGCAAAAGGCCAATTATCTCAAGGCTGAAAAATACTGTCGTGTTGAGATAACTTTAAAGAGATCAACCAGAAATTAAAGCTGCCATTTACTCAACCTCATGTCATTCCAAACTCACACTACTTTGGAGCTGAGAAGCTGCTATGACATAAAATCAAACCCCAATCACGACCGTTACAAACTGATTTCAGTTCCCTTGACATGACCAGCTGGTCTCGTTTTCTGTCTTGTGCTCTCAAATCAGCTGAGTCAGAGAACACTGGGTATCTAAATATACACTGACACACACACAGCGCCCCTACAGGTCTTTATATCCACCTCCACCGCTGACCTACTGCCGGCTTAATCAATGATTTATTGCATGACATGATTATGATTAAATACTGTGGGGTGTCAAAAGAAAAGGCTTGCACGTTTTCTTGGTTTAGTTGTTTTCATATTTCCTCATTTACTCACCCTCATATCATTCCAAACCTGTATGATTGTGTTTATACTGTGAACCACACAATGTTGGAGATTGTTTGAGTCGCTCTTTTCCATTCAGTTACAATGGGAACAGAAAGGTCAATTCATGTGTCAACAATATTTAATTCAGGAATTAATTATCCTTTTGAGTTGGACCTTTCATTGAATCTGTTGATGCAATTCACAAAACCGGTTCTTTAGTTCTGACTCAATGATTTAGTTTCAGCAGTAAAAGAGATAAAGAGGTAAATTCTGTTATCAGTGACTCACCCTCATGTCGTTCCACGCACATAAGACTTTTGTTTATCTTGGAAATCCAAATGAAGATTTCTTTTCACTGAAACCTAAGAGATTTCTGTCCCTCCTTCTACCAGCTTCAAAGAGGTATAGATGTGAATAAAAGTTTATATGTGAATGAAAGCCTAAATTAAATCTGTTCATCATATAAATGTCTCTTCAGAAGACTTGGACTAAAGCATTTGATTCATTTGGATTAGTTTTACGACGTCTTTATGAACTTTTTGAGGCATCAGAATTTTGGTCTCATGTGTTTGGAATAACGACTAATTGATAACAGAACTTTTATTTTTTAGTTTTTATTAAATAACCCTATAGCAGTTAATAAAAATTAAAATCATAAAAAAGTTACTTAAAACAAGAAAATGAAATAAATGTTACTTGGGGGGGGGGGGGATTTTTATTTCAGCACTGAAATAAAAATGAATAAAATGAAAATTATTAAAATGATTAAATTGAAAACAGAAAAAAAAAATATTAATTGAAATATTAATAAACCTATAATAGTGTCTAAATGATAATAAAATAACTCTGCCCTGAAGATTAACTATTATCAAATAATGATTTAAACTTAGTTCTGTTCCTTTCACAAAGCTATCATATATATGACTTTAGACTTGTTGTGTCCTTTTTGAAGCTTGAAACTTCAGTCCCTTATTATTCATTTTCAAGGGAAAGTCCCTTTAATTAAATGGTTCAGCTTCAAATATTAATATTTTAGCATGATGAATGCTGTTACGATCACAAACACTGGAACGGAGGAGGAGTGAAACTGTCTTTAATTGGCCAATCACAGCTGAGTAGAACTAATTGGTCAAGCTGGTCTAACCTCTTTTACTATGGGTCTCTTTTCAGGGATGACAGCAGTATCTTTGATGGGTTGATGGAAGAAGATGAGAAGGACAAAGCAAAAAGGTGATTAGACAAGCAAACATTACGATTATTATTATGATTTCTCAACGGGAATTTCCTTTCGCTTACCTTGAGTCGAACTCCTATTATGAGCCAACCCTTTATTCCATTATCTCATGCAAGAGTGGTTTAAATATGATTCATTACACCAGAGGATTGTATAGACAAGTCCTTTTTCATGGTAGTATATCTAAAGTGGTTTTGCACCAGGAATAGAAACTTAAGTGTGACCTAGTTATGACCGTTTAAACCTGAGCACACAGCTTCACCCTCATTTTCTGTATACGGTCACAGAACCGTAAAATGGTTTCTTTCAGCACTGCCAGATTTTTCTCATATTAGATAGCGTCCTATTATCATTTTTAGGAGTAAATTCTAGAATTTAAGATAATTAAAAGATAGTTACATGACGTGTATTTAGTGCTTAACTGTGATTTCAAAAACTTCTAAAATACAGGTAAAATTATGTAATTACTCTATTATCTTGAAGTCATCAATGTTCTCCACCTCTTGTTTTTCCACCTACAGAGTTTCTAGGAACAAGTCGGAAAAGAAGAGGCGAGACCAGTTCAATGTGCTCATTAAGGAACTGGGCACCATGCTGCCGGGCAACACTCGCAAGATGGACAAGTCAACCATCCTACAGAAGAGCATCGACTTCCTGCGCAAGCACAAAGGTTACTGTAGTGCCATACCAATTAAACGTAACCAAATTTGTCAAAATCTTTTTTGAAAATGAAAGTAAATTCAATATTGTCATTGCCTAAAAGGAAAATATTGGGGGAAAAACATAGTTAACTGAACTGGAGCAATAATATGCATTTAAATACTACAGAAAACGAAACAATTACAGAGAAAAAGTTATTTATGTATTTTAATATTTTCAGTCAATAATGGTTTCTGTGACTTAAGTTGATTTCACAAGCCAGACTGTTTGCTATTGATGAATTCTAGCCAAATACCGCCCACTTAGACAGGAAGGAGCCGGCTGATGACATATAAAATGACATGTGAAACCTCCTCCACAGTTTGATATTTTCACTCAACATATAGGAGCGGGTATTTCTGAAATCAATAAGACAGTAGTAGACAATGAAGTGGTAGCTCATTGAATTAGTACAACAGTCTTCACTAAAGATTGTACAGACAACAGTGAAAAAAAGAAAATTGAAACAAATTTGGACAAATTCCATTTGGCATTATTTTTCTGGATAATGCAGTTTCTAAAAGAGGTGTGTGTGCTGGAAAGAGATTGAATAGTTTGGTGCAGTGCTAAAAACTTTGAGAAAATTGAATGTAATACCAAATAAAAATATTATAAAATGAATAAAATATATTAAAAAGGTAAAAGTGAAAGTATTATATTAAAACTAAACTAAAATAAAAATAACTGAAATATTCAAAAATATAAAAACCCTGTTTTAGGTGGCTGATATTACACGGTACATAATTATGTTCTATTTTCAGACAATCAGACATTTAGTTTATTAACCTGATGAAATAAAGCTTGTATGTTTTAGTTCTTTTTCCTGTATTTGAAATCGAACCCTTGTTTGTATTGTCTTTCCATCAGAAATTGCTGCACAGTCTGAGTCGAGTGAAATCCGTCAGGACTGGAAGCCGCCTTTCCTTAGCAATGAGGAGTTCACACAGCTGATGCTGGAGGTGAGGACTTACTCGTACAAACACACTTGCCTAAACCCCCTACTTCTGTGTATTCATTCAGTAAACACTAAAACAGCAGAATTATTAATATTCTTAATTTGATTTATTTTTTAGGCACTAGATGGCTTCTTTTTGGCCATCATGACAGACGGAAACATAATCTACGTCTCAGAAAGTGTCACGTCTTTATTAGAACATCTACCTGTGAGTATGAACACTGTATTTATTTGCATTTAAATAAAATCATACTAACCCAGCACTTTTGAATGGTTGTGTAATTTTTTAAAAAATAGCGTGACAGAAACGTCCTCAAATTCACTTCATGTGGGAAGTTAGGCCTCTAAATTCATCAGCGACTAAAAATATTTAAGCAAATATTAGTTCTAAATTAATTTGATGACATTGCTAAACTGTTATTCATGTGGACAACTAGTCCTAACCTCCTAACCTAACCACACTGACACACTGATATTTGCAGCTACAATTGATATTGCATCCATGCATTTGTTACAACAATTCTCCAGCCTCCAGCTATTCTTGTGAACGGCTTTTCCTATGTAAGTATAAGAGATACTGACAATGTCTGTTGTTGTGTTTTCAGTCTGATCTTGTGGATCAGAATCTGTTGAATTTCCTTCCACTGGGTGAGCACTCAGAGGTGTATAAAGCCCTGTCCACACACATGCTGGAGGGAGAGACCCTCACCCCAGACTACCTAAAAAGTAAGAATCACTCTCATACAGTACTTGCTGTCTTTACATGTTTATCATCTCCTCATGACCAAAAATTGGTTTCTTCTGGTCTCTCTTTCTCTGTCTCTGTGTTATTGTCTTATTTCTTTGAGCACAGATCACTAGACTAGAGCTCATTAATGCTGTTTTCTTGTTTTTGTTTTGTTTTGTTTGCTTCCCTGCAGCAAAGAACCAGTTAGAGTTCTGTTGCCACATGCTCCGGGGGACAATCGACCCGAAAGAGCCACCCGTTTATGAGTATGTCAAGTTCATCGGAAACTTTAAGTCCCTCAACACTGGTGAGTGTCAGAACGAGTGCCTGCAGCATCAGCCGAGTCTTTCATATGGATCCATTTATTGAATTACCCAGCCAAGTGCTTGATTGCTTGTGCTTCTTATGAGAGTAGATAGAGCAAGGATCATTATTTGAATAGGAAGTGTTGCGAAAAGCCTGTGTGCCAAAGAAATAGGCTTCTGACCCAGATTTTGAGATGGAAAGTTGACCGTTTGTGGCTTAAGGTGAAGTGTATAATTTGACGGGCGTCAGTAAATATAATTGTAAAAATAATGAATGAAGGTTTTCGAACAGCCTTTGTTTGCACAGATAGATAGTCCCACCCCAAACTCACACCATTGGTGGAGCCAATGTCGCTTGGAATGATCAAACAAACAGAGCCATGTTTTTCCCCACAGAGCTGCTGTTTACACTTTTCAGGGGAATCAACCTACAAATAGACTTAATTATACAGTAGTTGATGGAGTATTTAAACATCACCTTTGTATAATATAGAATGATATATAATAAATGTAGGAAATTTGTTTTAATCCCGTCAGTGGAATTATTGACGACAAATGTTTGTTGAAGTTTTTTTTTTTTTTTTTTTTTTTTTTTTTTTTTTTTTTTTTAAATTAAACCATTTTAATTAAAATAGATAATACATAAGCAATACTCATTATATTCCATTTCAGGATTTCAGGTTAATAAATCCTTCATATGCTTGAAAAGTTAACTAATAAATGTTTAATGGTGGAAAAGTTCAATTTGTCATAGTTTGATACATTTTTGTCCATTTGCAAAACTATTTTGATACTTTTTTGGATTTATGATCCTTCTAATTTGCTGATTTGCTGCTCCATATGCTTAATACATTTATTAATATTATTAGTGTTGAAAGCAGTTATTTATTTATTTATTTTGTTTGCTTTTTTTCATTTTATCATAATTATTATTTTTTTTTTTTGTATAAATATAAAAGTGTTTACTGTCACTTTTGACCATTTTAATGGGAGTATTAATTCTGACCCAATTTTTTAATGGTAATTGAACTTTTGACAGGTATGTCTTTAAATTAATTCCCCTAAATAATAATACTAGGAACAATGATCATATTTAATTTTCAATTATTATTAATATTAGTGAGAGTAAGATGGACTAAAATGAATGAACGACACTGAACAAAAAATTCACCAGTGTAACATTTTTTTTTCAACATTCATTATTTTTGTTAAAAGACACAAACTATATCTTAAAATGAACACTGCAGAAACATACTGTTTTTGATACCAAAAAAGTTTCTTATACCTGAATTAATATTTAGTATTTGACGTTTCCTCACAAGTGCTGCCCCTAGTGGTAGACTAAAGAAAATATGCTTATTGTTTATCATTTCTCTCAAAACACTTCCATTCATGAAGATTTGCTTGTCTTTTCCTCTGTAGTGCCTAACTCAACACGTAACGGCTTTGAGGGAGTGATCCAGCGTTCGCTGAGGCCCATGTTCGAAGACAGAGTGTGTTTCATAGCGACTGTGAGGTTAGCCAAGCCTCAGTTTATCAAGGTAGGTTGAGCCAAAGCAGACTAGGCACCTTCACCTTGGTCCTGTGACTTCTAATATTTGCCTGACAGACAGTGACAGCCTCAGTGAGATCTGTTGTGTACATATTCATCATGACACGGGGTGAATGTATGTGAGTGGGCGTGTTGATAGACACTGTACATGTTTGTGCAAGAATTGGCTTTGTTTTTGAAGACGCTGATAAATGACCAGCATGCAAAACACTCTGTGAGAAGTAGGTTTCACTTGGTTTCTGTTCTCGTTTTTTGCCTGCTAGATGTGCTTATAAGTAAGAATTATCTTGTTTGTAACCTCTGTTCCACAGGAAATGTGTACTGTGGAGGAGCCCAATGAGGAATTCACCTCCAGACACAGTTTAGAGTGGAAATTCCTCTTCTTGGATCACAGGTACAAACTTCTTCTATTCTCACGACTGGTTTTGTGAGCTCATTGTCAAGCACACATATCACCTTGCCTCTCCAGGAAAACTAAAGAGTACCTCTGCTAGTTTGTTTCACTTAGACCAGGATATTAAGATCTGGCTCAGGTGATCTGATCACTAGAGGTCAGACGAGATTTTACTCTGGATAGAATGTGTCACCTGTGACCTCTTGCGATTGGATTTCAAGGAGAGGATCTCTGATTTCATGACTGCATATCTACTGATATATCACTATGTCACTAGTGATAATGAGGACTAAAGTTGGAAAAATAGATCTAAGGAAGGAAATGAAAAAAGTGAAAAGAAAGAAAAAGGTGCAAATCGTTGTAAAAAAAAAAAAAAGTGTGCTTAATTGAGTGTACTTAAAATGATAAGTTTTTTTTAAAGTGTACTTGCAGAATATTCTGAAATAAAAGACCACTACACGGAGTACACTTTCATGACTGTTTCTGAACACACTTTCAAAAAATGTACTTTGTAATATTATCAATACAAATCATCATGATTTAATACTATTTTGCCATGCACACTTATTTTGATGTGTTTACTAATGTACTAAAGCACATCTAAAGTACTTGATTATAATTTTAACAATAATGTTACTTGATATTACATTACAGGTGAATGTATTTTAAGTTTTTCATTGCAGTTGTGTAATTACAAATATAATTAATAAATATGATTAATATTAATTAATACATGACATACAAGTTTCAATAGAAATAACATTAAAATTAGTGCTGTCAGGCGATTAATCGCATCCAAAATAAAAGTTTTTTGTTTGCATAATATGTGTGTACTGTGTATATTTATGTATATATAAATACACACATACAGTATATATTTTGAAAATATTTACATATATACATGTATATATTTATATTCATATGATTTATATTATAAATAAATAAATATTAATATATAAACATAACATATTTTTCTTAAATATATAGATGCATGTGTGTGTGTATTTATACATACATAATAAATATACACAGTACACACACACATTATGTAAACAAAAACTTTTATTTTGGATGCGATTAATCGCGATTAATCATTTGACAGCACTAATTAAAATATATTTTTGTTTAACATAAATGCCTGTCAGTCCATTCAGGAGTACAGTTTAACCGAAAGTATGCGAAAGATGCGACTGATCTTGTTGATACCTCAAAGGTGCGTTTCTTCGAAGAATTTTTAAAGTCGTTTGTAACCATCAAGGTTTAAAACCTCCATTTTTTTATCACAATGGTTGATTGACAGGTGATTTGGTGACATATTAGTGGTGACATTGCAATGCAGTGCTACTCTACAATTAACTATATGACTTAACCTGAAGCTCAGTCGGGGCCTCAAAATGACTTAAAATGACATAAAAGTAGACAAAACAACTAAAAATAAAGTTCTTTTAATTCATATATGAGGGTTAATTTCTTGATTTATAGACCTGGAGATATCAGATTAATTAATATATTCATAAAACTCTTATAGAACATTCGTTTTTCTATTTATGCCAAGCTGTGAAATATTTTATAGGTTACAAATTGTAATTATAAAATATTTTTGAAAACAAATCCTAATCTGGTAATCACAAACAAATTGAAAAGTCATGGGGCACTAGAATATTGTTGTGGAAAATGGGGAGGCTTGGAGTAAAAAATGACTGAAAACCACTGTCTTAATGTCACGTCTTTACAGTATCTTGTTTTCGAGAAGTCCTGCACTTCAGGCTGTGTGAGGCTGGGACTCCTCCTGAGACTGTTCTCAGTTTTTGAAGACATTTGTTGTTCATGCTTGCACTTTGTTAGAGTAATCAATAGCTCACGTTCAGCCCACAGGCTCAAATGCTTATACATCTGGAATAACATGAACATCATTTTCTCTATAAAATCCTAATGCCATTATACTTGGAAAGGTTTTTACTGAATTTAGATGAGTTGTTTTGGAGGAATAGCTGCTGGCGCTGCTGCTACTCTATATTTAGTTCAAATCACGGATTCGGTTTAATCGGCACAGATGCTAGATATTAAAGCGACTGAATAAGATTTTCCACATTATCAGTTGTTTAGCAGAAGCTAGTGGCGTTTTAGATCTTTTTATGCTGTTTTTATCCCAAAACATTTTCATATGACTCAAGGAATGCCTGAAAATCTGTTCCAGGACCTCAGTCTTTGCAAAAAAAAAATGGCACTGAGTCATTTTAAAATGGTCAATTGTTCATAAATAATAGATGGTCTGAATTAAAAAATGTAGAAGTTTCAGAAGTTTTGAATTCTAGTCATAAAGTAAAACTTTTTTTTTTTTCCTAAAAGTGATGTTTTCTAAATGGGGTGTCAATTTAATCACCAAACAACAAAAAAATAAATAAATCAGTCAAAATCAATATATTATTTAAAACTTGAAAATTATAACAGTTTAATAAAATCTTTGACAATGAAAATGCGTTTAAAGGTAAATTTAATAACTTTATTAACTTCAGCGTGGTGGGAAAATCACAATGTGCACATTTGAACAGTTTCTTTGAGGTCTGAGCTTTGAAATTGAATTTCTATTTATTTATTTTTTCATTTAATTCAACATTTTGTAACATTTGATAACACCAATGACAAGATATCAATGGAAGGATCTAGCATATTCATGAACAAGGGTATTAATTTAAAATATTTTGTTTTACTTTTAACACACTTGTTAGACTTTGTACTAATGCTTAACCTGGATAAAAAATGAAATAAATAAAAAACAATTGTCATAGAAGTGTTATTCAGATTGAAGGGCACAAGGGTTTTTTTCAGACACTTGACAAATTCAAGTAATTTTGTAGGATATTTCTGTTTTGTTGAAATGTGCAAAATGGTATTTAACAAACTATTAGAATAGATTAGATGAGATTATACGATGATGCCTTTTATAAAGAGTTTCTTCACTATTTGAATTCTTTTTTTATGAATCAAAGTCAATGGACATATTTGTCACCATATTTTTTTAGAATGACCCCACTGAATACGTGTATGCAGATGATGTGAAGTTGCGTTGTATTTTGTAGGGCACCCCCCATCATAGGCTACCTACCCTTTGAGGTTTTGGGTACGTCAGGGTACGACTACTATCATGTAGATGACCTGGAGACCCTGGCCAAGTGCCATGAACACTGTGAGTTCCACTACTGTTTGTCTCCTCACTTTAAAAGGTGGACAGCGGTTTGAAATTTATGAATGAATGCCACTGTCTTGAGTTTGACTTTGTAAATAATAAGATGCCTCTCTCTGCAGTGATGCAGTATGGTAAGGGGAAGTCGTGTTATTACCGTTTCCTGACTAAAGGTCAGCAGTGGATCTGGCTTCAGACTCACTACTATATCACCTACCACCAGTGGAACTCACGGCCGGAGTTCATCGTCTGCACACACACTGTGGTCAGGTGAGAGTCTCAGAACATGTAACATCTGAACGACTAACAAGAAAGAAACAGCTGCCATTCAAAGCAGGATGTGGTCCTTCTGTTTATAGAGATATTCTTACTTTTTTATTATTTTAAACATTCTGTATTTTCTTCATCTCAGTTATGCTGAAGTGAGGGCTGAACAGCGCAGGGAGCTGGGTATTGAGGAATCACCTCCTGAGATCTCAGCAGACAAGGTGAGGCATTACTGAATTCAGTTCTGAATATAGAACTGATATAACAGGCAAGTATGTAAAGCATCAATAAATACATTTATTTACACAGACATATTTATATACATTTGATTAAATATTATACTATTAAAAGTAATTTTAAATAACTTATTTATTTTAATGCGTAATCATTTATTTCTAATATTTATTATTTATACATAGAAATTTAATATATTAATATATTTTATTTATTTATTTATTCAATTCTGAATTCTCATTCATCCTCCAAATATAATAGACAAATATGTAAAATTTATTTAAACTAATGTATATTTTATTTAATCTTGATATTAAATGATTATTTATTTAAATATGAATGTAATATTTGTAATATTTTGTTTATTTATATACTTTTATTTAATACATTTTGTTCTTATTTTATTAATAATTGATTTACATTTTAACATGCAAATAAGTAAAATATCCGTATTTGTATTCACACAAATTCAAATTCTTTTAAAATTCTAATTCATTATTCATAAAACATATATTTTATTGTTTTTTATATATTTATATATATGTGTGTGTGTGTGTATATATATATATATGTGTGTGTGTGTGTGTGTGTGTGTATATACATTACATATATATATATATATATATATATATATATATATATATATATATATATATATATATATATATATATATACATATATATATACAACTTATTTTGTAAGTTGAATATATTTATTTATAGTTTATTTAATTAAGTTAATAAACCTTTCAGGTAACCTTTTTATTTTTAAAGAATGTTTTTTTTTTTCCCCTTATTATTTTCTGTGGTAATCAATATTGTGCCACAAATGCTGTTTTTGCACTGAACCCAGAACAATCCTAATCTCACTCTGCTCAGTCTCAGGACTCCGGCTCTGAGTCCCAGTTGAACACCTCCAGCCTGAAGGAGGCACTAGAGCGATTCGATCACAGCCGCACACCCTCCGCTTCATCACGTAGCTCCCGAAAGTCGTCCTCACACACCGCCGTCTCGGACCCGACGTGTACGTATACATACCAAAGAGAGAAGATGGTGCTCAAAAAAACACAGCCATAGCATGTTAAGATGTTTACACATATTTAAACGCTGACTGACCCATATATGTTTGTGCATCTATAGCCACACAGACAAAGCTGCAGACAGACCATAACACACCCCCCCGCCAATCAGTGTCAGCCATTGAGATGACATCACAGCGGAGGTCCTCCATTAGCAGTCAGGTTGGTACATGTCATCATCACTGAAATACAGTGACCAAACGCAAAACCCATTTTAACATGGACATAAACAACAATTTAGGATAAGAAGAGAAAATTATAACATAAAATGAAATTGCCCACAATGAGTATTGACCTTGTGTGTCGTCCCTCTTCAGTCGATGAGTTCTCAGAACACAGGACAGACGATGGCAGCATCTCTTGTGTCTCAGCCTCAGCAGCCTCAACCACTTCAGCCCAGTGTGCAGGTAATTCAGCATTCCTATTACTGCATTCACTTCTGTCACTCTTGCTAATTAGTGTTTAGTAGGGGTGTAACGATTCACTCGTTTTCTCGATGCATCGATTACAAACCCTGAGGATGCATATGCATCGATCTTGAAACATGGATTTTTGAATCGTGAATCGTCGATTTTGGACAGTAATCGATTTAAAATGCTAAGAATCGAATGAATCGCGATTTCTATAGCGATTCAATGCTTTCAAAATATATACACCTTAAATTACTACAAGCACGAATTAATGGAGACCTTGAACAGTGTTCGTGCCTCACATCTCTCCTTCACGCGCTCCACTATATTTACTGCCTGTCACAGGATTGCGCTATCGCTCCGTTCGTCTCACAGACACATTTTTTGAGCAGCTGATGTGTGATCTCTCCTGAGTACTCGTGGCCAGTACTGCTAAAGAGAAGTAGTTTTAGTTTTCTGTAGTTTTTCAATGGCTCTCGGTAATAACGTTGACATTACCTGAGCAGTCAAAGGTTGCGCATTTATTACATGGACGGAGCAAAAATGTAAGTGTCTAAAGCATACGCACAGTTCTATTGAATGATTAATGTATTTTCACAATGTCGTTGAAACGAATGCATGAAGAAAACTATTAAAATAACCACAGCATTAACAACAACCTGGAGCGCAAGGTTTATCTGTTAATCAGATGCACAAGTAGCATTCGTTGCTATAGGAAACAGACATCGGACGCTTTTTCTTTCAGAATCATCATTCACCGATGGAGAGGAAAAGTTAAATACCATGTGATCTCGCGCTTGTAGAACTTAAGACGTGCCAGGAAATGCCTAATATGGACAAAGGCAGCTGCAGCTAAGCTGAATAAAAGAAACTGGTGAAACGTTAAGACAATAAACGCAATAAATAAATAAAATTCACGAATGATGCAGTGCTAATTGACATATTTATTACAGTACAGAAACAATAAAGTTTTCTACCTTATTCTGTGCAGAAAATTGAAATAATTGTTTGTAGTATATAAAACAATCATTAAATTGCCATTAGGAAAAAATTATAGATTACAAATGATTTATTATTGTCCAGCAGTGTATTTGATTTCTTATAGCAAATTCAAAGTAATACATAATACTTTTAAATCTCTTTTTTTAAAATCTTGGCGTACATAAATTTCTACATATGCCATGTCACGCCATAGCATCATTAAACTAGCATCTAACAATGGACAAAAGTGTTTTTTTCTCTAACTTATGGTTCTCTAACCATAAAGGCTGCTGTGTAATTTGCCCTCTGACTAAGCATTTAAAGAATTTAGGGGAAGTATTTACATAATTCTATGAATGCACTGAAAGAATGCAGAGTCGAATCGTTAATCGAATCGAATCGAATTTAATTGTGAATTGAATCGAATTGAATCGTTCTGAATTTGCAAAAATCGTTCTTGAATCGACTCGAAAACCTATGAATCGTGAATCGAATCGATTCGCTGTCTACCCAAAGATTCACAGCCCTAGTGTTTAGGTCTTTGGGTGCCTAGTGCCACTAGAGCAAGTATTAAAATCACATTTTAGGTTTATTAACATATATTTAAAGGGATAGTTCACCCAAAAATGATAATTACCCCATGACTTTCTTCTTTCAGACAAATACAATTGGAGTTATATTTAAAAATATCCTGGCTCTTCCACTAGAGAGTGGCGTTCCAGTGGATGATATAGGTGTAGCATAAGGTCACGAATTAGAAGTACAAAACGATTTTTGTAACGAAAAATTCGATATAAGCCAAAAGGAGACTGGTTTTCCTCTGCTCTAAACAAAACTTGGTTCTCGTGAGATTAGCATATTCTCACTGGAGTTTACACTACGCATACGTCCTGCATCATCCTGCACCATTGATTCACTTCAGAGGGCCTTTATTAACCCCCCAGAGCCATGTGGAATACTTTTTATGATGGAGGGATGCACTTTTTTTGTGCTTCAAAAAAACCCTGATCCCCTTTACTGTCATTATAAAGCTTGGAAGAGGCAGGACATTTTTTAATTTTCAGTTTGTATTTGTCTGAAAGAAGAAAGTTATATAGACTTATGATGGCTTGAGGGTGAGCAAATCATGGGGTAGTTTTCATTTTTGGGTGAACTATCCCTTTAAGAATCTGAATAATTAGATATACTACAGTTTACATAAAGTCTACATCTTACCTAGCTGTTATCGTAATATTTTAAAATGAATTTATATAAAATGCTGCTGCAAAGCATCATGTGACCTTGAAGAGCATTTTGCAGGATCATTTTGCATCTGAAGACCTGTATTGTTCTGGTAGTTTTAACCCCTAAGGCCTACTAAAAGTCTTATACCTGGTGCTGCTCATTATTTTGTAGCCGGCGCTGCAGTTTTCCACGCAGATGGATGCGATGCAACATCTTAAGGAGCAGCTGGAGCAGCGCACACGCATGATTGAGGCCAATATCCAGAGACAACAAGAGGAACTGCGGCAAATCCAGGAGGAGCTGCAGAGGGTGCAAGGCCAAGGCTTACAGGTTGGAACACCCCCTAGCTTTTGATTAAAGATTCACTCCCTGCCTCAAATTGACACCCTTTTTTTGGCTATGTAGATGTTCTTGCAGCCCGGAGGCGGCGGTCTCAACCTCGGCTCAGTCCAGCTGACGCAGGGATCATCCGTGCAGCCAGGGGGCGCTCTATCCATGCAGGGGGCAGTGGTGCCAGCAGGGAGTCTGCAAAGTGGCCTGCAATCCACACATACAGGGACACAACACACTGTCACACAGCATCCTCAGCAGGCACCGCCACAACAACAGAACCTTCTCAGAGATCAGAGCTCCACTCTAACTCAGGTGAGACAGTCAGCTTTTCTATGAAAATACATTTAAAAAATGGCAACAGAAAAAAAGTGTACTAGGTACTAAATTCAAATTTAGAGATTCTGCATATGCACGTGAGACATTTT
This sequence comes from Spinibarbus caldwelli, assembly GCA_039654775.1. NCBI lineage: Eukaryota > Metazoa > Chordata > Actinopteri > Cypriniformes > Cyprinidae > Spinibarbus > Spinibarbus caldwelli. Next base: position 14,846,478 of record CM077241.1, read on the forward strand.
CATCAAAGCATTATTTGTTTTCCGACATTAAAGGGTTAGTTCACCCAAACTTTCTGTCATTAATTGCTAACCTTCATGTCGTTACAGACTCATAAGACCTTCGTTCATCTTTGGAACACAAATTACAATATTATTGATGAAATCCGAGAGCTTTCTGACCCTGCATAGATAGCAATGGAACTACTATGTTCAAGGCCCAGAAAGGTTGTAAGGACATCGTCCATATGACATCAGTGGTTCAGCTGTAACTTTATGAAGCTACGAGAATACTTTTTGTGCACACTTTATTCAACAATTTCTTCTCTTCCGTGTCAGTCTTCGAAGTGTGTTCATGAGAGTAACACGATGCATGGCCCTTGAACGTTTCAGTTGCATTGCTGTCTATGCAGGGTCAGAAAGCTCTCAGATTTCATCAAAAATATCTTAATTTGTGTTCCAAAGATGAATGAAGGTCTTACAGGTTTGGAACGACATGAGGGTGAGTAATTAATGACAGAATTTGCGTTTTTGGGTGAACTATTTATTCCCTTTTAAATTTAGGTTTTAAATTTACCATAATCAAAATCTTATAGGTCCTAACGCAAGTCATAATATTTTTATATAAACAACTTTAGATTAAATTCTACATTCAGTATATTTAAATTAAAATATGTAATTTATTGGTATAAAAAATAAAGTTTAGTCCCTCATGTTACTTAATGACAGGAAGTCCATCTGATTATAGTAATGCATCAAAAGATTATTGTCATTAACTAAAGTAAAACATATTTTTAACTGAAATAAAACTATATTTTTCATGAAAAAAACCCCGAAATGCTATTTAAAAATGTTGCCTTGATGACTTAATCCTAAATAGTAATATCTAATAAAACTAATACAAATCTTGTAAAATCTAAAAAAACCTAATTAAAAATAGAAATAAAAAATATAATAGTATAGAAATAGTACTAAAATAAGACTTCTACATGTTTAGAAGTGTTATATACTATGTTCAGAGGAATAAAATCTACATTTTTGCTGAATATTCAACCTTATAAATCCAAAAACTGGTCTGTAAATAAAATCTGTGGTACAACAGTCTTTTATTAAATGTGAAAGTATTTATAAATAGTATATTATTATATTATGTGTGTATATATTTAAATGTATAAATTTATTTAAATATAGTCTACCATCAGTTCTCTGTATCTCTGTCTGTTTTGTAGCAGTCTCAGAGGTCATCTCACACATTGCAGTCTCCTCAGGGAGGACTGCCTGCATCTTTGTATAATACCATGATGATCTCTCAGCCGGCACAGGCCAACGTTGTGCAGATCTCCACAAGTCTGGCCCAGAACAGCAGCCCCAGCGGAGCCGCGGTTGCCACCTTCTCACAAGACCGACAGATACGGCACATGTAGCTCCATTACAAACGAACATTGAGACTTTGAAACATGAAGTGCATGTACACAATTAAATAAGCACATTAAAATACTAGACTAGCTAAAAAGAATCATTAATCTCATTTCTCCTCTATTTCTTTTTTGTATATATAGCTCCATTGCAGGCTATAGAAACCTATTAGTTATTTACAATAAAACAACAATGAACAATAAAACATTCTTCAAAAATGCCTGGGGACTCTTGACCATGTCATGGCACAACTGGTCCCAACAGAAACTCATAACAAAGCTAAGTAATAACCTGTTGTCCTGCCTCCCACAGGTTCCCTGCTGCTCCACAGCTCCTCACTAAGCTAGTAACCGGCCCAATGGCATGTGGTGCAGTTATGGTGCCTACCACCATGTTCATGGGGCAGGTGGTGACTGCATTTGCCCCGCAGCAGGGCCAGGCTCAAACAATCAGCATCACCCAGCAGCAACCTGCGCAGACGCCAGAGCAGCAGGCTCAGACGCAGTCACAGACAGCTACAGGAACAGCTCAACAACAAGGACAGGCCCAGGCTCAGCTTGCCCAGCAGCAAACGCAATTCCTACAGGTACCACACGGAGGACTAGGACCCTTTTAACATACAGATGACTACCTGACTGTAGTGTATTTTCAGTCAAATTACTGATTAAAGAAAGTAGTGATAGTGAAAGTACTGATGTCTGATTTGTGAAAGAGTCATGCTTTAGTGTCAGATCTAGTCAGTGAAGGGATTAATGTGGCTGACAAAAGAGGTGTGAAAGATTCTTTCACAATTTGGATAATGGACACCTTTTGTCATTAAAATCAGCATGAAATGAAAATTCATTATTCTTATTTTTTTTTTTTAAATGAAATGTTGCAGTGTTTATTATGAATGAATTATCAGTGCATTTTTTTTTTTTTTAAATATGTGCTCCTGTAATCTTTAATTAAAAATATGAATGTTCCCTTCCCCCACATTATCTCTTCTTTGATGGCGTTTACATCAGCAATTGTCCATTTAGTTTCCACTTTTTATTGATTCCGGATCAATTACAAATCGACAAATGAATCAATTCCAGATGGACAACATCGTCTCGTCCTACATTTTTTTTTCTTGTTCGATATATATCACAATAATGATAAAAACTTTTCATTATTGTGAATGAAAATTTCAATTCAAAATTTCGGTTTCATACCGATTTGAATTGAAAATGGAGGGCTAGGGTGGCTGTGAAGATTTTTTTTTTTTGTGAATAATGACCTAAACCCCTGTCTGTTCCACATGCAATGCTATTAGAAGACCAGGAATACAGAATAGAAGTTCTATGGACTGTTTTATAGAGCTTTTGCATCTTGATTTGAAGCTTAGAAGTTAAATGAAAGAAGGCCAGTTTATTCCATTATTACACTTGTGTATAAAATGTCATTATTATAATATACACTACCCTTCAAAAGTTTGGGGTTTATTGTTTGGGGTTAAGAGTTTAATGTTTTTTGAAGAAGTCTGTTATGCTCACTAAGGCTGCATTTATTTGATCAAAAATACAGTAAAAACAGTAATATTGTGAAATATTGCTACAAATTAAAATAACTATTTTCTATTTTAATATATTTAAAAATGTAATTTATTCCTGTGATGGCAAAGCTGAAGTGTCACTTGATATTTCAGAAAACATTATGATGTACTGATTTGCTGCTTTTAAAAAAAAGAAGATAAAATTATCAATGTTGAAATCAGTTGTGCTGGTTAATGTTTTTTTTTTGGAAACTGTCACGCCATCTATCAGGATTCTTTGATGAATAGAAAGGTTAAAATAACAGCAGTTATTTGAAATAGATATCATAAAATAGATATAAACTACCCTTAAATTTTTTTCAAGTTTATATATTTAATGATCTCTTGAAGAGCACTTTTTTTAAAGTCCAGCCACTTTTATTAATGTTACTTTAAAATGCACAGTAAACTTTTTCATACCACTTTCTAGTATTAACCCAAATAATCATTTGAATCAATTAGTTATAACAATCTAACCCTCCCAGAGATTCTTCCTCTTATTAGGAGCATTTTTTTGTTTTGTTGTTGATACAGTATATAATATTGGTCATGTGTTGATTATTGACCTTAACATGAAATTAATCATTGCCAGGATTTCAAAATCACTACATCCCTACCATATATATATTAACGTTTCGTGTTTCCTCCTGCAGGCCCCTCGGCTTTTACATGGCAACCAATCTGCCCAGCTGATCCTTCAAGCAGCGTTTCCCCTGCAGCAGCAAGGCACCTTTGCAGCCGCAACACCACAACAACAGCAGCAACTGCAACAGCAGCAGCAACAACTGCAGCAGCAGCATCAACAGCAACAGCAACAGCTGCAACAGCAGCATCATCAGCAACAACAACAGCTGCAACATCAACATCAAAAACAGCAGCAGCAGCTGCAGCAGCAACTGGCAGCTCATCGCTCGGACAGCATGACGGACCCGGTCCAACGCGCCACCTCAGTATCTGATCGCACGTCAGGGACACAACCGAATCTCCACTGAGCAGTCCTGCAGGCTGAGGGGCTTCTGAGGGGGATGTTTGGAGCTAAAAAATAGCAGTATTTGTACTGTACCCTCTTAGATACCCTTCCGCTGCTTATAGGTGAAGGGCCAGACCTAAACGGGTGTCGTTTTTCACCCCGTGCCCTCTCCGACCTATAGGTAGATCAACGGCTGCTCGCACTGAATTCTAGGAGAGGTCCGACCACGAACTCCAAACTTTCTGTTTGCTGGCGAGGAAGCAGCGGCGTCTGGTTTTCCGCAAACTGTCTCGCCCCACAATAACCGCATCCTCTTCGTCTCGTATGCCCAGTGTGTGCCGTCATCCCTCTTTCACAGGTTTAATTTATGCAGAACGAGCCGCAGTGAAGGCTTCAAGACTTGAAGAAGTCGCCCAGGACAAACGGCACCCCTCTCTTTCTCTTGGCCTCTCTTTCGCTTCCTCTTTCCTCCTCATTTTACTTGTCGCAAGTAATTATGGGTCAGAAAATATTTTTAAGAATGTCATGTGGATTCAACTTTTATTGTACAGTTCACCTGTAAAATAATGTGTAAATATATGGACAAAAGGAAAGAGAAACTAATATTTTATATGATGCATGAGGCGAAAAGCGTAGTCTGTTATTTGTAGCTTTGAATATACTTTTTTTTTTCTAATATTCAGAGGAAAAAAGCAAAACTTAATACACATAATGGCTGATCTCTTCACAGACTTCCTTTTTCCAGTGGGATGAGGGTGAGTGTGTGTATGTGCTTGGGCACATGTGTTCGTATGTATGTGTGTCTGCCAAGCAGGCAATGCTGGATCCACAGATCGTGTCACAGTTGGTTTAAAACGGCCTTCGTCTTTTAGTAAAACTGTTAAAGGAACAGGCAATCTTTAGATGTTTTGCATCGTGTTAGTAATTGCGAAAATAGAAATATGAATATTTCAGAGAGATGTTTTACGTTTGTAAATAGTTTAAAGAGAAGGCTTCAGATTTAGTATATCATGCGGTTAGGCAAAAAAAAAAAAAAAAATATATATAGGAAATGGTGCTTTGACTGTTTAGCGCAGAATCATTACAGCTGGCGGCGGCCTCACGACATTCGCTATTATGTACCAATGTTAGTTACGTACTCTGCCAAACTGGAACTGATGCTTAAAACAGCAGAGTTATGATGAGGAAAAATATAATCGCATAGTGTGTATGATCCTAAACAATACAGGTATATTAGCGTAAGGCTAAGCCATAGCTTCCTATAGTTTTACAATGGTTTACATGGTTGTTAACACTGTTATACAGTGTTTTAGGTATGATTCACTAAATGGGTTTGAGTAACCAGAACTATTTTACACAACCAAACCTGTTCATCTTCTAGAGATAGTAAATTATCACACATTTGCACAGCTTTAATGCAGGAATACTCTCACTTGCCTTTCTTGGGTCTCCGCTCGTTGACAAACGATGACATTTCAATGATAGCAACTTGACTTCTTCCACTAACGCTGACATAGTCACTAGCAACTTCTAGCTCTTTGCCCAAAGCACAGAAAACAACCCTAATTTTGACAATCTGATTCTGTTAATTGGCCCCTGTAGGATTGCAATTAAAATTGTAGTTGATTAATATGATATTTAAACTGTTGAGATTTATATTTATGCTTGACAAGACACCATCATTGCTAGAAAGTTGCTTGATGACACATTGTTAGTTGTTAGCCATCATGAATGTTCAAAAGTAATAATTATGTTTTCCTCTAGTCAAATGCGTCTCACCATTACAGTTTAATTCTTATTAGATATGATAGATGGAACCCTTTTATCCTTATGAAGAAATCTTAAACTATTTTTTTATTTTTTATTTTTAAATTATAAAAGCTGAGAGTCACTTTTATCAACAGGTAGCACTTATGGATGAAGTTTTTGTATTTTATGTATTGGTCTTGAAAGACAAGTTTTTAATTATTATTCTAATCATAAGAAATTAGCGCACTAATGAGCAATATTGCCTCTTCAGGTTAGTACAAGTAGACAGGTGTAGTTCATTCCAATATTTTCCATATCAGACCTCACTATATATGAAAGTGCCAGTCTGAATGTTCGGTTTGTGTGGCAGCGCTGGTCCAATCACAGTTCATGTTGCAGTATCCACACAATAGCAGAATAACTCAAGTGATCTATGATAATGCAGTATGTAATCTAACTCATCCTGTAGTTCTTTTAGCCTTCGAGTCGGTCCTATGGTGTATGACGGTCATTAATGTATTGGTTTCTGTGGTCGTGTAAAAGTAATGGATGGCTGTACATTTCAGTACCACAGAAACTTTATGATGGCACAGCTAGAATGAGCACGGCGAGATTATTGATTGAATGTAAAACTGTCACTTAGCTTTATAGTAACATTTAAAGAATATTTTAAAGAGGAATATATTGAAAAATTAGATGTTCTTATTTTTCTACGGCAAGGTCAGAAAAGAATTTATGCAGATAGACTATAGTTGATGTATAAAACAGCTGTTATACACCTTTTGCTAGAAAAGGGAACAGAAAATTAAGCTTACTTCATATTGTAACCTCAAATGAAGGATTTAAACAAACTGTGACACACTGGAGGACCAGTTGAACTTTCTCCCCATGATGCAGTTGGATTCAGGAAGTGGTTATTTTAAGGTTTTTGCCAGAGTAAGAGAGGTCAATGATGTTTGCTACAGACTCCTGCTTATGTTATGGGATGCTTGAAGGTAATTTAAAAAAAAGAAGTCTTGCTTAAAACGTATAGGACACCTATACAAATGCAGGCTGGGTCGAAAATGACCTTCTGATGCATAGTGCATCCTCTCGCACCGGCATCAGATGTCAGTTGCTGACGCGTGATGATGTTTTAGAGTACAAGGGGTTGTTTTTCTGTTTTCTGCACTGATTTGTATTATGTCAGCCCTAAGGTAACAGAAATACTACAGCTTCCTCAGGTTGGTTCAGAATAATAATAAACCCACATCAATCTTGCCCCTCCTTTCTCTTCCTCACTTGATCTTGTGATAGTGACCTCTTCAATAACACACATTCTTCTGCATTTACACACACACAAAAAAAAAAAAACAGGTCGATACAAAATGTACCTCTGAATTGTCTGTGGTGCTTGATGCAACTCCATGTCAGCTGGCGTTTAGTAATTAACCCAAAGAGCTCTGAGAAAAGATGGGAGAACATGGCAAATCCTGTTGAATTTGTTTTTGAAATATTAAAAGAGCCCAGTGGAAAAGGAGGTGGTGAACCATGTTAAATGTTCTGTAGTTCTGATGTACGCACTAGAAGTTCTGAATGTCTATCAGTGTTCTCTTGCTATCATTTAATCTTTGTACGTGTGATGTTCTTTGCAGAGCACTTGTGTTTGGCTCATGAAATTTATCTGGTCAATACACGTTAATATGGAGGAAAAAATTGCAAATTATTTAAATATACCTAGAAATAGGTTTAAACTTTCACCATTTGTTAGGTTTCATCAAATTTTAATGCTCCATCAGGGGCTACCAGAGCATGGTTCTGTTTTCCTAAAAAAGAAAAGAAAAAAAAAAAAGAAATCTATAATATCAGATTATGCTGTATTGGGTTCATTTTGTGAGCCAGACCATTCTTACATTTAACAAAGAAATAATGGAACCTTTTTAAACAAACAGTGCCGTTTACTCCCCTTATTCAATTTTGAAAATAAAATTATTTAAAAAATATACATATATATATACACATTGTCGTGACTGTTTTTATTCCTATACTTTTTGGTGTGATTGTTTTCCTCTAAATAAGTTTAATAAATTAGATTTGTGCTTTGGTAGAAGGGATTTTTTCAGTGAGTCAATTAATCATTCACTCAACCGATTCACTCAACCGATTCCTTCAAGTAAAGATTCGAATCAGGAATGACAACGCCATCTAGGAGTCGTTCACCAAATCTGAACTTTGGCTTCGTTTGGAAAACTGAAGAACTATCATCCTTTTAAAAATGTAAGTTACTCAATATTAACTTATTGTTTAGCGAACTGTTGTATAAAAGCAACATCACACCTATAATTGTATTTTCAGAGAGGCCGCAAGCAGGCTCAATGCTCTTGCGCCACTACTTAAGCAATGAATAACTTAACCTGGACGAGAGCAGAACACTTATCATCAGTTATCAGTTTCAGTGTAGTCAAGTATGAACTTTTATGTCAAATGAAGGTAATATTGTTTGTATGTACTATATTGGGCCTGAACAGGGTGCTCGATTGTTTTGCACAGAAGTGTAAACATTCCAGAAAGTTCCGCAGTTAAATGTGCCGCGTATCTTAAAGGGATAGTTCAACCAAAAAAATTAAAATTCTGTCATTAATTACTCGCCCTCATGTCGTTCCAAACCTGTAAGACCTTCGTTCATCTTTGGAACACAAATTGAGCTATTTTTGATGAAATCCGAAAGCTTTCTGACCTGCAGAGACTACCACGTTCAAAGCCCAGAAAGGTAGTAAAGACATGGTTAAAATAGTCTGTGTGACATCAGTGGTTTAACCTTGATTTTATGAAGCTACTAGAGTACTTTTTGTGCGCAAAGAAATCACAAATAATGACTTTATTCAACAATTTCTTGTCTTCTGTGTCAGTGGTGTGGTGCTACTGACGCAGGAGCCGGCGTTCTGACGTAGAGCGTCCATCTCTTTTAGTTCTTTATATGTATATTCCGGTTCAAATAAGTAAGGCTGGCCAAAAAATTGCAACGCATCCTCTGTCGAAATCTTCAGACATGTTTACGAAGACTGTTTTATGTACAGCAGTGGTTCCCAAACACTGCATGTTTTCCATGTCTCCTCAATCAAACACACCTGATTCAGATCATCAGCTCATTAGTAGAGACTCCAAGGCCTGAAATGGGTGTGTCAGACAGAGGAGAGATACAAAATGTGCAGTGTTGGGGGGCCTCCAGGAACGTGGTTGGGAACCACTGATGTACAGGACGCGTCTTCCTCTGCTTGTTAACAAGGCGCAGCGTGTTCTACGTCAGAACGTCGGCTCCTTCGTCAGCAGCACCACGCGCATTACTCTCGCGGCGGTGACTGACAATGAAGAGAAGAAATTGCTGAATAAAGTCATTTTTGTTTTCTTCACACAAAAAAAGTATTCTTGTAGCTTCATAAAATTAAGGTTGACCCACTGATGTCACATGGGCTATTTAATAGATGTCACACCTTTCTGGGTAGTTGCATTGCTGTTTATAGAGGGTCAGCTCTTGGATTTTGTCAGAAATATTTTGATTTGTGTTCCGAAGATGAACGAAGGTCTTATGGGTTTGGAACTACATGAGAGTGAGTAATTAATGACATAATTTTAATTTTTGGGTGAACTATCCCTTTAAATATCAACTAAACAATTACATTTAACAATTGCAGAAAACATGCTTTGTGCTCAAAACCTAAAATGCAAAATAATAAGCCTAATTAGGGATCATAAAGATCCATTTCCAAAAGCACAAACATGAAATAACACAAGTTAAATGTCCCGTTTCCATTTGAAAAATCTGGTCACCACCAGTGCTTCAGAATAACATGTCTGTTGTTTATCACTTCTGACATAAATATGTATAACTAACTTAATCGTTTTCAAGCCTAGAAAAATAATATGGACCAGAGAAAAATCTCTGAATCCCATATTTACACTGGCTCCAAAAAGCAGAATGTCTTAGCCACTTTAAAAATGTTTACATGTATCTATGACAAGTGGTATTTATTTAAATACAGCACAAGCACACATTTTAATCAAAACATTTACAATGTTTCTTAGGTTTCAAAATATGAAGATTTATGAATCTTCATATTTTGAAGATTCATAAATCTTCATATTCAAAAATGAAGATTTATGAATCTTCATTATTCAAAATGAAGGCAAAACTTGACACGTTCTGGTTGTCAAACTCAATGTTCACAAGTTAATGTATTGAACTATACCTGTGGTTATTCTACTAGTACACCTTTATGGACTTGATGGCTGTGAAAATTTATCTTGAGACTAGTTGGTTAAAATAATTGAAATAAAGGGTAAACAAAAGTTAAGTTAGTCCTGAGGAAAGCTGAAGTGTCTTTTTTTTTTTTTTTTTTTTGCAGATGCCAGTTGGTTTGATCTTTTGCATCTAATGCAGCGTGTGACTCATGTCCTCAAAACATTTTTTGGGTACTTTTCTGTTAACATCTTCAAAAAAATGTGCTTCAAAACATTGTAGAGTTATTACATCTGCATCTTGATTTACTATTGTTTCCACATTGTGAAAAATAACCACATCTGACAGACTGACACTGACCTTTTTATTCAATATTTACAGGAATAACATTTTTGCAGTTCTTCTATAATAGTTCAATCAGCACACTCTCCAAAGTTAACCCCTGTCAAATATTGACAAAGTCACCCTGAAAATGTTAAAAAAGACAAACAAGAACCAAATATCCTTCTCAACTGAACAGATTCTTCAACTGTGACAAAATATCAATATCTGTGCGCCACAGTAGAATAAATAAAAACCATCCGGAGGAAAAGGGCAGACTTAAGAAATTATACTCTTCCTTCACAAGGAGACAGCAAATGTATGCCGTGTGCTACTTTCAGGGGAGCTTGTGAAAGCATGACTGTCCCTAACACTTTATGACCAGTGACACAGAAGCACAAATGCATTTATGAGTGCACAATGATGACCAATAAATATTGTGACTGGGTTTAAAGGCCACATGTGATGTAGTAATCAGATCTCACATAATTTCATACTACATTTCAAGCCTTTGGTAATATGGTATGAATAAAGGACAAACCATCAACAGGCAGTTTAGACACCAGGCAGTTCCTATAGCATTATTCAGCATTCAATTCTGTATTATAGTTTGTTATTGAAGAGGGAATTGTGACTGTTATATTGCTGAGGCTCTTACCCACTAAATACTCCTGAGACGTGAATAGATTTATGGCTGTGCAGTGGGTAGACGGTCATAGGGAAGAGTGACAGTGCTTGATCTGGTTTTAGCTTTAGAGCTGTTCTAGTCAAGTAAGCTTGAACTTAAATTAGACTAGAACCAGGCCAGTTTTTGCACACTGTTTAAACAGAGGTAAAACAATATGGAAACAAGATTCGGGATTTGTTATTTAAAATGTGCCGGACAAACATCTGGCAAGTTCAAGTAAACTGTTAGGTGGCATACAGGAGAAATATAATGATCACCTAAAACAGAACAGTGTCTGGTTGAAAGTAAAGAAAGACAAAAACAAGGAGGAATTAAGCAAAAAAAACTGAAATGCTCATTAAGACATGAGCAGTAAATCGTTTTTCATTCATTCAATCATTCAGTCATACTTTACTCACACAAAAGAGATTCACTCAAACATATAAACAAGCCATCTGCAGTCTTTGCGCAGTCTCTCTCTGTTCCACTTGTTCTGGGTTGTATATATACAAAATGAAACCAAGAGTCAATTCTTCCATCAGAATCCAGAATCGGGCTTGATAAAGAGGGCGGAGAACGCAAAGGCGAGGAAAACGATTCCACCAATGATTGTAACTGTACAGATAACAAAAGGGAGTATCAGCAAATAAATCTGGATATAGATCAGTGCTTATGCAAAACAACAGAATATGATGTACTGTATTAAATGACTCAGTCTCACCGGTTCTGACAGAGATCTTCTGAGCCACCATCCTTCCACCGATAACAGCCAGGCCTGTGCACAGACAGTGTCCCAATGTTCCCCCAACTGCTACTCCAAATGGATCCTGCAGCACAAAACTGGACAGTTATTCACAGTTAACAACACTAAAGACATTTGCTAGCTGCTAATGATGAGCAATATAGAGTACTGGAATATTTACAGTCATTGCCAAAAATATCGGCACCCTTGGTAAATATGATCAAAGAAGGCTGTGAAAATTAATCTGCGTTGTTAATCCTTTTGATCTATTTAAAAAAAATTCACAAAAATCTAACCTTTCATTGGATAATAATTTAAAATGGGGGGAAGTATCATTATGAAATAAATGTTTTTCTCTAATACACGTTGGACACAATTATTGGTACCCCTAGAAATTCTTATGAGTAAAACATCTCTGAAGTATATTCCCATTCATATTCACAATTTTGAGCACTCCAGGGTGATTATGAACGTGAAATTATCCAGCCATGGCTTCCTGTTTCACAGAAATATAAGTAGGAGGGAAAACAAAGCCCAAATTCTCTTAATCCTCCATCACAATGAGAAAAACCAAAGAATATATTTCTGATGTGCAGCAAAAGATAATTGAGCTTCACAAATTAGTGAAGTGGCTTTAAGAAAAGAGCTAGAGCAGGGCAATAATTAAGAATTTCCAATCAACGTGTGTCTATATCGTCCTAATGCATGGTGAGGAGGAGAGTTTGAGTGGCTAAAGACTCTCCAAGGACCACAGCTGGAGAATTGCAGAAAATAGTTGAGTTTCGGGGTCAGAAAACCTTAAAAAATAATGTCAAACATCAGCACATGCTGTTTGGGAGGGTTTCAAGAAAAAATTCTCCTAGCTCATCCAAAAACAAACTCCAGCATATTCAGTTATCATACACGACTGGAACTTCAAATGGGACTGGCTTCTATGGTCAGATGAAACTAAAAATTTTTTTAGCAGCAAACACTCTTTAGCAGCTTTTTAGCAGCAAACACTCAAGATGGGTTTGGCGAACACAGGGATAAAAAGTACCCCATGTGTACAATGAAATACACTGCTGTATTTTTGATGTTGTGGGCCTATATTTCTGCTGGAGGTCCTGGACATCTTGTTTAGACACATGGCATCATGGATTCTATCAAATACCAACAGATAAAAAAATCAATAAGTGACTGACTCTGTTAGAAATCTTATAATGGGCCATGTTTGGATCTTTCCAATCGTACAATAATCCAAACACAAACCTCAAAAACAACACAATAATGGGTCACTGAGCACAAAACCAAGCTTCTGCTATGGCCATTCCAGTCCTCTGACCTGAACCCTATAAAAAATGAGAACTGAAGAGAAGAAGCACCAACATGGAGCTGTGAATCTAAAGGGTTCTGGAGTGATTCTGGATGAAGGAATGGTCTCTGATCTCGTCAGGTGTTCTCTAACCTCATCAGGCATTATAGGAGAAAATTTAGAGCTGTAAAACTGGCAAATGGAGGTTTCAAAACGTATTGAATAAAAGGGTGCCGTTAATTGTGGCCAACGTGTATTTGAGAAAAACATTTAATTCATAATGATATTTCCCCCCATTTTAAATTCTTATTATTCAATGAAAGGTTAGATTTTTGTGAATTTGTTGAATAAAAGATCAAAAGGATAAACAATGCAGATTAATTTTCACAGCCTTCTTTGATCATATTTACCAAGGGTGCCAATATTTTTGGCCATGACTGTATATAATATTAAATAATGCAATTTAATGTAATGTAGTTTAAATAATACATTTTTATGGGCTTTAGGAATATTTAACATGGTAATAAGTGAAAGTATGTTTATTTAAAGTTATTACTTATAAAATATAGTTTAGAATAAAAGTCTAAAGTAATTAAGAATAAAATTAGTGATGGTCAACGATTAATCGCGATAAAAGTTTTTGTTTATATAATATGTGTGTGTGTACTGTGTATATTTATTATGTGTGTGTGTGTGTACACATATATATAAAGACACGTGCAGTATATATTTTGAAAATATTTATATATAAATTATGAATATAAATATATACATTATATTTAAATTTATTTAATATATAAACATAACATTTTTCTTAAGTATATACATACATGTGTATGTATTTATATATACACATAATAAATATACACAGTACACACACATATATTATGTACACAAAAACTTTTATTTTGGATGCGATTAATCATTGCCCAGCACTAAATAAAATGTATTTAAATGTACTTATAAATTAAAATGTATGCCTTATCCAGGTTAAAAAATTTTTTATACATTGCAAAATAGTTTCATTGGCATTGCGAATACTCAAAATAGCAAAACATTACAAAGAATTTTAGTATAAAATTATTTTGAAATTAATTACAAATAAAAATAGATCTCATCCATTTTTTAAATAATGCAAAACAGTTTAATGGATTTAGGAATATAAATATGAATGAATATGAATAAAAAATAATTATATAATTCAGAATAAATGATTAACTGATTAATTAATTATAAATTAAAATATCTCATCTAGGTTAGCAATTTGTTACAAAATGCAAAATACAGTTTCATGGGCATTAATATTTAAAATGATAAAATGTGACTATTTTAGTATAAAATTTATTTAAAATTAATTATAAATAAAAACAGATCTCATCCATTTTTTAAATAATGCAAAATACAGTTTAATGGATTTATGAATATTAAAAATGCCAAATTATTAAAAAAAAATAAAATTAAAAATGAATTACTTACAAAATATAATTCAATGTCTAAACTGATTAATTCATTATAAATAATGCAAAATATAGTTTCATTGGCCTTAGTTTAGAAGTAAGTAAAGTTTAAAGTAAGAATAAAATGTCTTTAAAATTATATATATAACACAGTTTCATGGGCATTAAGAATAAGTTATTATGGGCATTAAAAATTAAAATGGTAAAAAATAAAATTTAGAATAAAAGACTAATTTTGGATCCTTCGAACGAACATACTTCTCTTGCAGCCAGCACAATGGTGGCAAGCTGAGAGCGGTCGCCCCACTCTGCAAGGAAGGTGAGGGTAAGTGCCTGAATGAATATAGGTGAGATCACGCTGTGCCACTTCCTCTGAGGTAATATGGTAGCTGCCATCCCCGCTTCCACGTCGGGTGCACTATTGACTAGCTTATAGCGCTGAAGCTACGAGAGGAGAGGGAATCAACCAATCAAAGGTAAGATAAGATGCTTAAGTTATGTTATTTAGCCACACCTGTGAACAAATACACTTGAGTTACAAAGCTTTTACCTCTTCATCCTTTTTCTTTATCTCAGCCTGGACCTCCTCCAGCTCCTCTTGCCCTTCGTCAGGACTCATCCTCAGTCCCTCCCTCAGCATCCTCAAACCAAATATGGCAAACAGCGCTGTCGATATGTAGTAGGTGTAGATCCGTGGGATAATGGTGGTGGCATAACCAAACAGGACTAATGAGTAGAAAAATAGGTCATTCATGCATTCAGAGGATTTTATAAATAACACATGATAGATAACACTCTGCTAATGCATTAGATTTTAAGTAAATAGAAAGACACACTCAGTGCCCTAATCACTTAACTAAAATATAACCCTAATAATTATGTGACCCTGGACCACAAAACCAGTCTTAAAGGGATAGTTCACCCAAAAATTAAAATTCTGTCATTAATTACTCACCCTCATATCATTCCAAACCTGTAAGACCTTCGTTCATCTTCGGAACACAAATTAAGATGTTTTTGATGCATTCCCAGAGCTCTCTGACCCTCCCATAGACAGCAAGGGTCCTTACACGATCAAGGCTCAGAAACGTAGCCAGCTCTGGGAATGCATCAAAAACATCTTAATTTGTGTTCCGAAGATGAACGAAGGTCTTACAGGTTTTGGGTGAACCATCCCTTTAAGTAGCACGGGTATATTTATAGCAATAGCTAAAAATACATTGTATGGGTCAAAATTATTGATTTTTCTTTTATGGCAAAAATCGTTAGGATATTAAGTAAAGATCATGTTCCTTGAAGATATTTTGTAAATTTCCTACCATAAATATATCAAAACTTAATTTTTGATTAGTAATATGCATAGCTAAGAACTTCATTTGGACAACTTTAAAGGCGATTTTCTTAGTATTTAGATTTTTTTGCATCCTAAGATTCCAGATTTTCAAATAGTTGTATCTCAGCCAAATATTGTCCTATCATAACAAACCATACATTAATGGAAAGCTTATTTATTCAGCTTTGAGAGGATGAATAAATCTCATTTTCAAACAACTGACCCTTATGACTGGTTTTGTGGTCCAGGGTCACTTATAAGACAGTGGTAAAGAGACAAAAAGGCCTGTCATTAGAAGTCTTTTAGACCAGTACGGTATGATGATACTGTTTTAGACAGATGCAAATTTAGTATAAAATTTGCATGATGAATTATATCCTGTAAATATCTCACAAGACTTTCATTGACAGAGGTGACAATCGGAAAAAAAAAAACAAAAAAAAAAACCTAGGCACATAAACAAGATCAAATCAGATTTAGGACATGTACAAGTTGGGGGAAAAAATTACAATGATAATGACAATTTCTAGCCTTAAATATTGAAATTAAACAAAAAAAATGGTCAGAATGCATAAAATGATTGCAAGTTTAACATAAATTAAGCTTTCACTTAGTAGGGACTAGCTAGTTTTTTGTTTTTTTTTTAGATCAAATGTTGTTTCACAACTACTGATAAATCCAGCTGATTGTTAAAATGATTATATTATTGTATAATTTTAATGGTTAAACTATTCATTACAATTTTACATTTTAATTGAGGTCAATAACTCTTGAGGTGGGACAGGACACAATACCCCTGTTTTAAGTGGGTGGGTCTTGATTTTGTTTAAACATCCTACCTGACAGACATGTCATGAGACCCAGAGCCAACATGGCGCCCACCAAAACAGTGAGGCGATTGTAGCGCATAGCCATGATGGCTGCAATGAAGAACGTCTTGTCTCCAAGTTCAGAGACAATGATGACTGAGAGCGCTGCCACAAAGGCATGAATAAAGCCCAGGTTTCCTTTATTGGGTTCATCGACACTCACTGCTGGGCCGGGTGCGTGACCGGTGGTTGCCTTCTGCAGCTGGACAGAAATTATGATTCAGATGTTAAAACAATTAATAGTAACAACTGTACAATTTTTACAAGCAACAAATTTATTCAAAATATGGAGCAATATAAATACTTACAACATTTAGAGATCCAATTCAGCATTTTAATATTAGAATTGATGTATTTATCTATAAAGCAAGGATTAAAGTATGGAAAATATGGGGGCACAAAACAGTTTTAGTACCGTATTAGTACTATGATTGCTTATTCAACAGTTTGCCTGAGAAAATATACTGTATAGAGAAATAATATTTGACAGCCCTCCTAAGCTGATATTTACCTGTTACAATAAAACTAATAAACTGAAAATATGATGTCAATTAAAATGTTAAATCAGTTTAATTAATTGTTATAATAACTAAATGTGCATCATTTCTAGACTTATTGGCCCCCCTTGGAAGTTTGCTGAGGCCCTGGTTGAGAACCACTGATTAAGACGATAAACTTACCATGTTAAAACTTAAGAAAAGCAGGAACAAAACTACAAAAACACTTACTACAGATTGATGCACATGAGTTTTTCATTTGATCTGTTCTCAAACCCTCAAATCAAAGCTTAATTTCAATGCCACAATCTGCCTCTGACCAATAAAATGTCTTAGTTCATCCCGCACTTCATGTCTGAACATAAAAATACAATACCAAAATATAAAAATGTATATTATTCAGCAGAATCTCCTGAATGACACCTGCTTGTCAAAATGATTTCAGCCTAATAAGTGGACAAATCTATTAGAGAGTGTGTAGTCAAATTAGTTTCCCTTCAGTGCTGCTAGACTAATTACCCATCTACTTCGAGTCCTTTTTGACACATTTATAGTTTTAATAAACATTCTTACATTTATGTTATCTAGCAAAGATGATAAATGTTTCATACGAACCTCCGCGGGCTTTTCTTCGTGAATGACTTTATTCTCTTCTTGAGATGCTGTAACTCCGGCGGAAAACAACACGACGCTCAGCAGAATAAGGAAGCATATCGACCTGCCACCGCCATGCCGCTCGCCGGCCCGAAGAGGCATCTTAAGGCCTGGCTAATACAGCTTCTGCTGTGATAATACTTTGCAAATCAAGCTAATAAAATCGCTAATTTATATACATTAACGTTTCGTCGCTACGATCTGTCTAGCCCACTGTGGACATCTTCGCGGAGAGACTGATACCAAGGCAAAGACAAACCTATCGGTTGAAAACTGACCCTGATTGGTCAGCTAGGAGATAAACGTGTACAGTAGAGACGTACGTCACTGAAATTGAGGTAGACTATTGGTTGAAACCTCATCTCAGTGACGTATTAATAACGCCTAAAGGTAGGTAGAGTGGCAACGCAAAAGGGAAATATGAGATTAGAGACTCAACCAGTTTAAACAATAATTTACAGACATGAGTTTGGCTTCTCTTTGTTACGCGGATTTTCACATTATTATTATTAGAAGCTGAGTGGAAATTGTAGTAAATACGGTTTGCTTCAAGTGAAAATTCCATCTTGTTTACACAAAGTTCGAATATTGATAGACGTTATTCATATAGTTGGCTTTCGTGTAAATAGAAGATAAAATCGGGTTTTCTCTAAGGAAAAAATTATTGAACAATGGTGGTTACATTAACACTTCTAAACACTGTTTTGCAATACTGACCTCAAGATTATTGAAAGTAATGCAGAAACTAATTCATAAACTTGTGAATTCATAAATCTTGAATTACTTGTAAATGCCTTGTGCATTGTAAATGCATTTTATTTGTTCGTTATTACCAATGCTGCTTAATCATTGATATTTTATAATTGTTAACCTTTCTCTATTTGTGTTTGCTTATGGTTTGTCCTCCTAATACATATGCAAATGCAAATAAAGTAAAACAAACAACACTGTCATCAACTGATCAGTAGCAGGAAACAGGCAGAAAATATGTCTTTCAGTTGACTCTCTTGTTTTAACAAGTCTAAATTCTAGAGGCTGGGGAAACTGGCTTCAGATAGTTAATATGTGGTAAGAGCCACTTCCTTTTCAAGTCATTTGCTGACATCTAAGCAACAGTCTCTAAGCAAGCAGCTGCTGTCAATCACCTTCTGTGATCTGTGACCTTCTTCTTCTTGTGTGAGTGTCAGGGCAACAGGCCATTTCAGTCATGTTGTGTGTATTACCCTCCTTGCCCAGTTCCTTACACATTAAACATGCATGATCAACGTGTCAGCTGTTGCCATTAAAAAAGAGTGACATTAACCCTCTGGGCTCTGAGGGTATTTTGGGGGCCTGGAGAAGTTTTGACATTTGTGCTTTTTTCAGTTGCTTATAAACATATAAATGGCTAAATTCTAATAACATTGTAATCAGCACAAACGGCTACAATAATATGTTAGCAGCATGTATGTACATCAGCGGTTCTTAATCCTGGTCCTCGCGACCCCCCGCTCTGCACATTTTATAGGTTTCTCTTACCGCTTCAGGTTTTTGTCCCATTCGGCTGTAAGTGCCCTGCGAAGTGGACGTCACAGGAAATTCCGCCATGACTCCAGTTCGAAAGAAGCGTATATGTTCCATTCAAAGGGTATTGAAGTGCACACACGAGATGTGACTTCTATGCAAATCTCATGATTACGGTTAAATAACCCTTCAGACTTCTGAGGACTAAGTTTTGTCTGTGTGTGGAGACGCTGTAGACAGAGGTGTTGCGCAAATCTGTGTTTTTAAGTGAAGTAAACTTCAGATGACTTCCCGTGTGCAGGGAGTAGAGAACAGTGAACACTATCTAGGGAACATATCAATCAGAACAAAGTTCATTCATGGAGCTCTCTTCTAACGAGCTGATGATCTGAATCAGTTGTGTTAAACAAGAGAGACATGCAAAATATGCATGGCAGGGGTCGCGAGGACCAGGATTAAGAACCGCTGATGTACATGATTGTGTTTTTGAGAAAGCAACGTTTATGCGTGGTTAGTGAAAAACTAAAATTTTGAAGTCACTGAAATAAGGCCATAAAACATACAGAACATTTGTTCACAAGACTTTTGAGAACTGGATCTTGTAGTCTAGAGTTTTTGCTTCAAAATGATGTGAAAATCACCGTTTACTCGCTCACAGAAAACATTATATTGATTTAAATGTTCTAAGACACTTTTTGAGTAGAAAGGGTCTATGCGAGAAGGCGTGAACTATCATTATTAATGCTGTGATTCACACCTGAGAAGACAAAGGCCTGCATAATGAGCCATTTAGTCAGGTTTGTGACTGAGAGGGAAGAGTTACAAGAAAGAATGTGAGGACAAAATAAATTGATATATTGTTTGTTTGTAGTTTATTTAGAATGTATTTAACTATCACACAAAATAACTTGAGATTCACTTGCGAGTGCAGTTAAACAGTTTATTAGGAACAATCAAAGCTGACTTTTTAAGCATCATTACTCCAATCACATGATCCTTCAGAAATCATTCTAATATTCTGATTTGCTGCTCAGAAAACATTTATTATTATTATTATGTTGAAAAGAGCTGAGAAGATTTTTTTCAGGTTTTTTCTAGGCTACTAATCAGAGTGATATTCTCCACTAGATCCAGCTGCGCGACGCATCGCGTTGTGAGGTAAATTCAGGGTTATTTCTCTCAGCAGATCTTCTTCCAGAAACAAAAAGTAGCCGGGATGAGCTTGTTTGTTTACGTGGAGGCGATGTGGGTGTTTACATGCGCGTGCGTCTCAAGTGGATGTTTGTGGGCGTGACCGCATTAGATATGAGTTGAGACGGGAAAACTGGACATCGCGTTGATTTCATACGGATTACTTTAACAGAGAATATTTGTTTTGGACGTGACTTACTTCATTTAAAAGTAGACATTTCAAGCTTTCTATACATATATTTCTCATGTATTTGAGGCCAGTATTCACGGGGATTCGAGTTGTTTTATTTACATGTCTGTGAAGAGAGGTGAAAGCACATTATTTTGCTGTTATTATGACTATACACAAATAAAAGTAGCCCCTTTGCAGTTTCAAACGATACCTTATTCTTATCTGTACGATCAAAACTCATGGAGTATTTTAGTTCATTTTGCGGTCATAAAGAAAATATGAGACAGACTTATCAATTAGATTCTTATTTCCATATAAAAGAGCTTATTACATAAAAATCACAGGACAAAAGGAATAAAAGCTTTGCGTTGAGGTGGGTAAGTCTCAAACTTGCTCCTGTAGTAATCATGACAGAGCTGTGCAGCCAGTGCCTGGTTACAGAGTACATACAGTACCACCAGCCACCAGCTTAGGGAACTGCAGCCACAACAAACACTCATAGCAACATAAATCAGAAGCTCAGCCAGGTAATGCGGACAAGAGACCAGCTCAAACCAGCCCCCACATGGCATCTTGTGGGCCAGACTCTCTACTTTACCTATATTGGATAGAGGGAACAAAGATTTATTATTTGTAAAAAAAAAAGAAAAAGTGTTTTTGTTATAAATAATAGTTATAATATACCGTTATAACAAGAAAATAACTTTTTTCTATTTCTATTTATAATTAGTTTAATCTTTTTTTCTGAAAGACACTCCAGCAGCTTTCTACCTGAGCTGTCAGTCCTCATCTTGGCCAGCAGTGAGAGGGACCGGTTCTGGAGGAGTGATGCCCAGATGAAAAGAAGAATCCCGATTACATGATGCCATGTGAGCTGATTAAAGAGAGGGACAGACCCTGGCATTGCACAGAGATACAAATACACAAATAGTTAGTAAAATTCAGTAAAATGTCCAGCTACATTTGGGCTGATAAATACCAAAATATTTTTGGTCAAGTTAACATGAACTAGATTTTGAGTTTTCAATTTGGAGCTGCATTTGATGAAAGGATTGGAACTAGGAAACTGTACTAACCTGATTGTGGCAGAGAGGCATTTATACACAGGACAGTTAGTCCAAGTAGGACATAGTAACCCAAACCAAATGCATACTGGACTACATGGATCACACCATTAGAAAATACGCTGACAAACAGGCACTCCAGTAGCCGTCTAAAGGAATGGACCCATAGTAGCACTTGTAAAAGCAGAATGGAGAGATGTAACTCTGAAAAGCAAACATAATTAAGCATGTGAATATTCATTGGATGGTAAATGTAAAGTACACTGCAACAAATTAAAGCAGAAAAATATACAAATTTATATATATATATATATAAAAAAAAATACAGGATCTCCGTTAAACAGTGTATATACAGAACTTTGGTTACTATATTATCATGGTTTTACTATAGTTACACACTGGTTGCCATTGTTTACAAAAGAAAGATGAAGTGGGGAGGAAAAAAAACATTCTTTGCAATTTGAAGTACCGTTCCAAGCAGCTTTTGGTCTGCCAGTCAAACACCAAAGCGCGTCAATTAACCAATCAGGGAGAGCCTCATTCATGACGACAGAACGCAAGGAGAATAGTAGGAGGAGCCCATTCCACGTGACAGACACCGCATAGAAATGATAGAAACATCTAAAAACATCACACAATATGTTTTCTGCTTGACATGCTCAAGGGTATATACAGAATCACTTAAAACTACATTTAATCCCTTATCACCTTTTTGATATGTCAAAAACGAGCTGCCAGTTTGGGCGCTTGATGTGTTCTTTAGTTTTTCCATATCGGATTAAATCCTGAAACACGTGCTCGAGGCTGTGAGGCAGTTTCAGTGAAAACTTAGTGAGACAAAAGGCTATTAGAAAACACAGCGCTAGCACAAACCATATAATATTAACTATAGAGTCGAGCATCGCAGCAGCATCATACTGCGGTCCGCTCGTGTAAAGATACCGAAGGAAACAAATACTGGATATTTCAGGTTCCACTCACTCAGGGATTTGCTGATAGACAGCACCGCTCCATGGTCAGGTAATATGTGCCATGATAAAACCTACAAAGAAGAAACATTTCTGCATGTTTCTATATATACAAAAATATTTTCGCTATTAGTATCCACAAATATGAATATTTAATTAAAACGAGCTTTCACTGACTTTATTCCTCATTGTAGAAACGTGGAGGAACAGCTATCACAACGCCGCTGATAGCAAAAATATTATATGGTACCATATGTTTCTAAGCTATTTGTTTATTAAAATGTCTATTCAAACCTTCAGTATTGACATCTTTAAAATGTAGTTTCAAAACCACCATTTGCAGTTCTACATATGAACACAAGGGGGCAGCAGGCAAAATATAATTTGTCAGTGCTCTCACAGAAATTAATTGGTTTACTG
Organism: Spinibarbus caldwelli; assembly: GCA_039654775.1. NCBI lineage: Eukaryota > Metazoa > Chordata > Actinopteri > Cypriniformes > Cyprinidae > Spinibarbus > Spinibarbus caldwelli. The sequence goes on from CM077241.1 coordinate 14,869,512, forward strand.
GATTAATTGGTTTGAGGATGTTTTGCATTGACTCCTAATAGTATGTATACATATCTATAGCAGAGAGTGGAGTAAATTGTGGCTTTTTTCTTAATTTGTCTTCTAGGCAATGAAGAAATGAGGTAAAAAATAATACTCTTACTAATATGTCCGGATGTAGAGGAGAGTGTCTACAGCATAGAAATATGAAATGAGTGGTCCAATAACATAACTTTGTAATGAAAGGAAGTAGTTCTACACTCGAGGATTTTTTTAAGACACTCTCTTGTTTTTTATTTACACACTTGTGCCGTCAAACTATTGTATGAAAGCAATATCACACTCGTAGCTGTGCAAGATGGCTCTATATCAGCACAGATGTGATTACCTACTGTACTTGGCCTGTAGCTTTGTGCATTTAAAAGTGTTTTTGAAGTTAATATTTCACTCATTCTCTTTTATCGTTAATGGGATTCTGATTTATAACAGGAAGTAACACAATAACCAGACTAGTGCTTGTACAGTTTGTCTGCCAATGCAAGGAAACCTAATTCCCCACTTGAGTCATTAACTATACCGTATGTGTTCAGTCAGTAAAAGAGTGTGTGAAAGAGGGTAAACCAAAGCCTCTGAAGTATTTGACTCCAGGATGCCTCATAGAAAAGGCAGGCTTCCTATCTGAGGATGTGTGCAGTGTTTCCTGCCCCCTCCCGACTCTTCCTCGCTGTCCACAGTGCTGGACCCTCATTAGACTCCCTTCTGACACTCTCATTGTCACTTCTCTCCTCTTTCCATTCTTTTATCCCCCTGCCTATCCATTCATGATGTTTCTCCACCCATTTCTCAATGACTTTGCGTTCCCCAAACACACACACTAACCCCATTTCTCACAATACCTTGGATTTATTTTTCATTGTTCTCTCTCGCTGTATTTACATATATATAGAAATTCATCCATCCAGCCGTCTGTACATTAATTCGTCAAACCGCGTGTCATCTGTATTGTCATGGGGTGGAACTGCATAATCATTTCTAATTATTATAACTGAATAACACAAGACTTTTTGCTGCATATTTTTATTTTGTGAGTTGCAAAATCACAATTATTTTGTGATATAGTCAAAATTACCTTTTTTCACTCTGTGGTGGAAATGGGCTTCATTAAAGATGCACTACTAAAGACAGTTTATTTCAAAGGTTTATTGAACTGTGTAATGTAGAAAAAATAAACTTTTAGGTAATTTAATATAAACAACTAATAATTTAAAATTTAAGGCTTGCGATGTCAAGTTTGAGGGTGAAGACTGAAATGCCAAGCTATTGAATATGCTCATTTGTTAACTGGTTCTCATTTCTAAACAAAAACGTTTGAGACAAAACAGTTCCACCTTGAAACCTGCCACTGTGGCTATCACCACTAGTCTTGACTAATTGTGGACTAATATTTTCATATTTATATGTATTTATGAAATGTAAATACTGTAATACCTGTAAAGTGGACAGTCTGAGCTATTATGAAGGCTAATAACTTGGACCTCATTGTTGCATATATTACTGAGCATGCACATTACAAAAACATTGCAGCTGGGGCAATACCCATAACCCCTTTCATTTGAATAATTTTGTGTGTTTGGTCAAAACAGAGAGAATTATGAGGATGTGTAGATTTAATTGTCATTTAGAAATTAAATCATAAATATTGTATTTAGTATTTTTGATGCTTTTTTAATTTTGTATTTGTTTGTTTGTTTGTTTGAAGTCAACATTAGCATGATTAATGTTCATTTTGGTTAAGTGTGTACAATTATTTAAATGTATTCAACTACCAGCTGTTATATAGTTGAGTTTAGTGCATGGACTTCAGAGGAACACTGTTGTGGAAACTTGTTTCCTAAAGTTATAGTAGTTTATTCAATCCTCTATTTAACATTTTAACAAATACTTGTTGAAGAAAGTTAGTTGATTTAACTTAATATGTTGATTGAACATGTTGGTGAACAATCCGGTGTTGATCTTTGATCTCAGATTTCACGTTTTACAAATCGTGTCCCATTTATTCATCACAGATATAATCTGGGCTCAGTAGTGTAAAAGAAGAAGAAAGCCAGATGTGTTATAACAGTTTCTCTTAATTCAATGAAACTGCTTTCTTTTAATGGTGTTTGTGTTTATATGACATTTCGTGGCAGGTATAATTATGCATTTATCTGTTTCAAAGTGATACTACAGTTAGATTGTGTTGTTCATATTGCTTTTCCACTCTATTGTCTGGTTGGCTGTAGGTTCTTTTTCCATGGCTTTTCCATGTTTTCTTTTCCAATACCCAGCGCTGATCACAGAGCAGGAACTGGCACACCTTGGCCAGACGCACTGGGATGTAGTAGGCAATAGAGTATTCAATTATTATATCATGATTAAAAATAAAAAAGAAAGAGACGAAAATGTATATTTTTAACTTACACAGAGACAGGTCGGAATTTGAAAGCTAAAAGGAGATTCTGAATGTTTCTAAAGCTGAAGTGTGCCTTTCTTGTCACCATATGAAATTGGTTTGATTGTTTCAAATTGGTTTGCAAAACTCTTATCCTCTTCCAATGGTTTTGGATAAACAAATATTCCACCCCAGACACAAAATTAAGCTCAAATAAACAATCCCTGTGTTCGAATATGTCTGCGTCCATACAGTAGGCAAAACACATTATATGGCATGAGTAGCATGTCCGAATTCACAGTTTTCACAATACAGTAGGTAAAAAGTTCCCCAGATAACTTACTACCTATAGCGAGATTCTGAAGTGAGCATTTGTTGGACACTTTACTATCCCATGAGGCCACAGGAGAGCAGTTGTGAATGGCAATGAAGCAATGCCACAGGTCACATGACAGTGAAACCATAGCGGATGCAGTACGTCCAAATTTAATTCATACTACACACATGCATAAGCAAGTTTCAAACTAAATGTAGCACCTACTATACAACAGTATGTGATTTTGAACACATCTAATGTCTACACTTTTCACACAAATCAAACTACTGTAATAATGGCTTACTTATAGCTTTCTTTGTGAAACTGTGACAGAAGAAAGTATTTTAATATCAAAGAGATCTATCTATCTATCTATCTATCTATCTAGATATAGCTTAGCATCTCGTAATATTACATGAACTTATGGTAGCATAATAAATTACCAACACAAAGAGGTCCCTTTGAGGGCTTTTTCCAGTCCGAAAGTTAGGAAGTGCTCTCTTTTTCCTGATCCCCTGCTCAGAGAGGGAAGTGTTATAGGTGCTACGACTCTCAGCAGAAATGACCAGGACAGGAAACATGTGGTGGTTGGAGACCTAAACTCTAACCCTTTCGATCAAACCCCCCACCTGAAAAACCAATGCTTTTTAAGACCCATAATGCATCAGTTCACATATCCCTACCAACAGCAACCAAAAAGAGACTAAATGAGCATGCCAAAGTGTAAACTTTGAACCAAGTCAGTTTTTTGGTTTATGGAATATTAAAGATGATTACTTAAGAAATGCTTGAACTGTATCTTTCTTTCAAGACTCACCTGCACAAGTAAACCACTTTTTCTGCTATATGTTTAGTATTCCTATATTTAAGCCTGTCACACATTCCACTGATCCATTAGTTATGTCACACAGCAGTACCGTAATGGGGAAATGTGAAGTTTCCATAACTGTAAATGTTTAGCCACTGTCCTTAAGAAATTGTGTAACTACTGTAAACAAGCAACAGTTGACCCAAGGCCTGATATTGTCTATCACTCGTATACACAAGGCCTTAGTGCATTGTTTGCTTAGAGATGTCCTGTGTCATATGGCTTACTGTTACACAACAAAAGATACACCCTCCCCTTCCCAGTTTTGTCCTTTGGATCCACCCATATCCCACTGGCAGCTTCTCTGGCACATTCTATCTCAGCTTGCTGGAAAAACAAGGGAGGTTACCATTACTCCGCCAACCTCCTTACCTCCAGAGAGGGAGGGGGAAAAATACTATTAATGACTGAAGCGCTGTAACACTTTACAGTACATGGCCACCCAGATTGTTTACAGACAATAGAATGATCAAAGTTTCTTCCTCTGCAAAATTAATATGCTAGTGGTTTACAAACAAGCCATAATGTAGCATAAGGTGGTCCAGAGAAGTCCAGATATTCAGTTGTAAAGACAGTTTTGTACATATAGAAATGAAATTTATTTTAATTATCCTAAAAAAAATAACTGTTGTCTCAAAAGATGCAATTCAGATCCAAGTATCAGTTTATATTCTTTCTATTTGGTAAAGATCTGTGAAAATATCAGATTTAAAGGCATTTAAAACACTTTCTGAAAGCAATTTCTGTTATTTGTTAGGTTTGTCTTGCAACAGCCATTGCCTTTCGCCCCTATAATTAAAAAATGTTTTTTTTTTCTTCTTCTTCTTTTTTTTTTTTTAAATAACTGTATAATTGCATTGTGTTATTACGCGAGCGTGATTCATTTGCGAACGTTCGTATCCAAATGTCCAAAACGCTCTCGTGGCAATTCTTAACTATTTTACGTTTTGACAAATTTTTATTTACTTTACGTTTTGTCGAAAGTTTTATAAGATCTTTCGTTTTGTACAATTTGTTTACGCCCCACTGAGTGTTATATGTTTTATAAAACAATACGAATTCATAAAAAAATCGCCATCTCATAAATAAAATAATTAGCCAGTAAGTTCAGGGTGTATAACGCAAAAACTTTAAAAACTTGATTTTAAGACACTGTTTGTGATTTTAATTCTTACTCCATAAGCTAACTTTTACGATTGAAATAGGAATTGTTCTACCTAATAAAAATCATAGATATTTTCATATTCCTTTACATTTTCAGTACCTCTATTTTAAAGAAAAAAACCATTCTCCATTCAATACTTTTAAGACGCAACCCAACTTTCTTCAGACTTTCTTTGTGAGGGTTTAAAGCTTAATTATGGGGTCACCATGCCTCCCTAACCCACCATGATTTTCACCCTGCATTTAGAGCGGTTTGTTTAGTGGAAATTCTGCATTTCGCACATCTTCAGTTCTTGATTGAATTAGGTTCCCATATCGTAATTGATCTCAGATAATGTGACTATTCTGTTTAGTCCCGGAGGTCTATATTCTTCAGACCTTCGACCTCTAGAGTCTGCAGACATTAAATGAACAGTAATGTCTTTGATTAGTAAGTGTTGCGCTCCTCCCTCGCCTTCCTCTCTATCAGCGCACTTCAGTCACGCGTGCTTCAGTGAGCAGCAGGTCTCTATCAGTGCCAAACTCAGAACAGCGCGAGGATTTCTGTCCCTTACACAGTCTCTTCTTCATCCGGCTCTGCAAGGTTAAGGATTTTAAAAACGTGTCTTAAAGAGCACAACTGTGTCGTATTATCGTGATGAGGAGTTAAGGAATTTGTGCATTTGGTTTCATGACGGGACGGTCCAGCGTTACTGTCGGGCTATGGCAAAGACATCTCATGTGCTTTCTCTCGTCGACATCCTCTTTACCATCAACTTGGTTATAGGTATGACATAAACGTCTCTAAATATACAAAATATGCAAATACACACATCAGAGTTAGCCTACTTTTCTCATCTTAATAGGCAGCTCATTGTTAATAGGTAGCCTAATTGATATCGTACTGTTGCCGCTGTAGAGTTTCATATTATAGGCTACAGATTATAAAAGCTCTATTAATATATTTTCTTGTGAAAACTGTACACCTGTTATGGTGTTTTCTGTCTTAATGTTACTATTGGTTGTAGTTGGTGAAGTCAGGTATGTTGTTTTACATATTTTAATCAACATTATTGTCAGAACTTTTTTATAGCAGCATGTAATAATCAGCATGTTATATGAAATACAGTTAAATATTTTTTGCTTTGATGTTGCTTTTTAAAGCTTTAGCAACCAGAGCTTAAATTTATAAACCAAATTTATGAAAATGTATAGACTAAGAGTTGTTTCATAAAATTGCAAAATGTGTTTATTGTTTGATTTTGAATTTCATCACGGTATTTATAAAGCTGTATGTAACATAACAACTGCATTAATCAATGAAACATTTTTTCTTGTTCCAATTCACCACTGCTAAAATTGAACTTATTCAAATTAAATGTATAGTTTCAAGACTTCAGATGGGATCTAGTGAGAGATGTTTGCTTTTAGAACAGTTAAAAATAAACCTCCTATTCTTTCTTGCCCTTATCTTGTAATTCCCTCAGTTTGCTCTTATTCATCAGATACAATCAAGCCTTCACCGCCATTGTTGTTTCAAATGCTTTCAGTGCCTGGCAATTTAAATGTTAAAACGAACAGTTGAATAAGTTAGTCTCCATGGAGTGCATGTGTTTTAGCATGATTGTGTGTGCCCATAAGAGTGTGTGTGTTCCCATAGCTAGTTCCTCTGGAACAGGAATCCCACCTCAGGCTTTGGAGCACGGGGCCATTTAGCCCGGCCCCGGCCCATCTGCCCAGGCTTCCTGTTTTGACACATCTAGGCCTCCGTGCTGCTCTTGCAGTTCCAGTGGAAAAATATCCCAGGGTCCCACATTACGCTGCTCCATTCCACAATGCACTGTGCCATGCATACAAGTATGCATCCCTTATTTCCAATGTAAAACCAGGCCAGGCTATGGAAAGGCATTCATAGTCCCACCACTTGTGTTTTCCCAGTTGACTGTGTGAATCCATGCTCATGCAATTTGACCATTTGAGCGGCAGAGCAGCAAAGTCTTTCTTTTAACTGCACATACCTTTTTCAAAGATAAGTTTTTTGTGGTTTGTTGATCATACAGTAGATTTAACCTGATGGTTGAGTTAAAGCTGTCAAAGTGGCTGACGCACAGTCTCTTTATGTCTATTGCAAATGCACTTGCATAAAGATAAAAAGAGAAAAGGGAGCTGCTTTCAGATTAAGTTGAAGATAAAGTGAGATTTAGGATTGAACTAAATTATTCTGGGCTTAAAGTTAACCATTTTAAAGAGATCCTAGGAAAGGTGCATGTTGTACCTCTTTAAGTTTATTTAGTTTTGAGGTTAATGTAATATATTACCGCCATATGTGCAGTCGTTTATTACACTGAGGATGGTGGTCCTACTGTCTATTGTTTAGTTTTAATGTGAAATATTGTGATATGTTGTCTAGATTCAAATTTACAATGCATATTTTGTGCCTTTCTTGGTTTAAGTTGGTTTTAATTCAAGATAAAAAGCAGTAATCTGGTAACGTGTATTTTATTTTATTTTATTTTATTCAGATTATTTTTCATCCAAATAACAAACAAAAAGATGGTAACAGTTTATTTTAAAGTGTTACTTACTATAGTAATAACAGTTAATTATGCATTATTAGTATACATATGCATAAATAAGCAACTAACCCTAAACCTAACTGTAACCCTATAGTAAGTACATGTAGTTAATTAATATTATTCAGTACTTACGAAAACAAAAAAGTTTAAACCAGACTAAATAAGTTATTTGCACCTGTAATAAATGGCACATATGGCACATTTAAGTGTTGATCTAAAGCCAGAACAAGAGTTAAGTCCTCATTAAAACCATTTAGTGAGTATTCATGTCAATATAAATATCATCTTCTGGTGTATTTTTTTCTTGCAGCGATAGAGCTCAGGTTTGTGCCTGATCCTCCAACCTTAAACATCACTGAGAAGACTCTCAAAATCAATGCTTCAGACACACTGGAGATCACGTGCAGGTAAGCTTTGATTCTGGAGAATAGCAGTTCTGTTGTCTTCAAATGTACATTCATTTTCATTCTGAAGCTACTTTTCCTCAGAAAGGTGCTGTTTTTGTTAGCTATTCATTTTTTATGATAAACAATATAAACTAAACAATGTAATTTTTGCTTAAACATTGTCTTTTCGACCTGTTGCACAGGGGCCGTCAGATCCTGGAGTGGTCTACGCCTCACAACCGAACCCGCTCTGAAACCCGTCTCACCACAACAGACTGTAGTGGCAATGGACTGTTCTGTAGCACTTTAACGCTCTCCAAAGCAGTAGCCAATGAGACTGGAGAGTATCGCTGCTTTTATAAAAACCTGCCTGTAGAGGATGGAAAGACTTCTATATCTGTGTATGCCTTCATACAAGGTATGATTTTCATGTGTAATTTTGGTATGTTTTCAACAAATAGATGAACACATTTTTCCATAACTTTCCGACCCTGTCTCCCACTCTCTTCCGAAGAAAGTGGGTGCGAGAGATGGAATGTTACAAAAATGTGTTCATCGCATACTTCCTCTGTTATCCTTCAGGGCAACCTATTGACCTCTTCAAACTTTTTATCCTCTTCATTATGGTGGAACCACCACATTTTACTTCAACCATAATAGCTGTCCAGACAAAATATAGGAAATGGGTTGTTGTAAGTGTCATTTGTTGAACTTCTTTATGAAACCTGACTATTAAATGTGCATAACAGTTTGTAACTACTGGTGTATTTAGTGAAGAATTATGTCAAATTACACATGATTTTGACAACATTATCTTTTCTGCATGTGTTTTCATAAATATCTGGTTGTTGGTTAAATATATACAATACATGCTTATGTTTTTAGATTACCGTACGCCATTTGTCCGAATGGCTCAAGATTATGATGTGGTGTTCATTCGGGAGGGAGAACAGGTGGTCATTCCCTGTCTGGTATCTGTGGAGAACCTAAACGTCACACTGTACACAGTGAGTGTTTATACACACACATATTCTCCTGCCCTACATTGGTAACCTGCAAACGTTACCTCCTGTTTCTAAGAAGCTACTTCTGTTTAATCTAAACGTTGCATCATTTTTCTTAAGAAAGGTTCAATGGTGTTAAATAATACTTTTGATCTAAATAAAACCAATTAATTTTGATGTTATGTTGTGTGCATAACTTTGAGTGAGTTCTCTGTATCAGAAAACTAGACTACCTTTCCAAAGTCTGAGTATGTGTTAGTATAATGCTGCATTTGTTTGAACAAAAATACAGTAAAAACAGAAATATTGTGAAATAATATTAAAATTTTACTTACCCATTTTCTATTTGAATATATTTTAAAATATAATTTATGCGTGATGGTAAAGCTGAATTTTCAGCAACCATTACTTTAGTCTTCAGTGTCACATGATACTTCAGAAATCATTCTAATATGCTGATTTGCTGCTCAAGAAACATTTCTTATTATTATTAATGATGAAAATTGTTGTGCTGCTTAATATTATTTTTCATAATATGTGTTTTTCAGGACTCTTTGATGAAGAGAAAGTTCAAAAGGATAGCATTTAGAGAAATCTTTTGTAACATTATAAATGTCTTTATTTCCTTATTTGATCAATTGAATTCATCCTTACTTTATAAAATGATTAGTTTCTTTCACAAAACTTTAATAGACACTATGCATGCTTTTTCTGTTGTCTACCAATGCATAGTAAATATTACAGATGTGACTTTAAGATATTAAATTCATATTTTAACATTTACTTGTCAAGATCCCTGTGTTGTTTTGTGATTCACTGCTGCTGATATGATGTGAACAATATGTTTGCCTTCAACAGAAGTATCCAGTAAAAGAACTGTCCACTGATGGGAAAGAGGTCATCTGGGATAGCAAGAGGGGCTTCGTTCTGCCTAGTCATGTGGTCAGCTATGCTGGGGTGGTCTACTGTCAAACCACTATTCGAAATGAGACCTATCAGTCCTCACCTTACATTGTGGCTGTCGTAGGTAAGCAAAAAAAGACAAAATGTTTATTTGCATGAAGTTCTGTGATTAAGAAATATGATATGGCCATGGTTTGTGCATCTGACTTTTTGCAAGCATTTCAGAAATGATAAAAATGTTTTTAAGGAGGCAAAGTTTGCATTTGATGAGTAGAACAGTCTGGTGTGAGATCAGCTGCCCTGGTCTCAAGAGAACAATGCTCCACCCGGCACGTCCCTTACTCCCCTTCCCTCTTCCGCAGGATACAAGATCCATGACCTCACCCTGAGTCCAACTCATGAGAGGCTAACGGTAGGGGAGAGGCTAATGCTAAACTGCACCGCTCACACTGAACTCAATGTGGGAATTGACTTTCAGTGGACCTTCCCTCATGAGAAGGTCAGTAACTTGTTCAGAAAAGTTTCATATAAGTTAACCTCAATCTTCAGCATTTGTGACAATCTTGATTACCACAGAAAAAAAACTGGACTAGCCCCTGGAGTTTTTTTTTCACTTGTCTCCTTCCTGTTCTCTACATAAGTTCGCAATGTCCGGTGATGAAAAACAGCCAGAAACAGTCTAAACAAAAGCTCTCTGTTATGTCTTTATTTGATAGCAGGTGTGGGACCTATGGAATGCCATGGCTGCCATAATAAATAAATAAATAATAAATAAATAAATAAATGTAAAAAAGCAAATATAAATAAATAAATATATAAATAAATGTACAAAGAAAAATAAAAAAAACAAAAATAAATAATTATTTATAATTTTATTTCCTTATTTGTGTATTTTTTTCACATTTATTTATTTCCACTTTTATTTATTTTCACATTTATGTATTTATTTACGTATTTATTTCCACATTTATTACCAGAGGGTTAAAGAAAGCGTAGCCTATTTAGTTTCATATGCCTATTTATGTTTAAATATTAGGCATATATATATATATATATATATATATATATATACAGGTGCATCTCAATAAATTAGAATGTCGTGGAAAAGTTCATTTATTTCAGTAATTCAACTCAAATTGTGAAACTCGTGTATTAAATAAATTCAGTGCACACAGACTGAAGTAGTTTAAGTCTTTGGTTCTTTTAATTGTGATGATTTTGGCTCACATTTAACAAAAACCCACCAATTCACTATCTCAACAAATTAGAATACTTCATAAGACCAATAAAAAAAAAAAAAACATTTTTAGTGAATTGTTGGCCTTCTGGAAAGTATGTTCATTTACTGTATATGTACTCAATACTTGTAGGGGCTCCTTTTGCTTTAATTACTGCCTCAATTCGGCGTGGCATGGAGGTGATCAGTTTGTGGCACTGCTGAGGTGGTATGGAAGCCCAGGTTTCTTTGACAGTGGCCTTCAGCTCATCTGCATTTTTAGGTCTCTTGTTTCTCATTTTCCTCTTGACAATACCCCATAGATTCTCTATGGGGTTCAGGTCTGGTGAGTTTGCTGGCCAGTCAAGCACACCAACACCATGGTCATTTAACCAACTTTTGGTGCTTTTGGCAGTGTGAGCAGGTGCCAAATCCTGCTGGAAAATGAAATCAGCATCTTTAAAAAGCTGGTCAGCAGAAGGAAGCATGAAGTGTTCCAAAATTTCTTGGTAAACGGGTGCAGTGACTTTGGTTTTCAAAAACCACAATGGACCAACACCAGCAGATGACATTGCACCCCAAATCATCACAGACTGTGGAAACTTAACACTGGACTTCAAGCAACTTGGGCTATGAGCTTCTCCATCCTTCCTCCAGACTCTAGGACCTTGGTTTCCAAATGAAATACAAAACTTGCTCTCATCTGAAAAGAGGACTTTGGACCACTGGGCAACAGTCCAGTTCTTCTTCTCCTTAGCCCAGGTAAGACGCCTCTGATGTTGTCTGTGGTTCAGGAGTGGCTTAACAAGAGGAATACAACAACTGTAGCCAAATTCCTTGACACGTCTGTGTGTGGTGGCTCTTGATGCCTTGACCCCAGCCTCAGTCCATTCCTTGTGAAGTTCACCCAAATTCTTGAATCGATTTTACTTGACAATCCTCCTAAGGCTGCGGTTCTCTTGGTTGATTGTGCATCTTTTTCTTCCACACTTTTTCCTTCCACTCAACTTTCTGTTAACATGCTTGGATACAGCACTCTGTGAACAGCCAGCTTCTTTGGCAATGAATCTTTGTGGCTTACCCTCCTTGTGAAGGGTGTCAATGATTGTCTTCTGGACAACTGTCAGATCAGCAGTCTTCCCCATGATTGTGTAGCCTAGTGAACCAAACTGAGAGACCATTTTGAAGGCTCAGGAAACCTTTGCAGGTGTTTTGAGTTGATTAGCTGATTGGCATGTCACCATATTCTAATTTGTTGAGATGGTGAATTGGTGGGTTTTTGTTAAATGTGAGCCAAAATCATCACAATTAAAAGAACCAAAGACTTAAACTACTTTAAACTAACTTTTCCACGAGATTCTAATTTATTGAGATGCACCTTTATATATATATATATATATATATATATATATATACAGTACTGTGCAAAAGTCTTAGGCCACTAGTATTTTCACCAACAAAAAATGGTTTTAAGTCAGTTATTTCTATCTTTTGCTGTAGTGTGTCAGCAGGAAATATCAGTTTACATTTCCAAACATTATTTTTGCCATTAACTGTAATAATCCAGTGAGATTTTTGTATGCACAAGGAGTCTGACAACAGCTAGTGCTCCACACAGAGATCTGATCTGATCATCATCCAGTCCGTCTGGAATGACATGAAGAAACAGAACAAACTGAGACAGACTAAATCCAGAAGAACTGTGGCAACGTCTCCAAGACGCTTGAAGAAAAAACTTTCCTGCAAAGCTACCTGAAAAACTATGTGCAAGTGTACCTCAGACAAAAGCTGTTTTAAACGCAAAGTGTGGTCATACCAAATGTTGATTTGATTTAGTTAATAGAAGTTAATCGATAAATAAAATCTAATTACGGCAACCCAGGCTCATTGGAAATACGTGCCTCTACATACATTTCTGCAACACCGTAATTATGTACCTCACTGCACGTTTCGCGGCAGTTTCAAAGTGAAATGTCCAGAGAGTGGAGCTTAAACACACGTTTAATACGTGACCGTGACACGTTTTTATTACGTTCGTACAGGCACGTATTGCAGCGTTTTTATTATGCTGCTCGAGGTACGTTTTGCGGCCGTTCAGAATTAAAATATCCAGCGAGTGTCGCTAAAGATTAATGCTCTATCATGTTGGAAATATCCCTTACACCAAACCTAAACCTAAACCTACCCGATAGTGTTAACAAATGCAAAAGTAATATAAAAATGTTCTCGCTGATGCAGCCTTGCTATTTTAACTTCCTTATGCGGATTTCAGCTGTTTTGTAGAATCGTAGTTTCACGGGATTCATAACGGAGCTCTGCATCAGCTTAGTGCAACGCCGTATGGAGTGAGCTACCGAGTAAGCTTCCTGAAGTGGAAAGCTCATATATATGAAGCTATATATGTGACGACAACGTTCAAAAGTATCAGTTTTCAAATCGTGCTGGATGCTATTTAAGTCATAACAACATTCTGCAAGTAATTGTCTGAAAATTAACCTTTATTAATCAAAACTGTACCTGTAAATCATATGTGTGAAAAGGAATAAAAGTTGTCGGAGTTTTACTGCCTCTAGTGATCATTTCAACTGGAAACTGCAGTGAATGCACATATAGGTATACGTTTTTTCAGTTTTGCAAAAATGTATGTAGAGGTACGTATTTCCAATGAGCCTAGGTTGATTTACGGCATTATTTCTGAAAGCATCCTCATATTACAGCATTTTTACACAGTTGCCTAAAACTTTTAACAATACTGTTGCTTTGCAGGTAGGTTTCTAGAAGCATCTTGGAGACGTTGCCACAGTTCTTCTGGATTTAGTCTGTCTGAGTTTGTTCTGTTTCTTCATGTCATTCCAGACAGACTGGATAAAGATGAGATCAGATCTCTGTGTGGAGCACTAGCTGTTGTCAGACTCCTTGTGGATCACTGGATTATTACAATTAATGGCAAAATGAATGTTTGGAAATGTAAACTAATATTTCCAACTGACATGCTACAGCAAAAGATAGAAATAACCGACTTAAAACCATTTTTTTGTTGTTGGTCAAAATACTAGTGGCCATTTGTTTTATTTATTTATTTATTTTTATCTATGTTGATTATGAAAAGTGAACAGCATGACCAAGATAGGCTCATGAGATGCACAATATGTCGGGAGACATGGAGTGGGTCAGACATGATTTTGACCACTTCATTGAGTTTTGTTTTGTAGAAAGCCTTTCTTTGAAGTGAATTTCGTTTTGTATAAATTGTATCTTAATTTTAATCAATGTTTCATCAACCAATTGTCTGGATTTAATAAATAGGAAGAAAACCAAGAACGCGGGCTGTGGAATGGATTGTAACAAACGAACCCAGCATGTTTCCGCGGCCTTTATTGTATCTAAAGCCGTGTCTAGAGAACCCATAATAATCAGTTGATGCTGTGACTGTCCACACGGGAAGTGGCGCGACGCAACAAATCTTCTACAGTAACTGATGCCTCGTTTTATCCCGAATCTTTGAAATGTGCATTGTATTTTAAGCGTTTGTATCCTGTTGTGCATGTAAAAGTAGGAAATATGACTGTGAAGGGAATTTGTAGTCGCGTTTCAAACGCATTGATCTACGGCTTGCGTCGACTCGACGGTGTTCTGAGCTGGGCTGCGTTTCTCGATAACGATTGATCTTAGCGCTTAAGAGCGTTTTCTACGAGTCGTTTTACGAACGTTCGTTATTGTTTCACGTGCGTTTCCCAAAAATGCACTTAACACAATCGCACGTAGCCCTGCTTTAAGTGCTATTTAGGAGTCGCTATCCGCTTGTCTAGTGCTGAAATGTCAATTTGTAGAATGGCTCGTAATTGTAGTACACACTCGTTTATTGAAATGTTAATAAATTTAAATGTTAATATAGTATAATATATAATAATAATATATATTATTATTATAATATCTGCAAGACGTTTTTTCTGGGTCCAGTACATGGCTGGTTTTCGTGAACGTCAGCAAGCCATTGTCAGATTTTTATGAGTTTATACCTATTTTTCCCGGTCTTTGAAGCATATTTCCTAAATCTTTTATTATTTTTTTTGTTCAATCATTTAATTTAGATGTGTATTTTTGTTTTGTTTTGTGCCCTTTTTAATTATTTCATTTTATATAAATAATAAAAAAAAACGAGTGATAAAGTGTACAATAAAGTACAATCAAAAGCTTTAATTATAATCTCATTGCACTTGAATCAAGTTAAAAGTGTAATCTGCCGATTGTCCTGCAGGTGACCTCATAATTCTGGCTTCTTACGATGCACGTAGGGATTTAGGATTACTCCAGAGCACTCGTAGATCTACGATGATTTTCAAGTGCTACTTAAAGCTGCAGTCCGTAACTTTTACCTCTTTGTCGCCCTCTATGTTTGAAAACCTGGAATTGCAGTTTCTTGCGGAATTATCTTCAGTGCGCGGGGTTGTGATCCGGTGTTCCGGCAGCAGGGCTCCAGCGCGGATGAATCTAATGTTTTGAGGTGAATGTGTAGTTGTCAGTCACTGCTCCGGTGTGGATATTTACTGCCTATGTCTTGGAATATATGACCCAAATCAGAATTTTCACCGAAATTTGCCATCTTAACAAGGAAGTAACAAGTCTGCCACGTTTGTTCTGACCAACTGAGGAAAAAAGCATTAGAATAAATCGCGCTATCAACAGTGATTAAATCTAAAGATCAGTTAGCTCATATCACATCTAACTGTGCAAAGTATTATTATTATACTTTGTTCTCAAATTATTAATGTTAACAACATCAGCATTGCGTGACTATGAGTATAGTATTAGCGTGTAGATTTCAATTTCTGTACAGTCTAATATCTAATTGTCATACCATTCAAATTTCATATTAAGAAATTCTTTTAATCCAAAAAGCAAATTAATCTTCCTTCAAACTGGTTCTATTCAAAATACAAAAACTTGTGTAATCCCACGTTGGCTATCTGTGATCAGAACCACATTTAAAACTGGAATATAATTTAATTTCAATCACGTGTTTCATAAACACATAATCCTTTCTGGATTACAATCCGCCATCAAAATGATAAATTTAATTGTTCGAGCTGCTGTGAGAAAAGGCTATAAATGATCCTCCACCTGCAGGATCCTCACGTGCCAGAGCCTAGTAGCCGGGAAAACTTCTTCATGTTTACAGATGTGACGTAATGACGCAGTGCAATGCTCGAATTTCCCGCGGAAACCTACCCATGCCACTCAAATTAGAAAACATTATTATAAGCTAACACTTGTGAATCGGGCTAAAGTAAGGCGATAGTTTTGAACACTGGCTGGTTATGTACTTTCTCAAATATTGATTTCGGATCATTTTTAACCAAAAAAAAAAAAAAAGTTACGGACTGCAGCTTTAAGTTACGATGCTTTTGGGAAACAGACCGTAATATTAATATCAGTCGTACGATCGTTTTTACGAACTTCTTAGGCTTACGATGCTTTTGGGAAACGCAGCCCTGATCGATCCGCCATGGCAAACAGCGAATATATCTGTGCTGTTTAATGCATTTTAGACGTTTTGTTTTCCTCAGTGCATCACTGACATGTCACGAGTATATTTTTCATCTGTAAATGTTAGAAAGTCATGCAAATATATCCATTTTGCTGTCAGGAGTGGGTTTACGCGAGTGGACGAGCGCTGCTGCGCGCATGCGCGCTAAACAGACAGAGCGCAATAATTCTGAATCAAATATGCATTTTATGATAGCAGTAACTGTAAAGGGACTATTGTAATGGGTAAATAAAATGTAAGCTAATACAGTCCTAATTACTAAGCTCAGATGAGTTAATGTGTTCTAACTATAAAAGGTACAGCTGTTATAAAACCAGAGAAAAAGGCTAGTAGTGAGAGAGTCAGTGGTAATATCATTGCATTCCTATTGGTCAGTGAGCTCAGCTTAGCCTGACAGTTTGCCTGCCCTGAACCAGGTTAGCTTTCCAGCATAAGATGCCACAGTGACTGAGGTTGATCTTTGTTAAATTTGCTTTATGGAACCAAATCATTTGACAGTGAGTCGGACTAATTGAAATAAGCCTGGCCTATTTGGTAAACTTGTTTTATGAAACAGGCCTCAAGGCATTAGAAGTCAGAAGACACATAAGTTAATTTATGATTTGCTGTCTGTCTGAACCAAAGAAATAAAAGCGATCATATATTTTTTTTTAATTGCATTGTATTGCATCAAATAGCATTGTTGTTGAATCGAATCGAAATCGAATCGCACTGCATCGTAATAGGGGTGAATCCTATCCAGTGCCGGCCTGTAGGGTTGTGGGGCCCTAGGCAAGATAATGAAAATAGGCCCCACTAATGTAAAAATTGTCATAGCAATTTAAACATATGAAAAGTCTGTCTGTCTATGATCGTGGGCATCATTGCATTTATAAAACAAATACTAATACTGCAGCAATAAATATTAGGCTATGTATAGCAGTCAGAACATCCTTTTTTTCCGGCTCCATAAAGATAGGCCTACCATTTGGATTCCATTTCTACTACAATTTCAATTTAATCTCTCCATCATTCTTTCATTTCAATTCCAAAATCTGAACCAACAAAATCTGCACACAAAATCTGAACTGTAACTAGAAAAGTTTTCAGATAAACTTTTTCTTGATTTGCCAGAAATTATAAAGAACACCAAGTTTGTTTTTTTTTCTTTCTCAGTGGATGCATAAATTTCCAAAAATGAAATAAATTGATAAAAATGATGAAATTACTGTTAATGATTTTTAATCATAATAATTTATAATAGCCTAAATCCTTAGACCTTTCTAAACAATTATAGGTATAGGCCTCCAGCATGTTAACAGGTCATGCTGCAGTTTTCTGTATAATATATTAATAATAATTATTATCAATAATTATTACTTTGTTTAATGTTTTATTTATTTATAACTATAATCAGAATTATTAGTAGTCATATTGATATATAAAAACAACACATTTTTTGGCCAAGTTGTGCAGATCTACAAACAGGCACAGCAAACTCCTCTACACTGGAGAAAAACTTAGAAGTATTATTTTGCCTATTTTTACCCAAAATAAGGTGTAGGCTAGTGAGTAGCTGTAGCTGTTTCCTTCATACTGGTAGCCAGAGGGCGCCCTCGTGAGTAAAACCATAAGTGAAAAAATCATAAAATGAAAACTCACAAAAATCATGTTGGAGGAAATCCCTAATATGGACAAAGTCATATGCTATCACTGCAGTAGCTGAATAAAACACAGATAGGACGTTTTAACTGATGAAGAATGAAGACAATAAACATACGATTGTGACTAAATGGTGTATCTCTGTTCTTCAAGCCATCTCGGGTATTTTTATTTGCATGATGTACATTTATAATGCAATGCTAATCGACATATCACTGTATAGAATATTATAAAATGATTTTGCCTCATTAGCTATGTGATATGAAACCACGTCAGATCACAAAAGGAAGTTATTTCAAACACTCACTGATGTAATGAAATGAATTTGGAGCAAAAATGTCAATAAATGTTTTTAAACGCACTTAAAGGGGTGCTGCAGATCGATCGGTGTTTGACATCAAAGTACTGCAATAGGATAGGAAAGCATGCAGATCTGTCCATTAGTATATCGCTCTCGCGGTACTTCGATGTCAAACACCGATCTGTCAGCGCCGCTTCAAGTCGAACACACTTTAAAATTTAATTGACAACCTCGCGGCCGCGGGGCCCTCCTTTTTAAGGCGGGGCCCCAGGCGACCGCCTGTACCGCCTGTTGGACGGGCTGGCACTGATCCTATCGCATCGTATCGCTAGCTGCTTCATATGTATCTTCAATGTATCATATCGTTGGCTATGCATCGAGATGCTTATCGCATCAGCCTCAGTTATGGAGATGCACATCCCTAATATGGAAATGACAAATAACAAATAAAACAAGACTATTCATTCTGTGGAATATTTTTAATAGTTTCCTCAAAGTACTAGCCTATTGAATAGGCTTAATTTGCAGGTGCCACGACCCCACTACTTTTTGCAACATCTCACGGTGCCGCACGGATGTACCTAAAAGAAAGAAACATATCTCCATTCGATAATAAATTCGTTAGTGTGTGTTAAATAACAGGCGATCTATAGCTGGAATGTGTTGTTTTTGAAATCATGGCGAGTGCTTGTTGCCGCTGTTATCAGTGCACAATGCGCAGTCTTCACACAGACGATCAAGCGCTTCGTTCTGGTAAAAGCGCAAAACAAAATGCACACAAACATGTCCCAGCTCTTGATACACAATCACTGATGAACACTTTTTTGGTTTTAATGAGGAAAAAAAAACCTCAGAACCTCAGAAATGCTTGACAAAAGTTCTACCACTAGACTGCCAAAGCGCGGGAGTGAAACGTGCAAATTTATGTATTTATTCACTGCTGTGAAGAATCTCGGCACTAATTACATTGTATTATTAATATTTATATTTATACTAACATAGTCACTTTATGCGGCTCCACTGCCTGCACTGTCAATAGTTACGCCACTGACCCGTGATATAAGATTTTGGCCATATTGCCCATCTAATTCATTCATCACACACTATCAACAGTAGGCTACACTTCTTGTATTTCGTTTGGGCAGCACAAGGTTTCACTGTGGCCTCAAAGCTTACCCCTCGACTACTCTGGTTCGATTGCTATTCCTGAGGCAAAACACACCCTCCTCATTACCCTACGGACAAAGAAATGTAGAAATAAATAATTGTGGAAATAAATAAATGTGGAAATAAATAAATGTGGAAATAAATACGTAAATAAATACATAAATGTGAAAATAAATAAAAATGGAAATAAATAAATGTGGGGAAAAAATACATAAATAAGGAAATAAAATTATAAATATTTATTTATTTATTTATTTACTTTTCTTTGTACATTTATTTATATATTTATTTATTTACATTTGCATTTTTAACATTTCTTTGTACATTTATTTATTTATTTATTTATTAATTATTATGACAGGATTGACATTCCATATGTGACAGCTTGCCTCTGTTGATGTATGAACCATAAATGGTGACAAATAACTAGAACTTCACCTATATAAATATTATTACAATTTAAAATACCTGTTTTCTATTTTCAGATATTTTAAAATATAATTTATTCCTGTGGTGGCAAAACTGAATTTTCAGCAGCCATTACTCCAGTCTTCAGTGTAACATGACCCTTCAGAAAACTTTCTAATATGCTAATTTGCATCTTAAGAAACATTTATTATTATCAACAATCTTGAAAACAGTTGTGCTATTTAATATTTTTTTTGAAAAATGTATTTTTAATTTTTTAAAAATTTTAAACCAATTCTCTCCTCCTGCAGAGAGGCGTCAACAGCTCAATACCAAGGACACGCTATGAGACCAGGTCCAACAAGAAGAAGCTGTGGAACTCCTTAGAACTGTCCAATACTCTCATTGTCGAGAATGTGACTCTAAATGACACAGGAGAGTACATCTGTACAGCCTCTAGTGGTCAGATGCAGAAGATTGCCCGAGCAGCCCTCATCGTCTATGGTATGTGCTTTTAGAAAAACCAGCATTTACAAAAATAGATCATTATATCATTTACAACATGTCAGTGCTGCTGGTACACCTAAGCCAGTTATAAGCTGCTGGCATAGGTAGCATATGGTAGCATAAAGATCATGGGTCAGTTTTACTAACAGCTTGCGCCAGCACAAACTGTCTTTTGGCGTTAAAATAGTACTGTCAGGATTTACTAAAGAACGCAGTGATGAATTAGCGCTGAAAAGGCATGGACAGTTATTTTTGCGCCTGACTTTATTGAATATGCATTTGTTGGAGTTTCCCTTTCAGATGCAAAATTTATGGAAGGAGAGTATTAAAATGAATCACGCAACGAGATTTACTAACGTTTGCATCAAATTACTGGTATTTGCGCCATTATTTAACACCCAAAAAAGCATGTCTTAAACTATTTTGTGCCTGAAATGGCGAAAGAAGGGAGAGGATTTTTTCCACACGTATTAATTTATTTGGAATGCCAGAAGAACACATTATCCGAACATATCGTTTGCCAAGCTATGTTAGTTTTATTTGCTTGAGGAAATAAAAGACGACTTGGAACCCTCAGCTAGGAGTCACGCAATACCAGGTTTTGGAATTGCGCTCTTACGCTAATTTGCCCTGTTTAGTAAAACTGGCCCCATATGTTTTACAATATAGATAATACACAAACACAATGTTTAACGCAATGTTTTACATATTGATTTATATTTTAGAGAAACCATTTATAGCGCTCAATGATCAGATGTTGCAGACTGTGGAGGCAACTGCTGGCCAGGAAGAGGCAAAAATCCTGGTTAAATATTATGCTTATCCAGAGCCATCTGTGAAGTGGTAAGTGATTAGTGTAAATAGAGTGTGACTTTATCATTAAATTATATTATATTATATTATATTATATTATATTATATTATTTAATGTGCCAATAAAGAGTAGATTAGGATTTTTGTACAAGTTTGCATGAAGTTTTCTTTTCACTCTTGTTCATCCAGGTATAAGAACGATCAGCTGATAGTGTGGAAGGATGAGTACAGGATGAAGCCTAACAGAGGATATCTCACTATATATGGTGTTACAGAGAAGGATGCTGGGAATTACACTGTTGTAATGACAAATAAGATTACCAAGGAGGAGCAGAGAAGAACATTTCAGCTGTTGGTTAATGGTAGTGAATCTCTTCTCTTCTCTTCTCTTCTCTTCTCTTCTCTTCTCTTCTCTTCTCTTCTCTTCTCTTCTCTTCTCTTCTCTTCTCTTCTGTATTAGTCTGTTAACTTTTGTGTTTATGTACAGTTCACCCTAAGATTTTTGAGAAGGAAGTGCCGCTGGATCGAGATGTTCACATGTATGGCAGTAGCCCTACACTCAGATGCACAGCTAGCGGAGGATCCAGCCCTGTCACAATACAATGGCAGTGGATGCCCAGAGAGGACTGCCCAATCAGATTTCTGTAAGTGTTATGTCACACGATTTAATGCTATGTTCTTGTTTTGCTTCAAATGTAACCTGTCTAATACAGCCAAGAATGTAGACAGTTATAGAAACTAAATGTCAGATAAATGTGTCATTCATGTGGTAACATCTAAATTAACTGGTTTTATTCAAGTGAATTTATTAAAAATATTAATTAGTATAACTCAGTTGTCCTGATTTAATTAGGTTTGGCAAGAGAAAGTTATTTGAAGATATCGATTGCACATACCACATTTTACAGTTTATACACACATTTTTGTTAGTGTTTTACCAACATATTATTTTTTCTTCAGTGCAAAGCGCTCATTTTCTCTTAAATCATATTGTACTATATTATGAAAAAATGCAAAATAAATAAATCTAGCATCTTGTGTGTGATATAGTGTACACCAGTTTACTCAAACATATGTAGAGTACACTATACAGGAATAAATTACATTTTAAAATATATTCAAATAGAAAACAGTTATTTTAAATAACAAAAATGTTTAACGGCTTGGTGAGCAGAAGAGACTTCTTTAAAAACATTGAGAATCTTACTGTTCAAAAACTTTTGACTGGAGGTGTATGTTTCTTGTTCTCTCTTTTCTGCATTTTTATATCTGCTCTGCATTTATATTACAGTAAACATTGCTCTGGTATGACAAATTGTTCATGATATTTCTCATTTGTACATTCCTTTGGATGGAATGTAATGCAAATGCTTAAACGTATATCAAAGCAAAAACAGAATTTCCTCATGACCTCACAAACAGCTTGCTATTAGGAAGCAGCAGAAACCAAACAAAACTTGTCAAAATCATATTCCTAAATGCCAACACTTAGAAAGAAAACTAAAACTGAAATATTTTTCATGTGTTTGTGTGAGGAACTCAGTGTTGTTTAAGTTAATGATAATATCATTAGTCATTGTTTTTCCTGAAAAAACAGAGAATGGTTGCATGTCCTTGTTTGCTCAGTGCTTTGGCATTTTCATTCCAATGGAAGACATATCAGAACTGTTCCTGGTGTTCAATTGTGTCCCACAGTGCAATTCATTAGCATGTTGTGCTCTAAATGAGCATTCATCCTGAAACGAATGTTGTGATTGGGCTAGCCAGTATGACTGCTTTGGTTAGAGAGATCTGCTATACTAATAAATCAGCTCCTGTGAGTTTCAGTTGAATTGTGACTTTGATTGGCAGCCTACATTCACAGAACATCACTTCCAAGGATGTTGTCATCATGTAATGAGTGTTTCAGGGCCAGGCATCACGTGAGCCTTATCTTCAGATTGCACCCTCACCTATTTCCGTAGTCCTCATCACAATTTCCTGTTGTTCTAAAAGCAGATGCTTTCAAATCCCGTGTCCTTGATCAAACATGAAAATAACACAATGTCTGTCACTGCGTCCTACTAACAAGAGTTCACCCTCGCCTTCACCTTTCATTATAGCTTTTATGTGTCCTATTTTTGTGTTTGTCTTTTTTTCCATCTCTTTTTCCTTTTTCTGCTCTTTTTCTGTCTCATCTCCCATGGCTGACCTACATGAGGTGCTGATGTCTAACCTAACTCTAAACCTAATGTCTGTTCATTGACATTTTGTAATGATTCCCATTGCTTATATATATGTTTGGCGGAAGTGGAATTAGAGAGGAACGGAGTCAGTTATAGGATGGTCTGAATTTAGACTGTTAATAATAGGTGCATTGTTGTTGTTGATTCCGTGTGGTGTTTTCTGTTCCTGCTGGAGATGTGTAGATTGTTAGAAGTGTTTATTTCTGTCTGTCTGTGTGTTCTCTTTTGAGATATGGATCCTCATGTCCTTGTTAAAATGTTTGAAAAAAAAAAAACTCTATATATGAATATTATATATGTAAATATACACTTTATAATAGGGAACACATTCACTATTTATTAAGATTTTTTTTCCCTTTGTAAACTCCTAATTTGTTGCTTATTAATAGTAAGGTAGTTGTTAAGTTTAGGTATGGGGTAGGTTTAAGGGATCTAAAATATGGTTATGCAGAATAAGGCATTAATATGTGACCCTGGACCACAAAACCAGTCTTATGTTGCACGGGTAAATTTGTAGCAATAGCCAAAAATTGTATGGGTCAAAATGATCGATTTTTCTTTTATGCCAAAAATTGTTAGGATATTAAGTAAAGATCATGTTCCATGAAGATATTTTGTACATTTCCTACCATAAATATATCAGAACTTAATTTTTGATTAGTAATATGCATAGCTAAGAACTTAATTTGGACAACTTTAAAGGCGATTTCCTCAATGTTTTTTTGCACCCTCAGATTCCAGATTTTCAAATAGTTGTATCTCGGCCAAATATTGTACTATTCCATACATCAATGGAAAGCTTATTTATTCAGCTTTCAGATTATGTATAAATCTCAATTCCAGAAAATTGACCCTTATGACTGGTTTTGTGGTCCTATGTCACATATGTGCTTTATAAGTACTAGTACTAAACAGCCAATATGTTAGTAATATGCATACTAATAAGCATCTAGTTAATAGTGAGAATTGGTCCTTAAAATAAAGTGTTACCATATGAAAATAATGCATTACTTTTTTAATATTTCATGAGATTTATTTTGACTGCACAAAAACTGGTAAATCATATTTTGTTGTTATTATGTGTTATTCACAGACCTAAGTCAGACCAAAGTGTGGTGAAGTGTGGCAAGTGGAGGGAGATATCAAATAACACGGGGAAGAATCCCATCATTAGCCCCACATCTGTCATTGAACGCTCTCTTAAGGTAAACATCAATTCCAGTACTGTGCTGTGTTCAGCTCAGCCTTTGAACATGCAAAAAGCTATTTCAAAACATATACTGCTGGGTCCAAAAGTCTGACAATAGGATTCAAAATCTAATTTAAACCTGGTAATACATGTGAAGCAAAGAAATGTTAGAATGTATTGTAAAATAAATAGGATTTTGCACGATTTCTAGGTAACTAATTAAATAAGTGAATGTACAGTATGAAGTGCTTTGTACAGATGTTCAAATATTTGAAGCTTAAGATGTTCTGTGGATCATCACAAATGATGCTGGAGAACATGATCATCTGATTTTAAGCACACTTGTTGAGTTCACGAGTGTCACTATCATTAAAGCAAAAGAGGGACAAACCATTTCTAAATTCACATTCATTTTAACTATTCCGTCAAATTAGTAATGAATATGCAAAAGAGAAGCATTTTCAGTAGTGATTTGAGACTTTTGGACCCCACTGCATCAGTGATTAATCTTGGTGAATCTGGCTATAATTGTATTTTTAAAATCATCTACTGCTTTCAATAATATTTTGATGATCTGTTGTTCTCCAATAGACCATCAGCACACTGAAGATCCAGAAAGCAGTTGACCATGCTCTCTACAGGTGCATTGCTTCCAATAAGATGGGAATAGAAGAGCGGGTCATTGTGTTTCAAGTAGCTCGTAAGTGTCTCTGTCTCTTCTCTACATCCCAACTTCAACGACTGCAATCGAATTTTAACAAGTGGTCAAATCTAAACTTTTGATGTTTGTCTTCATCACAGGTTTCCTCAACCTAAGCATCCTCCCCTCCAGCAGCCCTATTGAGGGAGAGGATGTGGTAATGCGCTGTGTAGCTGATCGACTGCTGTACTCTAACTTGCGTTGGTATCGGGTAACAAACATAGCCAACCCTGATGGCTCTCCAGCAGCCGTGCCCTGTGATACCCTTACCTTGTCGCCTCTCCACCCGACCAATGGCACCATAACAGGCCTGCAGGGCACCAATGCAACGCTGGACCTGCCTATACCCAATGCCACATTGATGGACCAAGGCCTGTATGCTTGCCAAGTGGAGAATGTGGGAACCAGTGAGAGAACCTGCTTACTTCACAATCTCAGACTCAGAGGTTAGTCCATAGCTTTACATTGAGTGATTTTTAGGAAACTTGTTTGAAAACAGTCATTATTTGTGTAATTTTATTTGTTGGTGATGCTAGTGGTGCAGAAATTGCACATTTAATAGACTATATTTAGTTGCATTGCTCAATTCACATATGTTCAGATGGGATATATTGTAGAAGTTATATGCAAGCTTAAATGTACATCACAGATCAGTTTATATCTTTCTGCAGCTCTTGAGAGGTCAAGAATTGTGACCAATCTGACTGACCAGAGAGTGAATGTGAGCGACTCTACTACTCTAGTGTGTGAAGTGTCCGGCACACCAACCCCTATTGTAGGTTGGACTAAAGACAACCAGACTGTCATGGAGGGATCAGGTGAGCAACATAAAAGTTCTTTAGAAGTACAAAAATATTATAGGTGCAAGAATAAACAACTCTCTCTATATCCGCAGTATTATCAATTCGCAGTTGCCTTAGGGCTAGAATACAGTATGCAGCTTTTCCATACTTTTGTGTATGGGCAGATCTTGGGCTCTGCTGTAAATGATTATAAATTTAAAATGTTTATTAAATAAAAAATAAATAAAACAAGAATTATAACCTGTTGTAGTCAGGTGTATTCATTGATATTAAATAATATTTACTGATTTGAGTAAAACCAGTTTAGATGTTATGCCATGAAGCACATTAGTTACTGGTTAGTCTGCCTGACAAAGCATTTTTACAGTGACAGTAATGTTCATGCTTTCCTGTTGTCAGGTGTGATTCTGAAACGGTCAAATCGTGTCTTAACCATCCAACGGGTGAAAAAAGAGGACAGTGGTCTTTACATATGTACAGCCTGTAACCAGCAAGGCTGTGACTTTCACGAGGCTCGTATCACTGTAGATGGTGAGTGTGTAAACAAGACTCATTGCGATACAATATATTAATGTCATTTGTTTTTGAAAGAATCTTCTTATGCTTACCAAGTATTCATTTATTTGATTAAAAATACAGTAAAAACAGTTACATTGTGAAATATTATTACAATTTTAAATAACAGTCTTCTATTGTAATATATTTTCAAATGTAATTTATAAGAATAATTTATATACAAGTAATATTTCTTATTATAACATCATTTATTTAAAATAGAAATCTTTTGTAACTTTTGATTAATTTAATGCATCTTTTCTCAATAAAACTATTTCTTAAAAAAAAAAAAAAAAAAAAAATCTTACTGACCCAAAATTTTGAACCGTAGTTTTATACCAAAAGATGGCAGCTATAAGAATTGTAGTAGTTTATCATGAATTGACATCATCACGTAGTAGCCACACTATTAAAGACCCCTTTTAAAGAGGATACATTCTCTGAACGTGTCATGGTTGTGAGGCGAGCTCAGTCTCACACTGACTTTTATCCTCATGGAGATTTTGTTGTAATCAAGGCCTTGTGGCAAAAATAGCTCTCTTTTTAGTCTGTCAGGAAGGGGGCTCTGTTAGTGTACATCCTTTAGGGAATGCTTACAGAAAACAAAGCAAAATCCTAGAACACAAAAGAAGAGAGGGGCGTCCCACCCTCTCTCTCTCTATATCACTCTCAGTCACACATTTTTCCCAGTCACTTACATCTTTGTATGATTCCCTCTCTTGCCTCACACACATAAAGGACAGAGAGCGCAAAGGCCCACAAATAACGGAGACATACTCAGTGTGTACGTGACTTGTTTCTCGGCATTACTGTTTCTTGTTGTCACTGCAAAGGCGACTGTCGCCTGACTGTCTCAACAAGAAACATTCACTTACAGCCCTGTTCCCACAAACATAGTAAGAGAGAAAGAAATTAACTAAATTATGTAGTGGTCCACTCAGCAGTTGCGTGTTCAAATATAGAAAATAGAACATGGTACTTTTCATCTAATATGATTCGGTTCTTTCTGGTCTTATTTTGATTGGATGAAATATCAGGTCAGCAAACAATTCACATTCCTTGCTCTTGCACCCATGATACACACCCAGCAGCATACAAATATTTCCTGTAAACTAGGTTCTTCCAGGCAATTTGTGCCTCCCTTTGCTATTAATATAAAATGAAGAGATGTTTTTTCCAGTTCCTCTCCAAAATAAAATATTTATTTAGATAAATAGGACTTTTCTAATTTTTTTTTTTTTTTGACAAATTTGTACCAAACAGACACAGATATGTCAATTTATCCATCCATCCATCCACTCAATTTTGGTTAAATCTTGTGTCTTTTTGTCCTCTTTTTTTGTGATGTCTTATTGATCATGTGACCCATCTCACAGGTGCAGAAGAAAAGATGAATGTGGAATTGATCATGCCTATTGGTGCTGTGGTCATTGCCATGTTCCTCTGGCTCCTCATCGTCTTCGTCATCCGTAACAGGAAGCGGGTAACATTCCATCTCTTTCCCTTTTCCTCGTTTGCTTCCCCTCTCTCATTTACACGCACAGGCGCACACTTTGCTCTCCTGACTGATCAAAACTGACTACCCGGACTTGGCTTATGTCATCTCCATTGTATGCTCAGCCCACATTCTGCTGCGATGCGTCACGTACACCGGCCAGCCATGGGCCCAAGTCCTGCTGTACTCAGCTTTAATTCTGCCTCTGAATATGATAGTGGCTTCCAGGAACTCATTAGTGGGTGTCTTTATAATGAGGGCTTGATTCTGGGAGAGTCAAGCAGGACAAAGTTGGAGATCTTGTGCTGTGTTTTTCATTCAGTCATGCTCACCTCCTCCCTTTCTCGCAGCCTAATGAAGGAGATCTGAAAACTGGCTACCTGTCAATCATTCTGGACTCAGATGATATGCCAATGGATGAGCACTGTGAGAGACTGACCTATGATGCAAACAAGTGGGAATTCCCGCGTGATAGACTGAAGCTAGGTGAGACTTGGCTAAATGTGAGAAATAAAACAATAATAATAAAAAACCTAAATAACCAGGGGTTAACTTAACCAGCAAAAATCTGGAATGGCTTTCCAGTACTTTTGATTAAAAAAAAAAGAACATTAAAGGAATGGTTCACCCAAAAATTAAAATTCTTTCATTAATTTCTCACCCTCATGTCGTTCCAAACCCCTAAGACTTTTGTTCATCTTCGGAACACAAATTAAGATATTTTTGTTGAAATCTGAGAGCTTTCTGACCCTCAATAGACAGCAACGCAACTGACACTTTCAAGGCCCAGAAAGATAGTAAGGACATCATTGAAATAGTCCATGTGACATCAGTGGTTCAACCATAATTTTATGAAACTACAAGAATACTTTTTGTGTGCAAAGAAAACAAAAATAATGAAAATTTGAAGAGAAGAAATTATTGAATAAATTTGTTATTTTTGTTTTCTTTACACACAAAAAGCTTCGTAAAACTAAGGTTGAACCACAGATGTCACATGGACTATTTTAATGATGTCCTTACTACCTTTCGTTGTGTTTAGTTGCACTGCTGTCTATGCAGGGTCGGAAAGAGTAATTAATTACAGAATTTTCATTTTTGGTTGAACTATCCCTTTAAGTGCAAGGACGGTACCACTGGACCAGAGTATACGACGTAATAGTATGTAATATGAAATTTGTGTATTTATTTATTTATTTACTAGGCTTCAGTGATATTTTTATATTTATTTATATCTATATGTATAGTGTTTTTATTTATTTATTTATTAGGCTTCAGTGATATTTTTATATGCATCTATATTTATCTGTGTAATATTATTTATTTAGATAGATGTTTGGATATTTTTGCATTTATATCTTTATTTATTTGTATATGTGTGTGTTTAAATTTTTGAATAAAGATTTTGTTATTTTTCTTTGTTTTCTAATATAAGTAATTTTTGCGTTTAGTATCATCATAACTGGGTGTTAAATTATTATGCAACATATTATGCATGTTTTTTCTTATTGGGGATGGAGAGGTGAGCATACCATAACTTGCCTAAAATCACCATCAGATTTTAGGCTTCTGACATCTTTAAAGTCCCAACTTAACCTCTGCAAACAGCTAAAATATTTGCACAAAAATGGCACTATAAATGTACATGTAAGTATTCACAAATGTGTAATAATATGTTTTCCAGGAGAGCCACTGGGCAGAGGAGCATTTGGTCAAGTTGTAGAGGCGACAGCATATGGTATTGAGAAGGCCACCACCTGTACTACAGTAGCAGTGAAGATGCTCAAGGGTATGAGGCATCTGTTCACTTGCCTTAATGAACTGACTGCACATATCTTTGAAGGGGTCATATGACGTTGCTAAAAAGAACATTATTTTGTGTATTTGGTGTAATGCAGTGTGTTTGTGGTTTAAGGTTAAAAAAAACACATTATTTTCCACATACTGTACATTATTGTTGCTCCTCTATGCCCTGCCTTTCTGAAACGCGCCGATTTTTACAAAGCTCATCGTTCTGAGAAGCGAGGCGTGCTCTGATTGGATAGCTATCCAGTGCGTTGTGATTGGCCGAATACCTCAAGCGTGAGACGGAAATGTTACGCCCCTCACCATATTGTGATGCTGTGTCCCGGCGCGACGACACAAAAACAATAAAACCCATTACAAACGAGGCATTTGTTGCATCCAGTGGGGACATAATTGATGATTATAATGACTTATACTGTCTTTTTACGCGTTGCGTTGCATCACACCGCGTAAACATTACCATGTCTGCATATGTGATCAGAGAAACGACAAACAACAAGCACTACTCTACACTGCTCAAAACTCGCGTTTGAATATTCAGTGGCAAATTCTTTAAATATGAAAACATACTTACAGGCTGTGAGTCAGAAGCGCCAGACTGTCCTTGCAAAGTTGGAATTGCCCCACTTTATAGAAACAGTTTTTGAGCACTGCTGACAGGCTACTCCCAGGTTCAGGAAATAGTCCTCCGTAAAATGTGCTGCACACACTCGAATATTTGGATTGAACTGTTTTGGAACAGTGTTGTAAATACAACTTAACCACTGATTTCTAGTCGTGTCCTCTTTTGGAAGCCCAAACAAAGTAGTTTCGCTTTCACAACAAAACACAGCCTCTCCAGGACATGGCACCGGTGGCAGCAACAATACTTCAGTGAGAATAAAAGTCCCGCCCTCTTTCTTTGCGTATACATTTGGGCAGTGTTTTGCAAACCTCCCCACACATGACGTAGACATAGACGTAGTGTTTGAATGAGCCATTTTAGGGGGGCATGGTTGAGTCTTAACTTTTATAAAGAATATCTCTTTGGTTTTGAGACTTTAGTCTTTGTAACTTCAGGGATCGTATCTATGCACAAACAGCTTGTAACACTCCAAAGAGAAAGGAAAACATGAAATCGCATCATATGTCCCCTTTAATATAACACAACTGACTGCAGCATTATCAATCTCCAACAGAGGGTGCTACCACCAGTGAGTACCGTGCTCTGATGTCTGAGCTGAAGATCCTCATCCATATTGGTCACCATCTCAATGTGGTCAACCTTCTAGGAGCCTGCACCAAACCAGGAGGTGAGTATCCTTTTAAAACCCTCAAACGTGGACAGAAATAACTTCCTGTGAAGTTTGCTGCAGGCACATTCTGTTGAGTAGGATGTTTATGACTGACAAAATGTACAGTCATAGTAAGAAACATGTCAGAAATGCCACAAAGTGGTTGTGCATTGTTGAGAAGAACACTGTGTGCCCACATTAAAGGCTTTTCCTCTTCTTCCTCTCTCTCTTTCCTACTTCAGGACCCTTGATGGTGATTGTGGAATATTGTAAACATGGTAACCTCTCCAGCTATTTAAAAAGCAAGCGAGGAGAGTACAGTCCCTACAAGGTAAATTCCATCATAACCTAGTGCAACTAGTAAAGTCTGACTGTGATGTGGTTTTGAAGATCTCATCTTCTTCTTTTAACAATGTCCTCTGATGTGGTCAGATTGATTCAAGTGCCTTATGTAAGACATTGGACAACAGCCAACTGTAAGGCCTTTAAATGTTGTTCAAGGTTGAAGATGTTATGAAGTGTACCTGACTTGTTGGTACTTTTTGACCCTGACAACAATGGAAATTGATCCACACGTTTTTTTGTTTCTCAGAAGCGAACGCCACGGATGCCCTGCAGGAGGAAGGAGCAGCAGGAAGAGGATTTGCATGAAGGGGATCTGGGTCTGGGAACCAGCACTCGGCTGGACATCTGCACTGGTACCGCCGTGTGCACCAGGATGGGCGAACAGACCTCCACGACTCAGCTGCAGGACGAACAAGGTACAGTATATTAGTCTGTTGGATGCTCTGTACTGTCTGTGGATGAAGATAAAAATTGAGCATCAAAGTTATGGAAACTGAATCAAATGTTTAAATTAGTATTGTCATTTAGATGTTACCACATGAAGCATAAATTTTAGGCCAAGAAAAACAGTGTCAGTTGCTGTGTCAACTCCATCTAAATGCTATACTCCATGTAAAACTTAAATAACTGCAAAAATAAATGAATGAATGAATGAAAAAATAAATAACTAAACATTTCATTATTTATAGTAATTATTCTAATTATTAAGCAGCTTTAATGAGCTCATTATTTAAGAACCTACAGGGAATATTTGTACTTTTAAAAATGAATATCACACTCTAAATTAATAAAAAATTGTATGTTTATAATAAAAACTCCAAACATACAGTACATACATACATACGTACATAAACAAACAGTATAATTATTTTAATGTTATTAATAATTCTTCTAATTATTAGGGAGCATTAATGAGTTCATATTATTTAGATATCACATATTTAAAACAAGATACATTTTATTAAATTAATATAATAAATTTACATGTTAAGACTTTTTAATTTTGTTTTTTCATTTATATTTTGAATGATTATTTCCTTTACTCCATTGGCAAATAGTTTTCTCCTGTTTTGCCAAACCCAAACCAGTGTTATTTTAGTATTATATAGATAGTGTTATATTATTTCTTAATATTTAGAATTAGTTTTGTTTATATTTTCAGTTTTAATTTTTTATGTGTTTTTGTCATTTTAATATATCAGTTTTTGTATTTCTATTCATTTTTTTTTTTTTTAGTGTTAGTAGTTGTAGTACTCCAACATATTTATTTCAGTTAGTTGCCATTATCGAATTATCGAGTTATCGAATATTTTGATTTTACTTTATTTCAGCTTTATTTCAGTTACTGAAAACAAATTTAATCGTTATAAACATTTTTACTTTAAAAAAAAAAAAAAAAAAATTACCAAATGTAGTTAGATGTAAGATTCAAGATATATTCTCTATCATTCATTCATTCATTCATTCAAAATTTAAATAATAGTAATTATTCTAATTATCAAGCAGCTTTAATGAGCTCATTATTTAAAAACCTACAGGGAATATTTGTACTTTTAAAAATTAAATTGTCACACTGTTTAATTAATAAAATTAATAAATTAATTTTAAAATTAATTTAAAAAAATTATAAAAAAATATTTTTTTTATAATAAAAACTCCAAACATACATACATACATAAACAAACACTACAATTATTTTAATATTATTAATAATTATTTTAATTACTAGGCAGCTTTAATGAGCTCATATTATTCAAAAAATTGATGGAATATTTGTAAAAATTGATTTGTCACACTATAAATTAATAAATAGTTCATATAAAATTAACTGTAGAATATACAAATAAACAAACATCATAATTATTTTATTTACAATTCTTTTAATTATTAGGCAGCTTTAATGAGCTCACATTATTTGAGAAAATATATGGAATATTTTTAAATACTAATGTATCACACAGTAAATTAATAAAAAATAAAAACATAAATATAAAAATATTTTTAAAAAATCTAATTAAGGAATTAATTAAACTAATGAGTAGAAAAAACATTTACAGCACCCAGGATATACACTTTGTTTTACACATATACATACAGAAAATATTAAACTAAAATCTTCATATTTAAAAAAATGTATTATGTGTCATATTTAGAGAGTTCAGACTGGGATCACCTGACAATGGAGGATCTCATCAGCTATAGTTTCCAGGTGGTGAAAGGCATGGAGTTCCTAGCCTCTCGAAAGGTAAAACTGAAACACACCAACATAGTCTGCTTGTGTGTATGTGTGTGTATACTTTGCTCATTAATATTTACAATTTATTCAAGATGATTGCTTCAGGCATAATGCTACTTTGTGTTTGTAGTGTATACACCGGGACTTGGCAGCCAGAAACATCCTACTTTCTGAAAACAATGTGGTGAAGATATGTGACTTTGGGCTGGCTAGAGATGTATATAAAGACCCTGATTATGTCCGCAAAGGAGATGTGAGAAATCTTACTACACACAGAAAACATCATTTCAGTTGTTCAGCGAAATAGACTCATTTATTACTTGAGCATTTCCTCTCTATCATCACAGGCTCGTCTTCCTCTGAAGTGGATGGCTCCTGAGACCATCTTTGACCGCGTGTACACCACACAGAGTGATGTTTGGTCATTTGGCGTGCTGCTCTGGGAGATCTTCTCACTTGGTAACACACTATTGATATTAACATTATCAGTGAGCTTATTGGACAGCATAAACCTACTATAATAGAATGACATGTCCTGATGGCCCATCTCCTTTGGTTCAGGTGCATCTCCATACCCAGGTGTGTGCATTGATGAGTCTTTCTGCAGGCGACTAAAGGAGGGAACCAGAATGAGAGCTCCAGACTACGCCACACCTGAGATGTAAATATACTTCACACTTTTAACATTGGTGTAAAATTTAATGTCTGTGGAAACAAGCAGTTGATCTAGGTTTTTGTAGTTCTGGTGATGCCAGTCATAGTGTTTCCAATGGAAAATGGGCATAAGTAGTAGTACCTACAATTTTGTTTAACTTTCATACTATTTAATACTGTTTACATAGCAGATGGACCTTATTCTTATTATTGAAATGAGAGATGTAGCAACTGACTGAATCCTGAAAATGTAATCAACCCCATCTCTTTTTTGTTAATGTGAAATTCTTCTAGATACCAGACCATGCTGGACTGCTGGCTTGATCGACCTAAAGACAGGCCAACCTTTACTCAATTAGTTGAGCATCTAGGCAATCTGCTACAGGCTAGCGCTCAACAGGTTAGACTTGACTCTAAGTATATGTTTTGTCTCATTCATGTGTTTTTAGTAATTGAGACATAGCTAAATAAATATTTTTGTCTTGAGAAGTAAATTAATATAAGATATTAGGGGCCAGATTTACTAAACAGGGCAAATGAGAGCAAATTCGAGCGCAATTCCATAAAAGCACCGATGGGAGGGGCAAATTCTGCGTGTGATTTACTGATAATGCGCACATTAAAGAACACAGATGCAGCCAGATCATTTCCATAATGACCAGCTCAATCTACCAAGAGCAGCGCAAATTAGTGCCTGCTTTAAGATATGCTTTTTTTGGGTGTTAAATAATAGCGCAAATACCAGTTAAAATGCGCTTGCAAATGTTAGTAAATCGCGTTGCGTGATTCATTTTAATACTCTCCTCCCATAAATTTAGCGTCTGAAAGGGAAACTCCTACAAATGCATATTCAATAAGGTCAGGCACAAAAATAACTGTGTCCATGCCTTTTCAGTGCTAATTCTTAACTGTGCGTCTTTAGTAAATCCTGACAGTACTATTTTAGCGCCAGAAGACTGTTTACGCTAGCTCTTAGTAAATCTGGGCCTAGGACTTTTTTTTTTTCCTTTATTATTTTGAATTATCATTTTCTTTATTCCACTGGCAAATAGTTTTCTCCTGATTTGCCAAGCCTAAACTAGTGTTATTTTAGTATTATATAGATGCTATTATATTATTTCTTAATATTTAGAATTAGCTTTGTTTGTATTTTCAGTTTTCATTTTATTTTAGTTTTTCATTTTAATATATCTGTTTTCACCTTTAATTTTTATTTTAGTTTTAGTAATTTTTTAGTAACTTAACATTGTTTATCAAATATTTTGATTTGACTTAATATTTCAGTTACTGAAATCAATTTGAATAGTTTTAAACTTTTTTTTTACTTTAAAAAATATTTTAGCAAATGTAGTTAGATGTAAGATTCAAAATATATTCTCTGAAAAATATCTTATGCAATTTCACATCTCATGTAAGTTTTTTAAGGATGGTTAGATATTTTTATTGGAAAACGAGAAAAATAGAAATAAAGTGACTTTTGCAGCATGTAATGGAACAAGTTTCCATTTGTCTTCTGACAAAATTGAAATCTTTTAATTGAAGTATCATTTGTCACCTGTGTTTCAGGATGGAAAGGACTACATCCCATTGACAAACGGAGAGATGGAAGAGGAATCAGGGGCTCCTCACCTCAGTGTGTCGTCTAAAAGAGTATTCTATGCAGGCAACAAAGAGGCCCAACTCCACTATGACAATGCTCCACCTGTAGGGTTAGTTACAGTAACTTCTCTGTCTGGTGTTTTTTGTGTGTGTGTGCAGTTGTTGGCATCACTGAATCAAAACGAATCAGATTTAATTATATCCTTACAAGCACACATACTTATCCCCACCCCAGTTATCTGACTTATGTTATGTCCATACAACACTGAAGATCTGACATTTGTGGATATAACGTGCTTAACCTCTCCTTTGACAAACTAATGCAACAATGGTTCCACCCATGCCGCTCTTGACAGGTTCCCACAGCAGATAGACAGTTGTGGTGTGCCAATAAGTATGACAACTTTTGTGGACATTCCCCTGGAGCACACTGCTGTAATGGTAAGTAAACTCTACAATACTACAACTCGGATCTCGTCATGATCCGAAAAAACTTTCCGTAAAAATGAGAAGTTTTCCTACACAAAAAAATGAAACTGCAGTTACTATAGATTATTTTGATTGGTGTAATTAAATAAAAAGTGAAGTTGATTGTCAAATTGCTATTTTTTACATATTTAGTTATTTTATAAATATAAAAACCAGCTAATTTTGATTTTTGCATCCCAAAAATACTTATGATAAAAACTGTCAATTTTAAATGCTTTCTTTGTACAGAACGGTCACATGGGCTGTGATGCGGGCTTATCACGTGAGCAAATGAAAGCTTTGGATCAGCAAGTGCCAAGACCACTTAATTTCAGGTGACACATTTATCCTGATCTCAGTAGAGCTACAAACCAAGGCAATTTCACAGTCATATAAACACATTCATGCTTTTATCTGCAGCCCACTACTGCGATGCAAGAGTAAGGAGTCTTTAGCTTCTGAATCGTCCAATCAGACCAGCGGCTATCAGTCCGGCTACCACTCTGATGATGCAGAAGCCCCCATATACGCCAACGAGGAGATGATCCTGAAGAGAAACATTCGGATGAAACCTCCACTGCCCAAGAGAAACGACAAGTTCGGTGCAGAGGTCCGTTATAGTGCGCCTCCAGTTTAATATCTATAGCGCTTCAAACAGTCTTCCTCTTTATGTTATTCAGAACTTTAATGTAGTAGTTCAGCCAAAACTGAAACTTTCAGTTTCAGTTTCCTCAAGTTGTTTCCGAACCTATATGAGTTTCTTTCTGCTGAACAAAAAAGATACTTTAAAGAATGCTGGTAACCAAACAGTTGACTGTAGCCATTGACTTCCAAAGTATGGAAGACGAAAATACTATGGAAGTCAATGGGTGCCAGCAACTATTTGCCTACCAACATTCTTCAAAATAACCTCCTTTGTGTTCAGCAGAAGAAAGAAACTCATACAGGTTTGGAACAACTTGATGGAGAGTAAATGATGAAACTGAAATTTTCATTTTTCAGCTATCTTTAATGAAATAGTTCAGCCAAAAATTAAAATTTGGACATCATTTCCTTTCCCTCATGTCTTTTTAAATCCTGTTTGACTTTCTTCTCTGCAACACAAAATGAGATATTTATAAAACAATGTCCAAGCTGCTCCTTTCCATACAATGAAAGTGAATGGTGACTACAACAAGATTTTAAAGAAAGATTTTCATCGGATGACACCTTAAAATTCACTTGTTTTTTCACATAAAGCTATTAAATGGCTTGAGAATATTTATGAGACATAAGGGCTATTTTTATGATGCTTTTTTGTACATTTTGGAGCTTGTCAGCTCTTGGTCACCATCCACTTACATTGTCTGGAATATTACAACTTTTTTTGTTCCTTAGAAAGTCATACAGGTTTAGAACAACATGAAGGTGCATAAATGATGACTAATTTTTCTTTTGCGAACTTTCCTTTCATGCGACAGAAGAGCCAAAGGGCAATTTCCTACCTAAAATGAGTAGCAACCTTCTCACTTTTCATCCCGTATTAGGCTTTTCCTGCCATTACTCATAATATTGCAACCACGTGACTGCATCATCCAAAAACAACAAACTGTTAAATTGGCTGCGATTGAGGTGCACCATTATCGCTTCTTTTGTAATTGTGTGCGTAAAGGAACCACTGACTCATTTGAACTGTTAACTTTCTTTTATCATACTCACTTTATGAAATAAATGTAATATATTGTTTTGGAACAGACTGTTTTGGAGCAGAGAAGATGTATGTTTTAGTTTTATTCTTCTAAATGTCAGGAGAGTTTGGAGAGTGAGAAAGCCTTAGCTATACGATCATGTTTACACAGACTGCGGAGCAAGAGTGGTCTCAGTGAGTCCACGCCACTTCCTGAGCAGAGGCATGCCCTCTTCCTACCGCACAGGAAATAGCAACTGGAATGTCAGACAATTGAGTGTGTGAATGTTTTCCAATTTTTGTCTTCATCTTTTGCATTGTCTTTAAATGTATCGTGACCAGACTTGTTCTCCCCCAAGCAAAAAACAGTCTGTATGAGTTTTGTTTTCTTAGCTTTGTTTTCTCGGTTGGCCTTTTGATTGTACAGTTTATAATGAGGGCCTTCTTTGTCATTGTAAGAAAAATGTCAGTATTTTGCCATTATGATTATATTATTTAGTTACACATCCATTAATGTAATTAGTTTTTTAAAATAAACACTCTTGCCAGTTAAAAACAACATTTACGTGTGCGTGTTTGCATGCACAAGAGTGCGCCGATCTTTTGTGACCCCTCTCTTCCTGTATCTGTTTCTCAGTGACCCTGACGAGACAATGCACTCGTATCTCCAGTTATTTGTGTGCGTCTGAGAAAACGGGGCAGTGTGTTTCAGCCTCTGTGAACAAGACCTGCTTTTTTTCCACTAGCATGTGCATTTTGAGTTACATGCGTTTGTATTTTTGTGTATGTGTGGGTGTGAACACTTGGGCCTGAGGAAACAATGCTCACGCAGCCTTGGGTGTTTTCCTAGGAGTGCTGCTCTCAAAATGACTGCCCAGAATAGCATTCACAAGGCCATCAAAGCGCAGAGAGTTCTGCGCATCGGGCCTGACTTTTCATCCAGCTATTGTTTACAATTATTATTGTATTAATAATAATGAAAAAGTAGGTTAGTTGATTCACATCATGTGTCTCTCCCATGGTGGAAACAACCTTATGAACACAAGTGAAAATGCACAAGTGAAAATCCATTTTTGATCAAATAATATATTTTTTTTTGTTTCATGTAAAATTGACATTTAGTAATGTCTTAGTATTCAGTTTTTCTGATCCAAAGAGCATCTTCAGCTGAATTTTAAAATATTCCTATTTCTGTTTC
Source organism: Spinibarbus caldwelli (assembly GCA_039654775.1). NCBI lineage: Eukaryota > Metazoa > Chordata > Actinopteri > Cypriniformes > Cyprinidae > Spinibarbus > Spinibarbus caldwelli. The sequence goes on from CM077241.1 coordinate 14,908,931, forward strand.
ACATATAACATTTATTATATTTGTTTATTTTTAAATCTTAAAACTTTATTTCCTGGTTTAAATTAAACATTCCTGAATTTTAGAATATTGAATATTTCTATTTCAACATACTGTATGTATTTAATTTCACATGCAACATTTGTTTTACTTCTTTTCATCATTTTAAACTTTATTTCCTGGATTAAATGTTTCTAATTTTTTTTAATATATAGAATATTTCTATTTCAACATATACAGGTGCATCTCAATAAATTAGAATGTCGTGGAAAAGTTCATTTATTTCTGTAATTCAACTCAAATTGTGAAACTCGTGTATTAAATAAATTCAGTGCACACAGACTGAAGTAGTTTAAGTCTTTGGTTCTTTTAATTGTGATGATTTTGGCTCACATTTAACAAAAATCCACCAATTCACTATCTCAACAAATTAGAATATGGTGACATGCCAATCAGCTAATCAACTCAAAACACCTGCAAAGGTTTCCTGAGCCTTCAAAATGGTCTCTCAGTTTGGTTCACTAGACTACACAATCATAGGGAAGACTGCTGATCTGACAGTTGTCCAGAAGACAATCATTGACACCCTTCACAAGGAGGGTAAGCCACAAACATTCATTGCCAAAGAAGCTGGCTGTTCACAGAGTGCTGTATCCAAGCATGTTAACAGAAAGTTGAGTGGAAGGAAAAAGTGTGGAAGAAAAAGATGCACAACCAACCGAGAGAACCGCAGCCTTATGAGGATTGTCAAGCAAAATCGATTCAAGAATTTGGGTGAACTTCACAAGGAATGGACTGAGGCTGGGGTCAAGGCATCAAGAGCCACCACACACAGACGTGTCAAGGAACTTGGCTACAGTTGTCGTATTCCTCTTGTTAAGCCACTCCTGAAACAGACAACGTCAGAGGCGTCTTACCTGGGCTAAGGAGAAGAAGAACTGGACTGTTGCCCAGTGGTCCAAAGTCCTCTTTTCAGATGAGAGCAAGTTTTGTATTTCATTTGGAAACCAAGGTCCTAGAGTCTGGAGGAAGGGTGGAGAAGCTCATAGCCCAAGTTGCTTGAAGTCCAGTGTTAAGTTTCCACAGTCTGTGATGATTTGGGGTGCAATGTCATCTGCTGGTGTTGGTCCATTGTGTTTTTTGAAAACCAAAGTCACTGCACCCGTTTACCAAGAAATTTTAGAGCACTTCATGCTTCCTTCTGCTGACCAGCTTTTTAAAGATGCTGATTTCATTTTCCAGCAGGACTTGGCACCTGCCCACACTGCCAAAAGCACCAAAAGTTGGTTAAATGACCATGGTGTTGGTGTGCTTGACTGGCCAGTAAACTCACCAGAACTGAACCCCATAGAGAATCTATGGGGTATTGTCAAGAGGAAAATGAGAAACAAGAGACCAAAAAATGCAGATGAGCTGAAGGCCACTGTCAAAGAAACCTGGGCTTCCATACCACCTCAGCAGTGCCACAAACTGATCTCCTCCATGCCACGCCGAATTGAGGCAGTAATTAAAGCAAAAGGAGCCGCTACCAAGTATTGAGTACATATACAGTACATGAACATACTTTCCAGAAGGCCAACAATTCACTAAAAATGTTTTTTTTATTGGTCTTATGAAGTATTCAAATTTGTTGAGATAGTGAATTGGTGGGTTTTTGTTAAATGTGAGCCAAAATCATCACAATTAAAAGAACCAAAGACTTAAACTACTTCAGTCTGTGTGCACTGAATTTATTTAATACACGAGTTTCACAATTTGAGTTGAATTACTGAAATAAATGAACTTTTCCACGACATTCTAATTGATTGAGATGCACCTGTATTTCATTTCACATACAACATATATTTGTTCTATGTTTTTCTCCAAGCTAGCAAACTTTATGTCCTGGTTTAAATGAAATGTTTTTGAATTTTAGACCTCAGTGTATATTTTGTAATGAGAATTATTTATTTTCTATTTCCTCAAAACACCTTTTGCCTCATAACCTCTGCGTGCACTTGATATCTGGTGTTTATGTAAGTGAATTGGAGGTTGTACCCTGTTTTGACTCCCACTGTGTGAGGAAGCTGTGCTTACATAAACTTACTCTTTACTGGTGCCTACAACTCCTGAGAACATCAACATCAAAGGACTAACCACAGTCTTGCTGCCAAGCACAGGCACAAATAAGGGCATGCGATTTTACAGTGTTTGCCTTGAGCCATGCACACACACATATGCATACACATACTGTGCAAGTTTTGTTCCAGAAATGCCATATTTTAAAACTATTAATGTTAAAAAAGGCAATCTTCAATCAAATTTCTTTCCCATTACTGTATTTAGGTTGCAACATGCAAGATGAGCACTCAGTTTTACAGTCCTGATATTCTTACTAGCACCACCTAGAGATTAGAAATGGCTCCACATAGCTGCTATAAAGGGAATCTGTGAGTGCTTATCATGTCAGTGTGCATGTTTGCTCTGTTAAGCAGCCTAACATAGCGTTTTAAACCCACTTTATATTTGAGATTATTGAAAATAGCTGGGGATGATCAAAAACTGACGTTATTTGTTTGTCTTTCATGATAAAAGCGTTTCCTTCTTAGCTGCAGGAACTCTCATTTCCTTTGGAATGGGGGAAATGTCCTGCAATGATCTGCAATGCCAGGAAATATCTTTAAACACAGTTTCTGGCACACTGGCACATATGGGTAATGTGGAAAGCAGTGGATACATACACCGTTTGAACCCTGATATGTGACCTACTGTACAAACACTGGAAAATTATTGAGAGCTCTGACAATGGGCTCAAGTATTCACCCTCTAATGAAAATTAAAACACCTGTTTAATGGAGATTAATTCAGAGAAATGGCAGCCCCTATAAATAGCACAGTATCCTCCATTACTCTCATTCCTTTGAGTTATGAAAATATACCATATAAGCATCATCCAAACCAAACCAAATGACCTCCTTAATATTTGATCCTGATCCATCAGCTAATATGATCAGATCATGATGTTATTTTTTTTATATATTATGTATATTCACCAGCACTTGTTTGGAGCAATAAATCCATGGATAAAAGTTCTGGGGGAAAAAAAAGTGGAAAACGAATTAAATTCTGCCGCCACCTAGTGCTGTATTGGGTGAGTAACATTTGTTACTTGTATTGCGTTAAGCTTACCCAGAGACGTTGAGAAACAAAAGAGCAACAATATTCTCATCGGCTCTGGGCTAACCGAGACTTGTCATAGCACTTGCATATTGTTGCTCTTTTGTTGGTTTTAATTGCTGTGATTGTCCTCATTTGTAAGTCGCTTTGGATAAAAGTGTCTGCTAAATGACTAAATGTAAATAAATTAATATATACTCTTAAAAAAACTATTTTATCTACTTAAAATTTGAATATGAAATATTATGAACAAAAAAATATTGTACCTTACTTTCATTGTATTTTGATTTGATCTCTGCCTATCAATACCTCAGCTAGGGAACTACATTAGAGACGCCCTTATCAGCCTACTTTACAGACTTAGTGAGCTGATGACACAGGTCTGGAATCATTTAAATGAAAGAAAAAAAAAGAACACTTGAAGATACAAATTCAAATACTAAGAGTTTATGAATATACGTCTGAAAAAGACGAAGCGGACAACAACAGAAGTGACTGAAATACCGACTGAGTGGTGAAGGTGAGCAAAAGAAGCACATGAGCAAACCACCAACACAAAAGTACAGAATGAAGTTCACTTAACCTGACAAAACACTAGCACATTTTTGGAAGCTTTTATAAGATTATAATCTTTATATGGGCCAGTCATAATAACATTCTCCCAAATTTTGTGAATTCAGGCCTGTATCTGTCTATTGTGGTACACAGGCAGGTCTACAGGTTGGTGACGTATGAGTTTGCATCTGGATCATCATGACAATCTGTAGCAGCAGATGAACAATTTATGAATCTCCATAACTTTCCTATCCCATTAAAGGAATATAATACCCTGATGAAAGCTATCCCAGCAGGCTTAACCCAGTTAACCTAATTAAAAATCCCCTTAAGGTCAGGAAAGATAGTGGTGTGTTTATCCGGCTTTAGTTCGGGTGGTATTTTAGATCGGAAATGTAATGAGACATTTTTGCAAAATATTTCAAATGAAAAGAAAGACTCCAAGAGGTAAATTCCATTGGGGTTCCTATATAACAAATGCCAACTGGAGAAAGGCCTAGCTTTTGCCAAGTAAATTTTGTATATCCAACAAAGTTAAGGAGATTATTATAAAATCTATCCTGTTAATTTGTCCATTTCTAAATATCCTGATGTTGATGAGACTTGCTCATTTTGTGTTTTTTTTTAATTTATTTATGTATTTTTTTTTTTTTTTTTTTTTTTGAGGAAACCATTTGTTTTTTGGTTGTAGTATAACCAACGAATTTTGGGTTGACAAGCTCTTATGCTTTTAGCCTCACAAATGTGACCCATACCTTCATCCTCAAAGATGTTATTTTTTATTATGAAAATCCAAAGCTGTTATCTGTTGAATATGTTAATTTCCTTATATTGAATGCAAAATTGTTCTTTGTAGGAGATGCACCCATGTCTCATTTCCTTGTTCTTGTATGTGTTTATAAGTTCTGCAATTAAAAAAAAAAAAAATCTGTAGCAGAGCTGATGGTGTAGAATGAGACTGAGCAGTGAGTTTAATGTTGAGACCTGGCCATCTCTTTTTATTCAAAAGCAGCGAGGGTGTTCTGCTGTTTATTTTTGAGATTTTAATCCTTGTCAAAGTTTATTTCAGCACTTTAACCATGTGTACATGCACACGAATTGATTTGATCAAGACTTGACAGATAAGGTTAAGCAAATGGAATACAGGCATCAAAAATCACTGCTGTTGTTGTGTAAGGAATGTAAAACAAGTTTAGTTTATGGAAAATGTAAAGACGTCACTGGTCCTGTGCCTACGCGGTTCATTTCAATGCATTTGATTTCTTCTTCCATTCAAGACAGCAGCGACAATAAAAGACTTTGACGTGACACGCCTCAGGGATAAACATAAAAGTCACCATTAACAAGCCAATTCCTGCTTTCTTTCATGTACTCTTTATCTTAAATGAAAAGAAATGAATGAATGAATAGGAATGCAGAGATGAACGTGTAATTAATGATAGCTGTATCTTGAAGAAACAAACAAAAAACTTGTTGGGTAGTCTGTGTATGCCACGCTTTCATCAGTACAAACATACACACATTTCATGCTCAACCTGTTATTAGTCCTGTGTAATTTAAAATGATATGTTGGGTAATAGTTGTGTTTATTCACACCTAAACTTTGGCAAATTTGTTGTAAGTGTAATTGGCACATTGAAAATATTCTTAAGAGATTAACTTTCTATTTTCCAAAGTGAAAAAAAGTAAAATAAGCTGAGATAGACATGCAAAGATGGATGTGTGGCTGGGGCTGTACAGCGGCCAAACTTTCTTTAGCCTCTAGGAGGAGTATGTTTCTCACTTTCCAGCAGACTTCTCTAACATTACAGTCTGTTAGGACTTTTACTCAGTTGAAATGCTGTGTAGAGCTAGTCTTGCTGCTAAATTCCTTAAATATGAAGGCTACATTAGCACAGAAGATGACACACCAACACCTTCAGGCAAATTTTGTTAGGCACTGTCGAACACGCGAGAGAGTATGTGAATTATGTTGAGCTTTAATGGTTTGCATAATCAGACTTGCTCTTGGATTGTTTTTCATGTCAAGATCAGAACATTTTATATGCGTTCCGATATAAATCATGGTTTTTCCCCCAAAGCAATGCTCTTTTTATCCATTTTCAGAGACTGACAGCTGCCCTGAGGTTCATCTGTAAAATGATCTGGGAAATATGTGGATATTAACAGAACAGAAAAACACAATTTAAGGCTTTAAAACCTGTTCAACACGCCACATCCAACTGTTTAAGCTCTGAAAGACTTGCAGATGATTATCACAGTGAAGCCTTCCTCGTTTGGTCATGAACATGCAAATTAAGTTCCATTCCAAAGTAACATTTGTACATCAACAGGACTCAAACCTCTGAATGCTTCACTTCATATGTGAGGCTTGAGGCATCATTCACAGCTTTACCTTGACTCAGCTGTGTTATGGTTTCACATTGTGATGGTCTGCGTTTAGAGTGTAAAAAAGGTGATGTTTTGAAGAGATTGAGATGGTATCTCTCTGTAGGCATCTTTTTATTGTAAAACCCACGTCATGGAGAAAACTGGAAACATACCATACCAATTTTTTTTTTTTTTTTTTTACACAAATGTAACTTAAAGCTGCGTTCGGTGTTAGCCTACACATAAGGAAATGAATAGTTTTTTTTTTTAAAATATGTTTAATGTATGCTCACATCAGATGAAGACTCCAGTTAAAATTGTAGCGGTTTAATTTTTTTAATGGTGCACCATGTTGAGATCACATAACCAGGCAAATACTTTTCACTTTGTCTACATAACCTCCCTGATATCAGGCACTTATGCTCACAGAGTAATAGAATGGGAATAATTACAAGACAATAACTGGTAAATAACTTATCAATTTGTGCCAAATCATGACAACATTTTAGTTTCAGATCTCCTTTTTTAATATTGAGATCACATGACCAGCCGAATACTACTTACTTTATCTACATAGCCTCCCTGTGATACTTACATTAACAGAATATATTAAGCATGGCTGCGTGCGAATAGAGCATTTCTGCAATGGCCTTGGTAACTGAAAACATTTGTTTTTGTGCGATACTTCAAAACTCTGTGTATCTTTAAAACTAACAGATGTAAATGGAATATAGTTCATATGTAACATGTCAAGCTTTAATTAAAATAGTCACTGTCACTGATGTGGCATCATTTATGTGATGGAAACAAAGCAGAAACAGCATCTCAACAGCAAAAGTCTTCTAGCTGAAGACATGATGTAAAGGCGATGCATTTAAAACGAGACATTATGACATTAATGTTTGTTAGGGCCGAATGAATCAGACAATAATTGAATAAAGATCAAGCCAAATTGGAATAAATATTAAATTGGGAATGCAACATTGAGCAGTGGACAAATGGTTTCACATTAAGAAATAAAAGTTAAATAGAATTTTACCTTTTAATGGGCTGTTACTGATGGTGATATCTTAGTGATATTTTTAATCAAGCTTAATTGTGGCTTTCTCCTCTCTCCACATTTCAGTTTAATATTATTTAATATTTAATAAATAAATAGATAAAAATACTAACATTAAAATTAAGGATTTTAATATCTAGAAATAATAATCAACATCTTATTTAGGCCAGTATTGATAACCAGTAATTTTACATTTTGTATTTTAACACTTTTAAATACAACCGTCAGCTAGCTAATTAAGTTAAATACTAATTTGACATAAAACAGGTGTCATTTAAGCATATAATCTGGACTTTATAATGCATATAAGCAATGTGATCTCAAAATGTCTGATTTGTAATTTGCTGATAAATTTAACAACCTCATGGCAGTTTGTAACTATTTTATGCTTTGGTGAATTTTTACATTATTGTACAATCTATCATGCCCCAGTGACGGTTATGTTTATGAACGGGCCTTCATGCTTCTTTTTTTCTTAAACTCGTATATTTTTGTATGATTCACATTATTCAAATTACTACAAAAATGACACCTTTTAAAATTGTTCCTTTTTCCGTGAGAAATTTGTTTCATTCTGTGATTCATTCTCTAAATATGTTCATAATAACTATAATAGTAATTGAAAAAAGACATTGGTAAATAATTTATCAGCTGCCATCCAATACATTGTGCAGCTCAAATACAGATATCTAGATCTCATCTATAGCAAACACCATGACATCACGCTGAAAATCAGTCATATTACTGAACTAATTAGGCTTCTTCTAAACAATTAGTGTTATTCCAGCTATCAGCAGCTGTGATCTGGGTATTACCTCAATCAGACTGATGCAATTATGCTCCACAAACAATACAAATCCACAGGTTATAGTAAGTGCAGCGAGTTGGACAGGATGTGTCCTCTCTCTCTCTCTGCGTCGGGAGTGTGTTGCCACAGCTGGTTCAGGGAGGTCTGTAGGGAGCGATAAGACACGTCAGTGATAAAACTCACTTACAATCTCAAATCTTGAGTAGGATGTCATACATCTGAATAAGGGCTTAGAGAGCTGGAGAGAGTTGCTGGACTTCAGGATGTTTGTCTTTTATTCATTAATATATAGTCAATCTCTCCCTGAGGACAAACGGACATAGTAAACGGAGCTTATTCCTGCGTGTGTGTGTACAGTCAGTGCCTATCCAGCTGTACAGGAAGTGGTAGCTCTCAGGTTGTCAATTCCACGAGTGTGAGTCTCCCACATCACATTCCACTCATCCACACAGCTGTGTTTGAGAAAAACAATCTTGAACGGAAAAGACAAGCAAACTAATGAAGAGACAATAGTCCACCCCCACAGTACCGTTTACACACACGCACAGTGTGTGTGGACAATTCAGTAAATCCCATTGTTTTATTCAGGTCCACCAATTTTAGTAGTAGATAGTGAACAGACGTGAGAACTCATTTCTGATTTGTGTACTGTATTTCAGCTGTTTCGGTGTATTAGTCAGGGCCTGGCATTGTAAGAACATTATCAGTGTGTGAAAGGTATTGGTGAGGTAATCGCTGTCAATTACAATTTATTTATCATTAAGACTAATTGCATATGTGGGTTAACTATTAGAGAACAAAAAAGAGCTTTTTCTTTGAGAAAGTCATTTTTATGTGTGCAAGTACAGAAACAAGCTCAATTCGAGCATAAATGGGCTGGATAACAAGAAGTTTTTTTTTTTTTGTTTTGTTTTGTTCTGCATTCGCAGTGCGGGATGTGACAGATAGGAATTTGAATATGAAGTGAGTGTGAGACTATTATACTCATTTCTTTGGATTAGCTTTGTTATGGATGAACGAGTCAATTGTTTATGACAAGAACAAGAGCTACGGAGATTTCCAGGAAAATTAGACATGCATCGACTGTAACCCTGCAATTTGTGTGAAAAGAAATGTCTTTTTACTGGCTGAAGCTTTAGTAATGTGTGCATGCACCAAAGCGAGCACGTTTTTCTTCTGATGTTTATTTGTGTGCTTGTGTGTTAGCGTCTGTGATGGTTTTGGGTTGTTAGCTTGTGAATAGATTATGGAGGAAGGAAAGTTGATTTCCTTGTCCTGTGTGGATCCAGAGAAACAGGATGTTTGTATGATGTCCACAAGAATGCTCAGTGATATGATAAAAGGTGACACTCTTCTTCTGAGTGTGTCTGATGATACTACAATCTACTGTATGTAGCCAGGATGCCCTGCAGGATGTTTTTTTGTGCATGTGTATTTTCTTTATATTGTTTGAAGAATGTAATTTATGGTATGAACATACGTCATGGAGGTTTACTGATTTGTCTGTGTGCATTTGCATGAATGGAAAACTGTTGGCCTACCAGAATACATACAGTTTTAGTACAAATGACCATGTATAACTGCAAGGAAAAACTTGGAGTTCAAGAATTTAATGTTTAACCAAAAAATACTGGTTTCTGTGCTATTATTCAAATATATATTTTCTCTATCATTCATTCATGCAAATATTCCTTAAACATTATATTATGTAACCACGTGTGTAACTGTGTGAAATGTTTGTAACCTCTTTGAGTTTTCAGTGATGAACCGTTGGCTTTTTATTCTTGAACTACTACTCTTATGTTTTCTGTATGCAGCAATAATTGAATGTCCATCAATCAGTTAGTTAATTAACCTTTTCAGTTTTAACCAGGACCAATCTGACCAACAGCCACCTTGGTGATTGAGGTGGGGCTTATTTTTTTGCTAACCAATGGCAGACAAGGGCATATTTTGGAAACCCTTTTGTCTTATAGAATGCTATTTTTGTAATCAGAATGCTTATATACTGAAACAAAAAATACATGCTCATCCCTTTAAGTAGAAAAACAATACTAATTGTTTTAATTTAAAAAGGCCAAATTTAGGCTTAATATTTGAGGCAAAGATCTAAAATCTCAAAATTGCAATCAAGTAATGTATAAAAATATGCAAAACTTAAAATCAATGCCTGTTGACACAACTTACACAAATATTTTCACTCAATTTTAAATGGATGTACACAAATCCAGAAAAGATGCCCATTTTGAATAGATCTCTTTCAGCACAGGCTGAGTTTCCAGATAAAGTGGCAAATCACGCTCTTTAGATCATCTTGACTTACCTTGTTCATTATTTAATGGTGCAGTAACACCTGTTTCCCAACAAGCTCTATATTTAGTCGAACCTACGTGCGTCATCCCTTGATCTGTTGGGTCAAGAAGTGCAGAAAAAAGGTCAAACTTTAGCCAATATCTTCTGTGGTCTGTGAAAATATTACCATACAAAGATATGTCAAATGATCTGCCCTCAGAACTGCCCGTACCTGAAGCTTGTCTATACAGAAACAAATTTTCTTGGTGAGATGTGTATTGCTCAACATTGTGTACTCAGAAGATGAGCCAAATTCATGGCTCATTTAACCTGTCCTAAATAGGATCTTAACGTGGAAACTTGTGAATAAATTACCTTGAATGAAAGGGCTGATATGATGAAACATGGCAGCATTGTGCACGCTTTCGTGCCTGAAAGCTTCCCAAGTGGCCTCTGGAGTTCCAGGGAGCATTCCTGGCGGAATCCTGTTTTAATAAAATGGCCTCTCAGCACTCAGAAAACAACTTCCTTTTTACCCACAACATATTATTGGAAATACCGTGAGGGTGGATGCCCTCAGCAGAAAACTAATAAAGAGAGAGATCCCATGGATTCAACTAAAAGAAAAGAAAATATTTTTGAGCTTCATCTGAGGGGCAGCTGTTAAAAGACAGAGAAACAACTTCTGGGGTGTAAAATTAACTATAACACAGATTCAAGGAGTCACTTTGCAAAGAAAATGGAAAATGGTATTTGAGTAAACAAATGCAAGTTCATAGAGTTTCTTTATAATGAGAGTGGGAAAAAACTCAATGTGAGTGAACAAGACTGAACACACTGTGGCCATGAACTTACTGTAACGGCGAAACAATTGTCATTTTGGGCTCTAGAAAAAGACACAAAGACAGGAAATATAAACAGTTTAATTTTGAAAACTTTTTCATTTGAGAAAGTATGGCAGAGTATAAAATTATTCTGTAGTTCAGCATGTTTTTCTTTTGTTTGCCTACATAGGCCTACTATTTGTATGGAGCAATTATTTATTTATAAAGAATCATTTTTCCTTCCTTTTTGAGTTCTTGATAAACTCTGAAACATAACATTTTCGAAACAAAACTCTGAAGAGCAAATACTGTATGTTGCGCATTACAGACAAACAAAGAATGACAAACTCGATGGAAGTAAAAACCAGATGTCAGGGGAAGTGGAATCGACTTGCTAGATTAAAGTATACAGAAACTCTTTGCATCTCTTATAAATTCTGTAGATGTGCTGTAGCATTTTAATGCTTGACAGATCTGGTGAAACTTCTCCAGTAAATATTATATTGCCAAGTTATGAAAGAGCAGTCTAATGGAGCTTTCAGTTAACAGAGGATAAATCAGCCTGTAATATTACGACATCTTCACAAGCACAGAAAATGAAGCACAAACACAATCTTTGGAAAACTCTGTTTTTACTGAGCTTTTGCTTTGTATGCCCCATTGAAATACAATGCAGTTGTGAAGAACCATACAGGTACTCTAACACTTAACCCTGTCAGTTCCTCCCTATGCATTTGCAGAGATCTTATAATAGTAGCTTATCTTTTAGCTTTTTCCTGTCAGCATGGTGATAATTTTTCACTGACATGCGACAAAAGCTGTACATCATCATGCGTGAATAGTCTGATGTGCTCTGAGAGTTTTCTCTGTTGTCAAGCTTCGTTAAGATGCTTTTAGTGCTTTTAGTACTGTTTTTGACCTGCATGATGGAGGACTTTGGGCATATCCTTACTATGCCTTTATCTTGACACAATCTGTGGACAGTATGGGCACCCAGATGGGAGAAAATATTTGTGTTCATCACCCTGTAAAAACACATGCCAATCGCACTTCCAGATCATCTTTAGACATTTTTCCCCTTATTCATGCATCACTTACATAATCAGGTTAAAAATTTGAGCAAGACAGAATAATTTGTCATACACGATATTTATTTGCTCATGCTGCGCAGATAGATTGATTTATTTATTGATCCCTTAGGGGAATTTTTGGCATGTGATAATTATACGCCGAAGACCTGGAATGAACCCAGATGATGTTGTAATATTCCTAAACATCTGCTATCAAGCAGGTGAGGTGCACATGATTATCCAGCTGAAAGCCTATTCCTTTTACTAAATGTAGTCGCTCAGTGTTGTTGACTGAGGCACAGAATATTTAACTAGTGTAGTCTTGCAAGTGTCAGCGGCTGGTCAAACACAAGACAGCAGAACAAAGCAAATGGACGAGGACAACAAAAATGAAACCCAATATGGTGTCCTTTGTGACCCCTCACACCTCCCGCTGCATATTTAATGAGCGGATAGCTGATAGTCCCACACCCGGAATGTTCCGAGACTGAATGCTTGTCTGTTACACTAAGATTCCAGTGTGCTGAGCTTCCAGCCTTTTGTTTTGAATGGTGAAATATTCATGCAGGAGAGTAAAGGAGTGATTAGTCACTGTATGAGCACATAAAGTGGGGTCTTGAGGCTAAGCCTTTTTTGTGTATCTGGCTTATTCCTACAGTATGCTGTTTGATAGTTGTACTCGGTGCTCTGAAACAGTATCCTTTTGTAACCAGTGGGTCCAGTGCAATATTACAACACTGACGTTCAGAATCTGCCTGAGCTCTTGTGTAAAGCTTTCTGCACTAGAATAGCCTTTCTACAACAAAATATGATTCACAAATATATGATAAATATTATCATTCAGCCACTCAGTTGCTGGTAGCCATTGCCTGCCATATTATTGAAAAAGATACAATCAATGGCTACCAACAACTAACATTCTACAAAATATCTTATTTTTTTCTTCGACAGAAGAAATAAATTCATACAGGTTCAGAACACCTTGAGGGTGAGTAGATGATGATAAAATATTAATTTTGGGGTGAACTATCCCTTTAGTGAACTAGTGAGCCAGTGAGCATTAGATGACAATAAAGATAAAAAAAAAAAATAGGAAAATGAGCAGGCACAATTAAATATCCAGTATTGACCAATATTAATAAATTAAAAATCCTCTAATGACCAATAACTGATATGGTACCAATAAACTGTGCATCTCCAAATCAAATGTAATACAACAAAGCAACTGATATTTGCTCAGTTAAGTGTTGTGTCACTGTCCATGCCAAAGGGATGTTTTTTTCTAAAATCAAAACGAAGCAAAAATCAAAAGTGGCTTTTAGTCCATGTCCAATAACTGAATTTACTTTTACCACATTTACACATGTATTTTTAAAGTTTACAGTCTTTCTCTTCTGGGAAAATTGACCAAAAGTATTGATGACTCATCCTGCACTACACAGATTTTTGTCCAATAAAAAGCTCTCCAGAATGGAAAAGACATTAATGTTAACCCTTAATGTTACCTGACTTGCAAGTAACAAATCATGGTTCACAGCTGTGATGTAACTAAAGCCTATTGGCTACTTTATGTTATTTCCTGTCCAAACCTCCTGCTTCAATAGGAAATACATCAACGAAGGAAAGTTGCCTCTTTCAAACAATTTCATGTGGTCTTCAGCTGATCCTCAAAGCAACAGTTTTATCAAGGCTAATGTGATGGTGAAGTTATTGACGTCACACCTTCACTTCCTGTCCATCGTTCTACCCTTTGTTGGTGTCATAATGGAGTAGTCATATGTTCTTAATTTAATTTAGTCAGTTTAGTGAGTACACCGAAAGTAAATCTTGGCGATTTAACCTCTTCTGTGAAGCATTGGGTATAAAATCCGGGTGTTATTTATGATGATGGTTTAAAATTTGACAGACAGATAAATACAGTGGTTAAGTCCTTCTTTTTTTCAGCTTAGACTTCTAGCGAAAGTAAAACCTATCCTGTCTCGTAAAAATGTTGAAGAAGCAATTCATGCTTTTATTACATCTAGATTAGAATACTGCAACTTGCTGTATTTTGGGATTGGTCAGTCCCGTCTGCAGATTGTTCAAAATGCAGCTGCAAGGCTTTTAACGAGTATCAAAAAACGGGATCATATTACACCAGTTTTACGTTCTCTGCACTGTTTGCCTGTGCGCTATTGAGAATATTTCAAAATACTTCTCTTAGTGTTTAAATCATTAAACGGTTTGGCCCCTACCTATCTATCAGATTTATTGATTGAACATCGGCCCCTCTTGTCTCTCCAGTCATCCAACCAGAGATTATTATGCATCCCATAGTCGAAGTTGAAATGCAGGGGTGACCACCCTTTCTCAGTTGCTGCCCCTAGATTGTGGAACGCTCTGCTTCTCTGTATTAGATCTGCACCTTCACTATCTGTTTTTAAATCCATGTTGAAAACCTACCTTTTTGATTTGACGTTTTATCAATGAGTACTTTTTATTGTATTGTTTCTTTTAGTAATTATTTTGTATTGTCTTATTTGAATTGATTTTTATTGTGCAGCACATTGGTCAACCCATGGTTGTGTTTAATAGTGCTATATAAATAAAATTGACATTGACATAGTGAGGGTTAACTTGCTCTGAATTGTTACGGGTTCTGAGCAAGTAGCTTCTTAGAAGAGGAATAAGAGACTGTGTGTGCATGTATCTTTACCTCTGTTATTACCACACCACTGTGGTGATGTTAGAGGAAGTTAACTGTATCAGAGATAAACCCAGCACACATTTCCCCTCTCCACCTCATCTATCTCTCCATCCTCTTCACCTCTGTGCTGTGGTTTCTCTGCAAAGTATATATGTGTGTGTGTTATTGCTTAAGGTTGTTTGTGTGTGTGTGTGGTTGTCACTGGCTGTGTGTGGGTTGTGGTGTTGTCCTTAACTGGGTTAATGGTGGCTCCTGTGGTAAATATACCCCTCAGTATATATACACATACATCCAACACACACACTTCCTCAGCAACTGGGACAAAACAGGAAGTGGTGTTTACCCTGACATGGCCTCCCCTGGTTGTGACACACACAACGTAAATAAACGTATGCCTTAGGGATGCGCATGAATAATCGACAAGACCAATACTCATTCTGCAACTAGTCGACTATTAAAAACACTATTGGAACCTTGCAAATTGATTTTCCTTTGAGCATTTGATTGCTGTGTGTAGGCAAAAAATCGTTCTCCACACATGGTTCATCACCACGGTTCAACTTAAATCTGACAACGCATCTAAAAATAACAACACATAAAATAGACAGAGTTTCTGTTTCTGTTGATGGATACGCATTCTGACGTGGACAAACCAGTCATTTTTGTTCAATTCGAGTGCCGTATGCATGAACATGACTAGACAGAACATGACGAGCAATATTTGCCAACCGTTAAGATAAAAAAATAAAAAAATAAAATAAAAATAAAAATAAAAATAAACGTCAGACATTAATTAATATGCAAACTACTACTGGCCTTTTCAAACTTCTTAGATTTTAATGCCATTACGTTATTTGTCTATAACATAGCAGTTTTCAGCAGACATTAGATAAGAGTTAATGTATCTCTGAATAGGCTTTCTTCCGTGATTTCCGTGTTGTTTAATGTTTAAAAATCTATAAAAATCATTCTCAGTCTTACTCTAAAACATTGTAAATCTGAAGGCTTTTGCTTTCGAGTGCTGTGCATATGAAAGTGATTTATATTATAGGCCTAATAAAAACATAATTTGCTTATTAATTCACATGCATTATTTTATATACACACTGGTGGTTAAAAGTTTGAAATAATTAAGGCTTTTTATTTATTCATTTATTTGAAAGAAGACTGAATTTATTTGATCAAAAATACAGTAACAATAATATTATGAAATATTACACTTACAATAGTGGTTTTCTATTTAGGATATTTTAAAATGTCATTTATTTCTGTGATCAAAACTGAATTTTCAGCATCATTACTCCAGTCTTCAGTGTCCCTTCAGAAATCATTTTACTGCTGATTAATTTGCTGCCTAATTACTATCAGTTATTATTTTTGATCAATTATTAATAATGGTTTTTATTATTGGTATAATGGTTCTCAGTTAAAGAACAGCATTTATTTGAAATATAAGTACTTAGTAATAATATGAGTATATGTAAGTATAAATCTTTACTGTCACTTAAATCAATTTAATGCAACCTTGTTGAAGAGAAATATTATTTTAATCTTACTAATCTTAAAAATATTTTTTAATCTTATCAAAGACTGAATGGTATCACATTTTCCACAAAAATATGACGCAGCACAACAGTTTTCAACATTGATAATAATCAGAAATGTTTCTTGAGCAGTAAATCAGCATATTAGAATGATTTCTGAAGGATCATGTGACTCTGAAGACTGGAGTAATGATGCTGAATATTCAGTTTTGATCACAGCAATAAATTATATTTTACTATATAGTCGCATAGAAGACAGCTATTTTAATTTGTAACATTATAAATTTCACAGTACTGTTTACTATATTTTTCATCATCAAAATAATTTGTATACTCTTTTCCACAATTGGATCTCTATTCCTTAAAATGATAGATGTCAAGCTCCTGCAAAAGGACAAATACTGTATATGACCAATAGAAAGGCACCATAAAAACAGTCCGCATTCTGCACTATTCAAGTCTTCTAGACGATACCAGAGCATTGTGTCATATGGACTGATAATATAGGTATTTAACTTTAGTGATATTAAACTATCCCTCATAAAAATTCTTTAAAATTATTTACTATTTGCCATATACACCAGGAAAGACAAATTATAATGTAAAGAATGCCAGTCATTTATTGTGTGGTGCAGTGTGTTGTGGACTGGGTTTGGTGGGCCGCTCTGTACCAAAAAGTCCAGGGCTACTTTTTGGCCCCAGTCGGCCCCTGCCGTCCTCACCCGGGTGTTGATAGCGCACGTGCGCAGGTGAGACCTGAACAGCACACGTTACTATCTGTGTTTAAACTAAACTAATTTAAGCCTTGCCAGTCTAAACATTCAAGAGCCAGAAGACACGAATGAGAGCTCGTGTGAGCAATGAGAAGATTTGTGTGTGCGCTCATCCGAAGTGCGCGAACCCGCTTCTCAGAACGCGTGCAAATATTCTGAAGTCTTGTGCTTGAATGGGCAAATTCAAACAGTCTGAATATATAGAGGTAAATCTGAATATATTCTTATAAATCTGAATATATAAATCTAAATCTCAATATATAGTTATAAGTCTGAATATATAAATGTAAATCTGAATATATAGAAGTGAATCTTAATATATAGCGAAGTCTATAAATGTAAATTGTGAATATATGGAGATAAATCTGAATGTATAGTTACAAATCTAACAATAACACTAACACTAACACTAGCTTTCGTTTTTTTCTATTCTATCTACTTGTTTCTTAAAATAAAAAAAATAAAAAAACAAAAAAAAAAAAAAAAAACACTAGGTTTCTTTATTCTATCTACTTGCTACGTGTACTGAGTTAGGCTAACCGAGACTTGTCATAGTGCTTGCATGTTGTTGCTCTTTTGTTGGTTTTGATTGCTTCTGTTGTCCTCATTTGTAAGTCGCTTTGGATGAAAGCGTCTGCTAAATGACTAAATGTTAATATAATGTAAATATATGTGATGCGATCTGGTAAAACCCGTCGGATGTCGCGCTGGGACGTTTTCAGGAAATTCGAAAAATAGGTCGAATGTCAATTTTTTGTCAAAATTAGGTTTTTATTAAAATATTATTCTATAATATCTTGTCTATCGTCTCTGAAAATATCTTGGCAAAATTCACTTCTTTAGTACAGTAGCGATTTATTGCAGCAAGCAGAAAAGACTGTCTTTCTCTTATGTCAAGGACGCGCTGAGGAGGTGCTTTCTCTTAACACCACAAAACTGTTAACCTATCAAAATAAACTAAGTAACATATAATAAAGTTGTATCAATGCATATTTTCCGCCAGTCCTGTGTAAACTATGGCACGCAATGTTTGTTTATTTATTTATTTATGTATTTATTAATATCATGATATGGCGGAGCACGAGAGAACAGTCTGAAGTAATGTTAGCTGTGCTCACTTAAACGATCTTACTCATCTCAGTCTGCTCAATCTTGGTGATGTTAGTGCCCAACACGATGCTATAATGGACTATTTCACATCCAGAGATGAAGAATCGGAAGATGAAGAGATCCGATGACAGTCTGTTAGCCTATATGCACAGGTGCGCGAACAGTTGCGCTACGCTCACTTTGCTAAATATAAACTACAAGGTAGCTACACTATTCGTGCTATCTAAACATACAAGGGGTGATCAAAAGTTCAGACTATGCCCATCATGATACACAGCGGAAAACTGTCCTCTTCAGGGTAACGTTAGTCTGTTTGTGTAATGATGCAGAATAGCGCTCCTGACAGACAGCTCTCGTTAAACCCGTGGAGTGAAAGTGAAACCCGTCTCACTTTAAACCTGTTTTTCTCAAAATTCCATTCCTGAAAATCATAGCTATCAGCCTTCTTCAGATAGCCATAACTTTTGTTACGTTCAAGCTATGGACAAAATAAAAAAACAGTTTTGAAAAGGGCTTGAACCCAGCTTTCATGGTATCAAAACCTAAAAATGTAAAATTTCACCATGTGTTGGGTTTTCCTATATCGCATCACATATTCAGATTTACATTTATGCATTCAGATTTATTAGTATATATTCAGATTTACATTTATATATACAGACTTATAACGACATATTCAGATTTACATTTATATATTCAGATTTACTTCTATATATTCAGATTTACATTTAAATATTTAGACTTATAACTATATATTCAGATTTACTTCTATAGATTCAGATTTACATTTATATATTCAGACTTATAACTATATAATCAGATTTACATTTATATATTCAGAGTTATAACTATATATTCAGATTTACATTTATATATTCAGACCTATAACTGTATATTCAGATTTATTTCTATATATTCAGACTTATAACTATATATTCAGATTTACATTTATATATTCAGACTTATAACTATATATTCAGATTTACAATTATGTATTCAGATTTACTTCTATATATTCAGATTTTTATATAATAATTTCCTGTTTGGCACCTCATAGTACACACACACACACACACACACACATATATATATATATATATATATATATATATATATATATATATATACATATATGTATATACACATACACACGTATATATATATACATACATATACATACACAAATATGTATATGTGTGTGTATGTGTGTATATATATATATATATATACACACACACACACACACACACACACATACATATATGTATATATGTATGTATATGTATGTGTATATATATATATATATATATATATATATATATATATATATATATATATATATAGGTGCATCTCAATGAATTAGAATGTCGTGGAAAAGTTCATTTATTTCAGTAATTCAACTCAAATTGTGAAACTCGTGTATTAAATAAATTCAATGCACACAGACTGAAGTAGTTTAAGTCTTTGGTTCTTTTAATTTTGATGATTTTGGCTCACATTTAACAAAACCCACCAATTCACTATCTCAACAAATTAGAATGCTTCATAAGACCAATAAAAAAAAAAAACATTTTTAGTGAATTGTTGGCCTTCTGGAAAGTATGTTCATTTACTGTATTTGTACTCAATACTTGGTAGGGGCTCCTTTTGCTTTAATTACTGCCTCAATTCGGCGTGGCATGGAGGTGATCAGTTTGTGGCACTGCTGAGGTGGTATGGAAGCCCAGGTTTCTTTAACAGTGGCCTTCAGCTCATCTGCATTTTTTGGTCTCTTGTTTCTCATTTTCCTCTTGACAATACCCCATAGATTCTCTATGGGGTTCAGGTCTGGTGAGTTTGCTGGCCAGTCACGCACACCAACACCATGGTCATTTAACCAACTTTTGGTGCTTTTGGCAGTGTGGACAGGTGCCAAATCCTGCTGGAAAATGAAATCAGCATCTTTAAAAAGCTGGTCAGCAGAAGGAAGCATGAAGTGTTCCAAAATTTCTTGGTAAACGGGTGCAGTGACTTTGGTTTTCAAAAAACACAATGGACCAACACCAGCAGATGACATTGCACCCCAAATCATTACAGACTGTGGAAACTTAACACTGGACTTCAAGCAACTTGGGCTATGAGCTTCTCCACCCTTCCTCCAGACTCTAGGACCTTGGTTTCCAAATGAAATACAAAACTTGCTCTCATCTGAAAAGAGGACTTTGGACCACTGGGCAACAGTCCAGTTCTTCTTCTCCTTAGCCCAGCTAAGACGCCTCTGACGTTGTCTGTGGTTCAGGAGTGGCCAAATTCCTTGACACATCTGTTTGTGGTGGCTCTTGATGCCTTGACCCCAGCCTCAGTCCATTCCTTGTGAAGTTCACCCAAATTCTTGAATCAATTTTGCTTGACAATCCTCATAAGGCTGCGGTTCTCTCGGTTGGTTGTGCATCTTTTTCTTCCACACTTTTTCCTTCCACTCAACTTTCTGTTAACATGCTTGGATACAGCACTCTGTGAACAGCCAGCTTCTTTGGCAATGAATCTTTGTGGCTTACTCTCCTTGTGAAGGGTGTCAATGATTGTCTTCTGGACAACTGTCAGATCAGCAGTCTTCCCCATGATTGTGTAGCCTAGTGAACCAAACTGAGAGACCATTTTGAAGGCTCAGGAAACCTTTGCAGGTGTTTTGAGTTGATTAGCTGATTGGCATGTCACCATATTCTAATTTGTTGAGATAGTGAATTGGTGGGTTTTGGTTAAATGTGAGTCAAAATCATCACAATTAAAAGAAGAAAAGACTTAAACTACTTCAGTCTATGTGCATTGAATTTATTTAATACACAAGTTTCACAATTTGAGTTGAATTACTAAAATGAACTTTTCCACGA
Source organism: Spinibarbus caldwelli (assembly GCA_039654775.1). NCBI lineage: Eukaryota > Metazoa > Chordata > Actinopteri > Cypriniformes > Cyprinidae > Spinibarbus > Spinibarbus caldwelli. The sequence continues at coordinate 14,930,046 of CM077241.1, forward strand.
GATTCTAATTTATTGAGATGCACCTGTATATTGCGATTTATTGTAGCAAGCAGAAAACACTTCTTTCACCAGTTTGATAACGCGCTGCGGAGGTGCTTTCCCTTAACACTACAAAGACAGTTCTCCTATCAAAATAAACCATGCAACATTTATAATAAAGGTGTATCAATGCACATTTTCCGCCAGTCCTGTGTGAACCACGGCATGCAAAGTCCGGAGTAACGTTAGCTAGTCTGCTTGTGTAATAAAGCAGTAGCTCTCTTCACAGAGCTCTCGTTCTTAAAGGGGCCAGCACCATTTCATATGAACGCTATTCATTACGTTCATTTAGTTCAAACGGTGACAGTGTGAAATAAAACAAGTTTAGAACACAAAACTACAAGTTACAGTTCTGAACTGTGTCTAGTTATGTATTATAAATCCAGAGTAGTAGAACAGGAGAAGAATTGGAGATAGCCTGCACGCTGTAATCTGTGGTTTTAATGTTTAAACGTTTGCAAGTGTTGTGTGTTCCTTGGGGACATTTTGTAACTTTTACAACATGTACAGTGACTAAAATAAGTCTTTTAGAATCAGAATCAGAATCAGAATCAGAATGAGCTTTATTGGCCAGGTATGCTTACACATACGAGGAATTTGTTTTTGTGACAGAAGCTCTACAGTGCAACAGAAAGACAGCAACAGGACAGGACACAGATAATAAAAGAATAATATACAAATAGGCAATGTACAAATAGCAAAAACACAATATATAATATAGACAATTATGGTGTACAGGTCTAATATGTGCAAATCTGAAATGAAAAAAATAAGTATGTGTGTTGAATAAATAATTTATAATAGTGTTGTGTGTTCCACTTTTAATGTCAAGTGTTCATGAGATGGATTGCCTGAGGGAAGAAACTGTTCCTGTGTCTGGTCGTTCTGGTGCTCAGAGCTCTGTAGCGTCGACCAGACGGCAACAGTTCAAAGAGGGAGTGTGCTGGATGTGAGGGGTCCAGAGTGATTTTGCCAGCCCTTTTGCTCACTCTGGATGAGTACAGTTCTTGGAGAGTGGGGAGGGTTGTACCAATGATTCGCTCAGCAGTCCGGACTACCCTCTGTAGTCTTCTGAGGTCAGATTTGGTAGCTGAGCTGAACCAGACAGTTATTGAAGTGCAGAGGACGGATTCAATGATGGCGGAGTAGAACTGTTTCAGCAGCTCCTGTGGCAGGTTGAACTTCCTCAGCTGGCGAAGGAAGTATAACCTCTGCTGGGCCTTTTTCACAATGGAGTCTATGTGATTGTCCCACTTCAGGTCCTGGGAGATGGTGGTGCCCAGGAATCTGAATGACTCCACTGCAGTCACAGTGCTGTTCATGATGGTGAGTGGGGGGAGTGCAGGGGGGTTTCTCCTGAAGTCCACGATCATCTCCACAGTTTTGAGTGTGTTGAGCTCCAGGTTGTTAAGACTGCACCAGACAGCCAGCTCCTTAACCTCCTGTCTGTAGGCAGACTCGTCACCGTCCTGGATGAGGCCGATCAGTGTGGTGTCGTCTGCAAACTTCAGGAGCTTGACAGAGGGGTCTTTAGAGGTGCAGTCGTTAGTGTACAGGGAGAAGAGCAGTGGGGAGAGAACACAGCCCTGAGGAGCTCCAGTGCTGATGGTGCGGGTGCTGGATGTGTATTTTCCCAGCCTCACTAGCTGCTGCCTGTCTGTCAGGAAGCTGTAGATCCACTGACAGACGGAGGTGGGGACGGAGAGCTGAGTTAGTTTGTTCTGAAGGGTGTCCGGGATGATGGTGTTAAAAGCGGAGCTGAAGTCTACGAACAGGATCCTCACATAAGTCCCTGGTCTGTCCAGATGCTGCAGGATGAAGTGCAGTCCCATGTTGACTGCATCATCCACAGACCTGTTTGCTCTGTAGGCAAACTGCAGGGGGTCCAGTAAGGGTCCAGTGGAGGACTTCAGATAAGCCAAAACCAGTCTTTCAAATGACTTCATGACCACAGATGTTAGAGCCACAGGTCTGTAGTCATTAAGTCCAGTAATTTTGGGTTTCTTTGGGACGGGGATGATGGTGGAGCGTTTGAAGCATGAGGGGACTTCGCACAGCTCCAGAGATCTGTTGAAGATCTGTGTGAAGATGGGGGCCAGCTGGTCAGCACAGATTTTTAGGCAGGCTGGTGACACACCGTCTGGGCCTGGTGCTTTCCTTCTTTTGTTCTTCCTGAAGACCTGGCGCACCTCATCTTCGCTGATCTGAATTGCAGGTGTGGGGGAGAGGGGGGTTGCTGGAGGTGTGAACGGTTGTGTGGAGAGGTGTTCAGGGCGGGTGTGGGGTGTTTTTTCAAACCTGCAATAGAACTCGTTCAGACCGTCTGCTAGGTGTTGATTCTCCAGAGTGCTGGGGGATGGTGACTTGTAATTGGTGATTTCTTTCATACCTTTCCACACTGAAGCAGAATCACTGGAAGAGAATTTTTCCCTTAGCTTGCCGGAATAATTCCTCTTTGCCACTCTGATCTCCTTTTCCAGTGTGTATTTGGCCTGTTTATACAAGACTTTATCCCCCTTTCTGTAAGCATCTTCTTTGGCCTGACGGAGCTGTCTGAGTTTTGCAGTGAACCATGGTTTGTCGTTGTTGTAAGTTAGATGAGTATTGGTAGGAATGCACACATCCTCACAGAAACTGATATAAGATGTTACAGTCTCTGTGAGCTCGTCCAGATCATTTGCGGCAGCTTCAAAAACAGTCCAATCAGTAAGGTCGAAACAGGCTTGTAAAACCCACTCTGTTTCATTAGTCCATCTTTTAACAGTTCTTAATACAGGTTTTCCAGATTTGAGTTTCTGCCTGTAGGTCGGTATAAGATGAACCAAACAGTGATCAGAGAGTCCTAAAGCTGCTCGTGGAACAGAGTGATATGCGTCCTTTATCGCTGTGTAACAGTGATCCAATATATTACTGTCTCTGGTGGGACATGTAACATGCTGTCTGTATTTTGGCAGTTCACGGGAGAGATTTGCTTTATTAAAGTCCCCGAGAATGATTAAAACAGAGTCCGGGTGTTGTTGCTCAGTCTCTGTGATCATATCAGCGAGTTTCTGTAAAGCTGAGCTCACGTGCGCTTGCGGAGGAATGTAAACACTCACCAGAATGAACGAGTGAATCTCCCGCGGCGAGTAGAAAGGCTTGCAGTTAATGAAGAGCGTTTCTAGATCTGAACAGCACATCTTCTTTAACACAGTTACATCTGTACACCACCTCTCATTGATGTAAAAGCACATCCCGCCGCCGCGCGATTTCCCCGTTGATTCTGCCTCGCGATCCGCTCTAAACAGCTGAAAGCTCGGAAGATGTAACGCGCTGTCCGGAATGGCGTCGTTCAGCCAGGTTTCCGTGAAACACAGAGCAGCAGAGTTTGAAAAGTCCCTGTTTGTCCGGGAGAGCAGAAGGAGTTCGTCCGTTTTGTTGGGTAGAGAGCGGAGATTCGCCAGATGGATGCTAGGCAATGCCGTTCTAAATCCTCGCTGTCTGAGCTTCACGAGCGCGCCGGCTCGCTTCCCCCGTCTGCGCGTCCTGAAGCGTTTGATCAGCGCCGCCGCTCCGCCAACAACAATGTCCAGCAAAACGTCCGAATAATCAAAAACCGGTAAAAGATTCTGTGGTGTGTTCTGCCGAATGTTCAGCAGATCATCCCTAGTAAAACTGATGGTGTTTGAGAAACAAAAAACAGGAAAAACGAACAAAAACAGTACAAACACTGAAGAGCGAAGCACAGTAGCTGCCATCTGCGGCGCCATCTTAGAGTTATTGAACTCTAATTTTCACCGTAATTTGCCATCTTAACAAGTAAGTAACAAGTCTGCCACATTTGTCCTGCCAAACTGAGGAAAAAAGCATTACAATAAATCGCGCTATCAACAGTGATTAAATCTAAAGATCAGTTAGCTCATATCACATCTAACTGTGTAAAGTACTATTATTATACTTTGTTCTCAAATTATTAATGTTAACAACATCAGCATTGCGTGACTATGAGTATAGTATTAGCGTGTAGATTTCAATTTCTGTACAGTCTAATATAATTGTCATACCATTCAAATTTCATATTAAGAAATTCTTTTAATCCAAAAAGCAAATTAATCTTCCTTCAAACTGGTTCTATTTAAAATACAGTAAAGTGACTTTTACCACAGTAAAGTGACTTTTACTTGTGATACTTGACTATTGTGCTTTTATGTTCATTGCCTCTCTTTAAAACAGCACACTTTCTGAAAATCATGGTGATCAGCCAACTTCAGATAGCCATAACTTTTGTTACATTCAAGCTATGGACGAAATAAAAACAATTTTGGAAAGGGCTTGAACCCAGCCGTGTGGTGGGTTTTCCTAGATTGCATCACACACATATATATATATATATATATATATATATATATATATATATATACTGTATGTGTGTGTGTGTGTGTTTTATAATATATCATAATAGTTATTAATTTAAAGCTGCAGTCCGTAACTTTTACCTCTTTGTCGCCCTCTATGTTTGAAAACCTGGAATTGCAATTTCTTGCGGAATTATCTTCAGTGCGCGGGGTTGTGATCCGGTGTTCGGCACGGCTCCAGCGCGGATGAATCTAATGTTTTGAGGTGAATGTGTAGCTGTCAAGTCACTGCACCGGTGTGGATATTTACTGCCTATGTCTTGGAATATATGACCCAAATCAGAATTTTCACCGTAATTTGCCATCTTAACAAGTAAGTAACAAGTCTGCCACATTTGTCCTGCCAAACTGAGGAAAAAAGCATTACAATAAATCGCGCTATCAACAGTGATTAAATCTAAAGATCAGTTAGCTCATATCACATCTAACTGTGTAAAGTACTATTATTATACTTTGTTCTCAAATTATTAATGTTAACAACATCAGCATTGCGTGACTATGAGTATAGTATTAGCGTGTAGATTTCAATTTCTGTACAGTCTAATATAATTGTCATACCATTCAAATTTCATATTAAGAAATTCTTTTAATCCAAAAAGCAAATTAATCTTCCTTCAAACTGGTTCTATTTAAAATACAAAAACTTGTGTAATCCCACGTTGGCTATCTGTAATCAGAACCACATTTAAAACTGGAATATAATTTAATTTCACTCACATGTGTTTCATAAACACATAATCCTTTCTGGATTACAATCCGCCATCAAAATGATAAATTTAATTATTCGAGCTGCTGTGAGAAAAGGCTATAAATGATCCACCACCTGCAGGATCCTCACGTGCCAGAGCCTAGTAGCCGGGAAAACTTCTTCATGTTTACAGATGTGACGTAGTGACGCAGTGCCATGCTCGAATTTCCCGCGGAAACCTACCCGTGCCACTCAAATTAGAAAACATTATTATAAGCTAACCCTTGTGAATCGAGCTAAAGTAAGGTGATAGTTTTGAACACTGGCTGGTTATTTACTTTCTCAAATATTGATCATTTTTAACCAAAAAAAGTTACGGACTGCAGCTTTAAGTAAAGTTTAAATAAAACTTGTTTCATACTCATTAAAACGGATCAATTTTTAATTTAATTTAATTTTTTTTTGTCAAATTTAAACTTCAAAAAATTTAAAATCATTCTGAATATAAAATCATTCATCATCAATAACTGGTTGACAATCCAACATCATAGTTGGTGGTATTGCACCTCAAGGGGCTGTTCGAACAGAATGTGTTTTTGTATTTTACTATGCTGCTTTTCCATTGTTTTTCTTTGTAAATGTGTTACACAGTGCATTTGCATCTTGCATTTTATTGCTGGCATGAACTCTTTTGGGCTTTATAATCATGTAGTGAAAATCTGATACCATGACAACCCTGCTAAGTGATGAACAAACTTATTTTGTTGGTTTCTGACTGAGAGGGCATGCAGACGGAGAGATCTGTTCTGACTGGCTGTGTTTTGTGATTGATGTAAAAATGGGGGTGTGACACGACATAATCAGTGTAGACAGAATAATTGCTCAGTTAGAGTACTGGACTATAAAATGACATGAAATGCCCATCCCTTATACACATGAACTCTCACTTCCTTTCACTTACAGGGTCGTTAGCAACACACAATCTTCCTTGAGCTCCCTGTATGTGTTTACAGCTCATTCATTTGCCTGGGGCTCTCCTTCATCATTCAATTGCTCAAACACTGCCTGAGGCAACTCCTACCTGTTTATTCACCTTTAGACCTTCATGTGGGGTTCTCCAGTGCAGTTAAACTGCTGGCAATCCACCGCCCAAGGAAATAACAGTCAGTAAATCTTAATCAAGCAGCAACTCATTAAGAAATATATATATTTTTCTGATTACCTGAATACATTGAGTACAGGACATTGAGTCCAATGTCTTGAAAACCACATAGCCTACTGTAAACCCAGCTAATTGTTTGAATACCAGAAAAGAACAGCTTGATTACATCGACTGGCAAGGTTTTAGATTAACCCAAAATTAAGATGTTCCCTCGTCCCATGTTTCCACTATAGCAACCATTTTGGATTGAACGTAGACTCTAACAACAATGTTATTTAGGCTCATATCTCACCATATCTCATGCCTGTATGACGTCCTGTGCCTTCAACCCAAACAACAGCCTCAACCCCTCCAGCAGAAGGAGGAGACTGTTTATCTACATGAAGTCACTGTCCTATCTGGAATCATAGAGGTCTGTTGCTGTCTTGTCTGTTACATTGTTGATTTCATCAGCACATACCCAAGGAATGTGAAAGATGACTATTCCCTACCCTTAGAGTTTAAATGGCTAGTTAATGATGAAAAATTTTAACTTGCTGTAAATACACAAATAAAAATACAAAACTTATAATTAAAAAGTTCACCAAATATTATTTTGGTCATGTGATCTCAAAATGCGTGCCCCTTATGTAAAACAAAACCGGTTTTTAGACAATTGTTATGACTGGAATTTTGATCTCATGTATGTAGACTACATCATTTTCATAATTTAAAATTTTTCTGCAATTCCAGTAACAGGTCCCGACAAGATTTTTTTTCTCTAAACAATGACAGTCAATGCATCGAATTTTCAATGCAAATTAATTAAAAAAAAAAAAAAAACTTTAATTATTAGCCATTATCAGTCAAGTAATTGTCAACCAGTTTCAAACCTAGATAATTGTAAAATCTACTGCAAATCGTTTTGAATGATATGTGTGCTTTTTATGGAATATGAACAATTGGCAGCTGAAGACTCCCTTTCTTTTCTTCTCCATACTGCATTTCTTCATCACACAGTATTTCATCTTTTTTTCATCACTTCTTTCATAAACCCATCTAACCCTTTCATCCTCTTTGTCCTGTTCTGAGCACACTGAACAGGTCAAACTGTCATAAACACCACAAAAACCACAGGAAGGGGACGCTCATTAGAGAAACCACTTTGATTGAAGGGCACACAAAGTACATTTAAGGCAACATAGACAAACAAAAAAGGATGTTTTTTTAATTTCAATATATATGTCTAGCTAGAATAAAAAAATTCTTCACGTTTCAAGAATTGCAGTGTGTCGTAGAGTTAAAGGGGCAGTAAGACTGCAGTCAAGAGGCATAAATAAGGATGGTCTTCTTGTTTGAAACCAGTCATTATTTTTGTTTTTCACTTTCACGGCACCAATTGAAATTACACACTTAAGCTTTAAGTAACTATTCACTTCTTCAACATCTGGAGTTCACTGTAGGTGTTTCTTGTCTTGCAACAAAACTGTAGTGTGTTGTAAAACTTTATTCTTTTATTCCCTTGCTGTCTTTCAACTGGGCAGTGAGTGAAGTCCTCAGGTGCTGCTGACTCACTGCATGTATTTTTGGTCATCTTCAATAGTGGGAAATCCTTTGCTTCTTATCAGATATGTGAACAATAAACTCTGACTGCGCTGGGAGATTCACATGCTCTGAGAGCTGTAAGATGTTTACAGGACACCTCCGAGCGCAAGTACCATCTAAGAGCTTCCAAAATATACACAAAACACTTCAACCTACTGTTAAGGACTCCAAATAAACAATTTAACTGAAGTACTCGAAGGAAAAAACCTTCTTACAGTGAGGGTTCATGTCTGTGGCCCATTAGAAACAGATGTCCAGAGTTGCATCAAAGCCAAAATCACAGTCCCTATCTCACTCAGCTGTCCCAGACAACATGTTTTTAACGTCATTTACAGCCCATTGGCCATAATCATAAATGAGACACAGCATTTCTTCAAAGACAGTTGAATTTGCTGCAGTCTGCAGAAACTGTACTGCATGCTCCCGCAGATGGCTGACAATATGGCCCAAAATCATTTGGCTCATGTATTAGATACAGACTGACAGGGACACCCTGTTAATAGTATGAATTGACTTAATTTTACTGAAAATTGCTTTGTCAAATATGATGATTTCCCTTTCCAAAAATAGAAAGAATATAAATTTTATTTTTCCATGGACCCCTTGTACCTTCTTTTCAAAACACCTTTCTCAATCTGTATTGTCCTTTTTCTACTGTAATATTTTAAATTTTTTCTTTTCGAAAAGTGCTCTTTAACCTTTCTTTCTTTTTTATTTATTTTTAAGAACACCAATAATTTTGCTCCAGATGGCAATAAAAACCTTGAAGCAATAACCTTAATCATTCCAAGATTCATGGTTTCAGTTATTTATTTACATAATGAAGTAACAAGAGCTACACACAGAATTTGCACATTTGTTTTCAAAATAAAAACTGTAAAATAAATATACAATAAAACACATTAAACAAACAATCTTTTCAGGGGCCAAAACCTTTCAATCATTTAAAAATGCATATGAGAAGTGTTAAGTGACTATGCAGTCACAAATGGAATTCCTGGACCGTCCGTGTTTAGTTTTCACGTATGTTCCTCCAGTCATCGGTCATAAAATCACTGAAAATACTGAAACGACAAGCGATGCTGAATATAACGTAAATGGATTAAATATATATCCAACTGTACCTGTGTCTGAAAACTGCACTTATGAATAAATGAATGAAGAGGCAAAATAACGACAGAAGATGATCACGTCAAGTTACATAAACTGGAAATGACAAACTGTAACATACAAAAATCTTTTCAGCACATGAGAGAACGTACCGTGATAACAAAACAAGAAGCAACATTATGATTTACATATATATATATATATATATATTATTTACATATAAGAAAAGAGCAAACAGTGATGGTATGTATGTAGCGGCTGAACATCATTTGCTTCAGCACTATGATTCAAACAATCTGAAGTTCATTAACTACAGTCGTTCTACTAGAGGAACCCATCAGTGCTCTGGTATTTTAACAGCAAATGACCTGCATTTACACATTCACACACGCTCCCGCAGACACGCAAAACACATTAGCGCAAATGGAAGCGAAAGCCAGTGCCATCAGGAACAATGTTCCAGTGTGGCGAGAAGGAGGGGGGAGCGGTGGAGATGGGAGATGGGCTGAGTTGGATCTCCCCGGCTGAGACTTTGTGGAAGTGAGACATCCGCCGGAGGAAGCAGCTGGACACAAAGAACAGAGGGAGACCTGGGAAATGAGCTACCGACTGAGTGCCCGGACTACTGATGTTTGGACAACTCCGAGTTCTGCGGTTGGTGTCGACTGAAGAGTTCAGTACGTAGCTCATATTCGGACCAAAACTCTGCCCTTTTCCCTTTGGCAGTGGAATGAGAATCCTATTGGCTCGTCTAAGTAACAGAAAGCCGCTCTTTTTGTCCTCCATCTGAAAGCCACCCCTCTATTGGCAGATCCTTCATTGGCTACTCCTACTGAGAGCAAGAAGCCATTGGCACCCATTTCTACACAGCAGCGGCAGCTTTCTATTGGCTCAACCTTCAACAGCACGATTCTCATTGGCTAAAGAGCAGAGAAAACATTTCAGGCACAACAGTTGGTGTGGTAAGTAAAAGTCAGAGTAACTGAGTCAAGTCTGTAGGAAACGATAACCTGCGATTTCCGCAAACACAAGAAAGCAGAGCGAAACTACCAAATCCCACCTTACTTTATATGCGCAAAACTGGACGTAACCCGAAAAAGCCAGCAAAACACGGTTTACAAATGTACAAAAGAACACTACTCGCTATGTCTTCCAGAAGGATAAAATGTGGAATCACTCTGGGACAAAGAACAGAAGCGATGCTACAGAAGCTACTGATTTTCTACAGTCCACCATTACGGAACAACATCATGTGTAAAACTACTCAAAGAAGCATTTTGAATGTGTTGAAACAAGCTACATCTGTGCCATACAAATAAGTATTCTTTACCAAATATTTTCCTTAAAACAAGTGAAAGAAACTGTCTATTGTGATCCCTAAACAAAACACTGTCTAAAAGTTTGATGCTTCAAGCTTGAATTACTGCTTGACTGGATCATTTTGCTGTCCCAAATTACACTTCCTGGTTGAAAGGAAAAACACAACACAAGCCAATATTATAATACTGCTATGTAACCAAAATTTCACTGAGACTTTAAAGTAAACGATGAACTGTGATGAATTGCCTCTACGTGTCTCAACGTCTTTCTTGACAGTGAACTGAAATGTGTCTTGATTTGGTCTATTTAAACATGAAACAGTTTCAGCTGCCAACTGACAAAATACTATCCTGAACGCAACATGCAATAAGTAGCTTGTTTTTGGCTCGTGCAGCAACATGATCATGCTGTCAGTCTTACAATGCTGAGTTATTGCTGCTTATACATATAGTTTCCAAATAGCGTAGCCTTTTTTCTGGTTGATATTTGAATGTATGAGCGGAATGACCAGTTAATAACCGATTTACACTCACGGCAGGCTCTTTTACTGCTGACAGTCATGACAACCATGTCAAACTGGATGTCAAAAAGACGTAAGAGATGTTTTGGGAAAGTCATTTCCATTGTTTTCGCTGTGATGATTTCATTTAGTCTTGGACTTGAATCAGCCTGTTTCTTGAATCAGACTTCTGCCACTTGTAAAGACTTGACAATTAGCAAAAGAAGCATTATTGTGTTTATATATCCCATATAATAAAGCAAAGGGATTCTACAGAAAACAAGTTCAGTCTTGTTGCAGACTCACGTTGGAGACATAGTACCATGGAACGATACCAGCATTGATTATTAGCTTTCTCAAAAATTCAAAATATCCCACAGTTCCAAAGAATACATGAAATGTTAATAGGAATGCACACCCATCACTGTCCTTCCTGGCAGGAGGCTTATATACACAATCTGCAAGAAAGGTGACTGGAAAGAATATGACTGCTCTTGGACCCAAAAAGAGATTTATGATCAGTGTTTTCCGCCAAAGTCCTCATGTATGTCAGACAGCTACAATGACGCTTAGCCAGGGCAAAGAGAGATGAATGGCATCTGCCGGAACGCCTGATTTTTGCTGAGAATTGGATCTTCAGACCGGAGGGTGACGTTGACTTGTCCCTTCCAAGAAGACATCGTTGCTTGAGAGCAGGGGCTGAGTGGCGGTGCTGTGACTGCCGACTGAGTTTAGCCGCTGGACGTGAGAACTGGACTCCTCACGGGACCCCGGTGCCACAGGCAATCTGGAGCTGAAGTTTAAGTAAATCTGAAGAGATGTAAAACTCGTTTAAAACACATGCATTCTTGGAAAAATACTCTTTGTATTCATGCTGGTTTAATATACAGTAGTCAACTTATGAAGTGGATCAAAAAAGTTCATCAAAGTTGTCCTAAGACAAGAATGGGCATTGTTTTTGTTTTAGGACAACTTTGATGAAAGGTTTTGATCCACTTCTAATGTTGACTACTATAGTTAATTTTAGATAATAGATATAGATAATTTTATACAGTTTTTTAAATATATACAGGTGCATCTCAATAAATTAGAATGTCGTGGAAAAGTTCATTTATTTCAGTAATTCAACTCAAACTGAGAGACCATTTTGAAGGCTCAGGAAACCTTTGCAGGTGTTTTGAGTTGATTAGCTGATTGGCATGTCACCATATTCTAATTTGTTGAGATAGTGAATTGGTGGGTTTTTGTTAAATGTGAGCCAAAATCATCACAATTAAAAGAACCAAAGACTTAAACTACTTCAGTCTGTGTGCATTGAATTTATTTAATACATGAGTTTCACAAATTGAGTTGAATTACTGAAATGAACTTTTCCATGACATTCTAATTTATTGAGATGCACCTGTATAGAAAAAAGAAAAGAAAAAAAAATATTGAATTTACTCTAAAAATGTCATGTGGTGTAACCATTAAAAATAAAAATTTCCTTCCATGAATACATGTGACTAAGCATTAAAAAAAATCATTAATATACATTACAAGGCAATTCATTATTTCATAATTTCTGTTTTTAGGGAGTCACATCAGACATTTTACAACCTCCTCTCTATGATATAATTATTTTGTTTTGTTTTTTAAAACAAATATTAATGCAATTAATGCATAATTTATTTTTTTAATGAGTTTTTCTTAATTATGATTTTAACAAGTTACTTTTGAAAAATGAAATTTAATACAGAAATTAAAAACCTGTTTCAAATTACTGTATGTATGAATTGCATTTGTAATGTTTTTTTTTTTTTTTTATAGATCTGAACCAAAAAATGAGCATCAGTGACCCTTCCATACATTTTGGCAGCTAAAGAGGAAAAAGAAAGACATACATGTTTGGTGCTGTCTGAGATTTGCTGTTCGATCTTCTCGACTATCTTGCTAAATGAAGGTCTCTTAAAGGGGTCGGCATCCCAGCATGAGTGCATGATCTCGTACCTGAAACACAACAACACAGTGGCGCTGGTGTTATTGGGAACAGAGTGTTGTTGGGTGTGTACGTGGTAAATGCTGCCATTACCTTGTCATGTTTTTTTTCCCACAGAAAGAAATGTTAACTAATTACAGCTCAGACTTACATTTCACTAGGGGCAAACTCTGGTGACTCCATTCGGTATCCTTCCTTGATCACCTTATAGAATTTCGAGTCCACAGGCATACCCGGGTAAGGACTACTCCCTACAGAAGCAGAGTGTCAGTATTTGGATTAAAAACAGTATATCATACCAAGTCAATATAATTATGAGATAAATATAACTCACCGAGAGAGAAGATCTCCCATAGCAGGATACCATAAGACCAAACGTCACTCTCAAAGGTGTACACGCACTCAAAGATGCTCTCGGGGGACATCCACTTCACCGGGAGACGAGCCTAGACAGAGAAGAGCCTCATTACAAACAACACAGGCAGAGCATAAAAGCACACAGTACAAACCTCATTTCTTGACTGATTCAGTCTGTGACTAGCATAGAAACGATTTACAATCAAAACATGCATTTGGAAACCTCAATCGTACACTAGTTAGCAAGCTATAGATCAACATTACCTTACTTGTCCTGTAAATTTCAAGAATAAATATACAAAAAGAATACTGACTAAAAGACTATCAACACTATAGACCAAGTTTGTCATGACTGTTTGTTGCTTTGGGCTTTTTTAGATCATTAAATCAGGATGCAAATTAAGTATCTGTAGTGGAAGCCAGAAATAACATTCTGCTTTTTGGCATTATGGCCTTTAGTGGCATAGGATAGTATAGAACTAATAGGAAGTGAAGTGGGACAGAGAGAGGGAGGCGGGATCAGGAAAGGTCAAACTCAGGCCACAACCACGCTACATGTCGAAGCGCTGTCCAAAAAGCTATCTGCGCTGACTGCTTTATGCAAATCCTTGTAATTAAATCAACTCTCTTAAAATTGCTAAATTTATCCCATTCATAACTTGTTTTGCATCAACTTCTTGCCAGTGTGTGACATTTGGGTAATTCACATCTGGTACATGTCTCAACATGGATAAAAACTCTTGTATTATAAAGTGATCATTGGTATTTTGCATTTCCTTGCAGAAAGCTGCTGGATAAAAACAGTATGCATTAAAAAAGCATGTTTGCTTGTCAATTTACTTAGTCCCATAATTAGGTAATGACATGTATAACCTAGAGGGAAAATATACAAATAAAATAAAGGTTAAAGCTGTATATGTCATGTAATGACTGTTAATACTTACATTGCCCTTAACAACATAGTTTGAGTCAGTAGTGATGTCCCGGGCCAGTCCAAAGTCACAGATCTTGGCCACCCTGCCTTGAGTGAGGAGAATGTTTCTGGCTGCCAGGTCTCTGTGAATACACTGCATAAACACACATGCAGAACTACAGGTTAACATATACACACTAATAGATTACATATTAAAATAAACTGGCTGTAGGAACAGACTACTTGTTTTTGTTGTGATGTGAGTTAAAGAAGCTCAGACTGTATTGCAGATTAATAAATTATTGAAATGTAATCTTGACACATTTTGAGATTTTGGCCTTTCGCAATTTAAGAAGACAGAAGCTGTACTTGTATGCATGTCACCTGCATAAAAATGAGTGGCCTGGAGGCATTACCAAAATGTCCACCAAGGGGACTGACTTGCCTTAAAAGTTTCGCTTAGAATTGATATTATGTGTCCGGACTGTCAAAACTGTGAGGTATTTACAATAATCATGCCAATATTCAAAACCTCATTAGCAAAGAAGTGTTCCAAGTTAGCACAGAGGTGCTGAAATGAATTCACTGACAGAAAACTCACATGGCTGCTCAACAGTGACTAATTTAGTGTCTTTCCCCTAAACCGAATACTGGACCTGCTGACCAGGTGGAGAAATGTGATATTTCTGAGCATGATCCTCAATGAATGAGCGTGTGCATGTGCTTGACAACATGTATGCACTTGTGTGTGACCTTGTGTAACCCGATCCTTGACTGGACAGAGGTAATGGGATGTGAGCCTGTGGCATTGTAGAGGAAGAGCAAGAAGATCTGCAGTATGGAATTACTGCAAACACTTGGAATATAAAACTCAGTATCTGTCATAGAGACAGAACGCAAACAAATGAGAAAAACACTTACGTTCTTGGATGCCAGGAAATCCATCCCTTTGGCTACTTGGTAGGAGAAGCTAAGAAGATCTTCAGTGTCCAGAGTCATGCCATCTTCCTGCAGAATCTCACTAACGGCATCTGTATCACTGTATGAATCACCTAAAGAGATGACAAATTCATTTCAGAAGATGATAAAGACCAAATGAGACAAAAAGCCAACAGACAAGAAAGAAGAGGGAATGAGAATAAATGAGAAGAGACAAGATGAGAAAAGAGAAGGCATGAGAAAAGATGGGATGAGAACAGGAAAGACAAGATAAGACAAAGAGATGAGACAAGCTGAGAAGAGATGAGAACAGGAAAGACAAGGGCAGACAAGACTAGAAGAGGAGACAAAACAAGATGAGATGAGAAGAGTCAAGAAGAGAGAAAGGAAGGAGAAAAGACTAAATAGACAAGACAATATGAGACAAAAAGAGATAAGACGAGATGAAAAAAACAGAAGCGACAAGACAAGAAGATAAAGAGAAGGCATGAGAAGAGATGAGACAGAAGAGAAGCTAAGGAAAGAAGGCATTATAAGAGATGAAACATTGTGAGAAGAGATGAGAACAGGAAAGACAAGGGCAGACAAGACTAGAAGAGAAGACTAAACAAGAAGAGATGAGATGAAATGAGAAGAGAAGAGTCAGGATAAGAGAACAGATGAGAAGAGACAAGAAGATATGAGAAGAAGACAACAGACAAAAAGAGAAGAGACAAGAAGAGAGAATGGAAGGAGAAGAGACAAGACAATATGAGACAAAAAGAGAAAGACAAAGAAAAAGAAGACAAAAAAGAGAAGACATGAGAAAAGGTGAAATGAGAAGTGATGAAACAAGAACAGGAAATAGAAAGTGAGACAAAAAGAGATGAAATGAGACAGAAACAACAAAATAAGAAGATAAAGGAAGAGAAGAGATGAAATGAGAAGAGCCGACATAACAGAAGAGATGAGAAGATATGAGAGGATGACAACAGACAAGAAGAGAAAAAGATAAGACAAGAGATGGAAAAACTGAAAAGACAAGACAAGAAGATAAAGAGAAGACATGAGAAGAGATGAGACAAGAAAGACAAAATGAGACAAAAAGAGATGAGATGAGATGAGAAGATAAGAAAGAAAGAGAAGGCATGATAAGAGATGAGACATGGTGAGAAGAGATGTGAAGAGATAAGACAAGAACTAGAAAAATAAGGACAGACAAGACTAGAAGAGTAGACACAAGACAAAACGAAACAAAAAGACACAAGGGTGACACAAGAAGAGACAAGATGACAGACAAGGCATTGATCCAACCTTTATTAAGTGATCTTCGGTTTTCAGAGGATAGAAGTCCCATTACAGAGGGCTTCATGGTCATGTATCCATTCCTGCTCTCACTGTAATCAAATACAAACTCGTTTTAGTGAACCCACAAGCGCTTCACACTATCACACTTCACTAGTTACATTGATCACACTTACTTTTGTTTTGGCTGCAGCATGACATTTCTATAATAAGAGTCTTCTCCTAGTGTAGTGAAGTAGAAGGATTCCCTCCTTCTGCGCAGGAAGTTCAACAGGTCACCAAAGCAGCAGTACTCCGTTATAACTAGAGTTGGACCTGTGCAACAGACCAGTCCAGTAATGAAAAACTACACAAAACACACAGAAAGACCTAGAAAAACAATATCTAGCCTTAGCCTCATACCTCCAATAGTGCAGGCCCCTAGCAGGTTGACAATGTTAATATGGTTGCCAAGATAACTAAGCACCTTCAGCTCTGACATCAGAGCCTCTTTCTCAGTGGCGTGGGCACTTGCTGTGGGGCAAAACACCACAACAAATAAAAGCATAAATAAAACAGCAAAAAACAGAATGTTCTCCTTATGTTAGTGTATGGTTCCCCTTTGGTTATAACTAATTTTAAACATTCTAGGAATGTTTTTTTAGGTTTCATTGTTTAAAAACAAACTAACATTCTCAGAATGTTCTGGGAACCGATAAATTGTGGGTTACTGGAAATGTTTAACCTCTTTTCTTCTCATCACACAGGTTTGTGTACTTTCTGGTGTGTCTTTACGCACTGCCTTATTTGCTTAAATAAACGTACTGGTTAAACATGCCCTGGTGTTACTATGCTACTCACATTTCACAAGATTATGAATGTTTTTTTATGTTGCATTTCACTCACGTTTGAGCATCTTTACAGCTACGGTCATCACAGTGTCTGCTTTGGACATCCCATAAGCAGTGGCTTCCACCACCTTCCCAAATGCTCCAGATCCGAGAGTTTTTCCTGGGAACAAAGGGAAGCAAATACAATTCAGAAAAGTGACAGCATCAATTTCACATTTCCCTCATACAGTTGTTTACAGTCAATGCGCCTGGAAACTGATCCAAAACTAGCTTTCAGCTTGATCATCGACTTGTTTTTGAATCAAGGAGGTGTGGCTTGTGGGGAAGCGGGATATGCTAGATCCTGTTAGATCCTGTTTGTTGACGGATATGGCTGTTCCTTTATGGGGAAGATATCATACTATGTCACAAGGTGCCAGCTATCAAGTATCACAAACCGTGTAACAGCCAATGAAAAGAAGCAAGCTTTGTAAAATTCAAAAGGCCTTATGCTTTCTCGCGCATTAAACCTTGTAAACCTTTTCAAACATAGTGTTCAAACAAAGAATTTTCCAGTATGGAAAAATGATTTGGAATATGATTTACGAGGTCCGACATGTCAAAGCACACCGATTCAGGAACTTAACTCACCAAAACGCAGCTTATCTCTGGGAAACTCCCACTGGTGGTCGTATGGAAGCTGGGTGGGGTCAATATACACATAGCTATTTCCATGGATACCTTCTATGACTTTCCACTGTATTTGGTATTTAGGTTTCTGTAGGAGACAGAAAAAAAGCAATGAGCAATGTTTCCAGACAAGCAAAACAACCTTTTACATTAGATCCAGTTACTGCAAGTGTAGGTGCTCTTATAGACAAAAGCAACACTAATAACAGCTTTGTGTAAATGGACATAAATTATTCAAACAACGTGAACGGTAATTTTATGTGCGTGTGTGTATATATATATATATATATATATATATATATATATATATATATATATATATCACTGATAGCTCCCCTGTGCAACAGTGCAAAACTGTTCGGTGACACATCAGGCCTTATGACATGTTAAGTAAATAATTTCCTTGAGTGTGTATTGTTTCGAAGTTCCCCTGAAGTGTGGGAGGGATGCCAGATGTGACAGGTAAATTGTGTTGAGTATCACATTTAATTTCAAATAACCAAAAACAAGTTGCACTGGAATAACTACAGGTTACAATATTTTATTGCTATAATAGGGTGAGAATTAAAACACTTTGATTTTGTCTAATTAATGAATTACCTCAGTGAGTCAGCATGTACTTCCTGTGCTGGAAGACAAGCTATGAAATGAATGACACTGTACCTGCATGTACTTGTAGGACAGCACAATTAAGATGAGAATGAGGATAACAGCTGCAGCAACAAAACCGATGAGCAATGGTGTGAAGAGTTCATGAGGAACAGTGTTCTCTGTGAAGAGTAAAACAAAATGCAGTTGCCATCAGAAACATGCAGAACATGACATATGTACTCTATCAACAGCAAACAAGAAATGTGTTCCTTTTGATCTAGGGATACATTAATATTAAAATTCTGGCTGATATGATTATTTTTCATGTTATGGCAGATAAACAATAAATGCAGGACAATATCAATAATGATTGTTTAAAAATAATTATAAAACAATAAAAATAATTAAATTAAATATCAAAAACACTGGAAAAAAGTATGGTGCCAATACTGTGCATTGTACTTCTAAATCATAAAGGATATAATTTAGCATTATCATAATAAAAATAATTAACTGATTTATTTCAATTCATATAATTACATTAATATATTTTATGTATTATGTTATATTTTAAATGTATTATTAATGCAGTTTTGTTAGTAAGACTTGTTTTTCGAAAGAAGTCTCTTGTGCTCACTAAGCCTGCATTTATTTGATCAAAAATACAGTAAAAACAGCAATATTCTGAAAAATTATTACAAATAAATCTGTAAAAGAGCTGTTTTCTGTTTGAATGTATTTTAAAATGTGTGTGTTAAGCTTTTGAATACAATAAAACCCTGACATTAATGGATTAAGTTGAAACGTTTTCCGCCTGTAATCTGCCCGGCTGGGAATCACTGCTCTAGACAGTGTGTTTGTGTGAACAAAGCATCGATGGATAATCAATACACATGGCTCATCCCAGAGGATCATTTCTGTTAGCACAAAAAACCACAGCAGATCTGATGCTAGTCTTGGGACTTGAGTGAGTGCGCTAATTGAAATAAAAAATGCTTAATGCACTCCATACAGACACTAAAACAAAACCACAGTCTTTATCCTGCTGGAATGCCTACAGAAACAATACACGAGCATTAAAAAACCACCAGTAATAATAAATAAGTGCCTTACAGCAGGGTTATTATGTCATAATTGCTTGTTTTTACTGAGGTGTGAATAATCTTAACTGATGCATTGAGGTCAAACTCTTTACTGAAGATATTTTGCGACTTTTTTCACATTTGGAAAGTGTAGCTGTGTTGTTTTTGTAAGGTGTGTGTATGTGTCCATGCGTGGTGTGTTATTGTTTTTCTGCATTGTTCTGAACGGTGTAGTAAGCTCTTAAGCTATAAGAAGCTTTCTCTCCATTTCAAATCAAGAATGCAGACTCTGCAGGAAGTAATCCCTTGTAAACCTGCCACTGGCTTTCACAGTCCTCTTCTGCTCCCTCCCTCTGTCTCTCTCTCACTCTCCATCCTTCCCTGTCCATCCATCTATCATCACACTGCATCCACAAGCATACCATCAAGCCCTCCACAAATCAACATAAACCTTAACAACGGACATTTTTTTGCATCTCGCTCAGCTGAAGATGAACAGCTTTAACAGTCTAGCCTAAGGCTCATCATCCCACTGGTTTTCCTGCTGCAGTCAAAACCTTGAGAGTCCAAACAAGTTCTCACAT
This sequence comes from Spinibarbus caldwelli, assembly GCA_039654775.1. Lineage (NCBI taxonomy): Eukaryota > Metazoa > Chordata > Actinopteri > Cypriniformes > Cyprinidae > Spinibarbus > Spinibarbus caldwelli. The sequence continues at coordinate 14,950,069 of CM077241.1, forward strand.
CACCTAACAGGCTTTCCTGAGGCAGTGGATTCAATTCACGCTCTCAAAACCTCCAGTCCAACTCCTGATGGACTCTACAAAAAGGTCAACATTCAACTAGAGTTTTTAACTTAAGGCTAATTTAGTTGAGAAAATGCAAAAACAGGCAATGTACTCAACTTTTACAGGAGGATAAAAAGTGAATGTATCAGAAACAAACTAAACTGGATGTGGATTTGTTAACCATTCTGTCCTGAACAATAATACCAGTACTAACTGGGGTGCAAAGACCTGGTGTTTTGCAACAAATCAAAACGAAACTCCGCTAAACCGGGGGAAATAATCCCCAACAGTTGGCAATGCTAGGTTTACAAAAGAAACAAGATTAGGGCTAAAACTCAGCACCTCTGTTTATATAATAGTCTGCTGTTATCTCGTCTTATCCAAAAAGTCTGCCTACACAAGTTGAGCTGGATCAGGAGTGGCGACCTGCGAGTTGGCAGCTGGTTTAGATTGTCTCAAAAAAATGCAGCAAGTAGACAAATCACAGCTGGAGCTAACGTGAGGTTTCCTCTTGTTTGATTGTTTAACTATTCCTGGGAAACTAGAAGCACCTGGGTCGAGATCTCTGAGAGTCATTTCATTTCCTGGTTTTCTATGATGTACACAAGATGAATACTAAACACTGGAGCAATGATGACTCAAGGTCTATTGTAGGTGTATAGTACCATTTTGAAAATTGAACTACATCCAGCATTTTTGAAGTCTCACCAAGGCTTCATCTATTTGATCAAAAATATAGTAAAAACAATAATATAGTAAAATTTCCCACCTGATTTCATGACAAAAACGTACCTGTGGAAACTTTTTCGCAAGACGCAAAATACGTATCAATAAGTACACATCACTGCAGTTTCCAACAGAAATGAACACTAGAGGCGGTAAGACAGCAAGCACTTTTAATCGTTTTCATTCATAGTTATGATTACAGCTCCATATGTTTTGCTTTCCAGATGTAATAAGCTTGCTCGGTAGCTCAGCCTGCACAGAATTGGACTTAAGATGTGGAATCCTTGGGTATGAATCCTGTGAAAAACATGACTCATGCTGAAAGATGAGAGATTGAAAAGCAAGACAAAACGGCATGCTTGCGATTACATTTTTACATCACATTCGCTTTTGTTCATACTATCGGGTAGGTTTAAGTGTAGTGCAGATGGTACGTTATTTTAAAACGTCATAGAGCATTAGACTTATAGCGCCACTCAACCGATATTTCAAGTCAGAACTGCGGTGACACCAACAAAACCAACGTCACATAAAACATACCATATGTACGTTCATCTGTTCCGGGAGAAAAAACCGAACACTCTTTTAGAGCCACTCAGTTGACATTTCACATTGAATATGTCACAAAACCTACATGGCAGTACATATTTCACGTCTTGCGAAAAAGTTATATAATTTTATATAATTATAATGTTGAGTGTTTCAGTGCACAGCTATGAGACTCCCTGGCCAGTGCACTGACTACTTGAACTAGGCAGCGGATTGAGACACACCCTCAGAATAAACAATGGAAGGAATCCCAAAAACAAACAAGTCAACAAAATTAACTTAATATTTTACTACTAGGACACCAAAGCAAAGACACACACCCAGACCTGTGACAAATGAGCACAGCCTAGAGACACTAGGTCAGTATGTGGGCAAGGTTGATTTAAAGAGCATGTGTACGCAAATGGCCAACAAAGTGTCTGAATTCATAAACCTGTCAATTAAACTAAATCTCAGATATATTCAGGTAAAAAAAAACACCTGTGTGCCCTTACTCTCAGAAGTTGCATGAAGTCAGCCAATCATATTATAGCCTGCAGATGATGAAAGTGCTTTCCAGTTTTGTGAGAAATATGGATCAGAGGGTCAGCAAACAGACTGTAGGCGGTTTGTGGGTGGAGTCGTCTGAGGCTGAGACTTAGTAATTACTAACTAGAGTCTTCAGTCATTGTCTGAAGGGGTGTGTATGTATGTGTGTGTGTGTGTGTGTGTGTGTGTGCACATGTGATTTGGGAGGTTATTTGCTCACCGCTGATAGAGAAGAGAGTGTACACAATTTCTCCATTGGCAGATGCCACGCATTCAAGGGTGGCGTAACTGTTCTTGGTGATGTTTAGACGACTTTCCACTGTGCCTTTCCCAAAAGGAGGATTTGTCATGGTTACAGTGACAACATCCTCCTCCTCCTGAGTGGCATTCAGTAAATTGGAGCATCTGAGGAGGCATGCAACAAAGTCAGAAACTCTTAGTCTTGCACTTGTCTCATGAACATGTACCATAAGGTGATGAACTGTTTTAGAAACACTGCATAAAAGGAGCTATTAAAAATAAATAAAAAATACAAAAAATAAGGTCTTTCATGCACATCTTAAAGTGGAAGTGAAGCAGCCAGTCAAGTTTGCATTATTTAGTAAAGTGATTTCCACTTTAATTAAAAAAAATATATAACAAACACGATTAATGAAACCATTTTAAAGAAAAAAGGATGTTTTGTTATAGCTTTTAGAGCAAGGGCGCCGCCATCTTGATGTCACGGGGTTGTTTCACTCTGCTGGCCAGTGAAGTAATATAGGCATTTCTTTATTTTTTGAACACATAAATGTTATTTTAACACATCAATATTTTGGTTTTCACCATAATTTGGATAAATAGTCAACATAAATATCAATATCACATTATCTAGGCCTATTTCACAAAGTTTTGATCATTAAGTTATATCCCAAACATCGTTTTCATAGCGTAAGGAGCAACGTGATGTAAACAAACAATGCTTCATACAGTATTGTTCATGTGGCACCTTGTTATGTCAGCCCTTTCAGACATTTGCATTACACTGGCTCGATCACCAATATTTGTATGTAAAACCTACGAATGTACCTGCTGTTAGGAGAATGCAGTGTTTTAACTAATCACCTCTCTGAATGATTATTGAATGACGGGCTAGTGCTGCTTTATTATTCTCGCGTGTTTTAAGCCTTGTCAGTTTAAACATTAAACTGTTTTAAGCCATTTAAATTGCGAGTCAGCACGAAAGATATTTCAATGCAGTACTCGCGGGCTGTGATAGAGTGTTTCTCTGCACACACACACACACACACACACATACACACACACGCAAAAAACGCTCGGCTCGGACTGCACACGAATACCAAACTGAGCCCGCTTTCTTGCCTGTTAAGTAAATGCAGTGTATTATGTTAATGGATGTTTTGATGAGTTTCTACGTAAACGCGATTTGTTTCTGACCCGCTCTTCACCCCAAACCAGAGCAGATTCACAACTTCTAACACCCGTAATGGCATAAATGCTCGGCCCCCTCGCCGTATCGGCTCAAATGCATGAGCAGTTGCACTTATTATGGGCTCAACAGTCCTTTCAAGTTCGTCTTCCTCCATTTAAACAAGCGTGTGTTCAAAAAATAAAGAAAGACTTATATATTACTTCACTGGCCAGCGGAGCGAACCAACCCCGTGACGTCACACGCGGTGGTACTGCAAGATGGCGGGGCCCTTGCTCTAAAAGCTATAACAAAACATCCTTTTTTCTTTAAAATGGTTTCATTAATCGTGTTTGTTATATATTTTTTAATTAATGTGGAAATCACTTTACTAAATAATGAAAATTTGACTGACTGCTTCACTTCCACTTTAAGAGATGTAAAACAATCTATTGAACAAAAAGAAAGCTGATAACCATAATATGCAAGATAAAGGAAAGGTACATCAACAAATACTTTCATAGCCTTAAAAGCAGTGTTATTTTAGTATTATTTATGTAGTATTACAGTTAATATTATAAATAAGATTTTATTTTTACATTTTCAGTTTTCATTTTAGTTGAATTCTTAATGATTTTGCTTTTCGTTTGCTTTTGTCATTTTTATTCATTTTGTTTTTATTTAAATAATACAGTTTTGGTTTAAATTATTTTTTTTATTTCAGTTTTTAGTTTATTTTAGTGCTTCAACTTATTTTAATTCCAAACTTATTTCAGTTAATAGTCATGGCAACATTTCTCATTTTTGTTTAGTGCAAGTTTTTCATCTAGCAAACATTTATTTGTTTATTTTCATCTAATAATTATTTTATTTCAGTCTCATTTCAATTAATAACATTTTTAATAGTTTTAGTTAATGATAATAACTCTCCTTTACAGTCAAGATGTATTGCCCATTCTAACCCATTTTACTTCCCAGGAAAAACAGGTTATAATATTTTGATGAAAGATTATGAAACCCAACATTTTTTCTTTGGAATAAAATGCACCAATGAATTTTTTTATGATAAGGCCAGGAATGTAAGAGGTCATTTTTGATTTCATATAGACTTTAAGATCAAATGCTAAGCACCACTGCATATCAATAATATGATAAGGATGTGATAAGCATCTCTCGCTGGATTCAGTGGCTATGACAGATTTTTACTGATGTGTGTAAAAATATCTTATTGCTTAAGAAAGCAAAAAAAACAGCCAGCAAATTGACAGACCTCAAGGGCTCTTTTATTTAAAAACATCAGAGTGGAACGTACTGCCATCAAGTGCTTTGATTTATTTGTTTTCTCCAATTTTTTCTCATTTCTTCTCTTAAATTTAAGTATGAGTGCTACTGAGTTGAGTTCAAAGTTAGCTTTGCATATAAAGCCAGAAGAAATAATCTCAACTGGTTTACATTCCTTCTTCCGTCTCTTTATTACTGAGCGATATTTTTAATTACATTGTTTAGCATGGTAGAAACCTCTCAACAGTTTCTCAACAACGGAATGTCTGTTCGGTGAGAAAACCATCAAACCACTGACAGAAAATGCGAGCAACGCACAAACAAGATCAAAAGACTACATGTTTACATGCTCAAATTGAAGCAAGACATGTTATCCTGATCGGATTTGATCATCATGAGGAATTGATTGGATAAGCTTGTGACTAAGTCTATGCTAAGGTGCTCTGTCATCACCGCTATTCAAGAATAAACAGCCCAATGGAAGCAGCTTGTTCTAATGTCGTTGGTTGCTGTCACATGATTGATGCAGCCAATTGCTTTTGTGATGTCACAATCATGACAGAGTCAAATTGCTTATCCCTATTAATAATAGGCTAAAGCCTTGTCCAATCATCAAACATCAAGTTAACAGTTAGTGGCTAATCCATGCTGCGTCACAGTGTACCCTCAGAGAGGCTAATATGTTAACACTGCTCAAGGGAGATGCCGCTAAAATCTGAAAGCAACTTTTGGAGTCCATTGTATGTACCTGTGGTTGTATTTGAAACAAACAAAACTTAAGGAAGACAGTACGCGTACCTTGAATGGGGCTGGTCGCAGTAATACCACTTGATCTGAGGAGTCGGGTAACCTTCAGCCACACAGCGCACCTGTCCATCAATCGGCCCTTCATAGGACACAATCTGTGGTTTACCTAACAGCAAAGATTGGTACAATTTTACAATCTTGGTTAGTGGGATGGATGTTTGTACAGCTGTCTTGTTTGCGATTACTCTGCATACTGTTATTACTTTAAAATATGGCTTCAGTGGAATTAAAAAGGCCGAAACATTTTTGCACGTGACCTGTTTGAGGGGTAAATCTGTTTGTAATTGGTGATCAATAATTCTAACAGAAAAGAAAATGACTTGACAAATGTCTTATTTGCAGTCTTGAAGGCAAGTCCTTTCTTTTCTGTTTTTAAACAGCATCTACTATTGTTAGAGGGCTATAAGCCAGGGTCTTACATAGACAATCGAGTTCTTTTATCCAGCACAATCCTCAAGAAATATGACTGATCACTTCTGAACCAGAATACACACAAAACTCATAGATCACATAAATTCTATGCTCTTTTCTGGCAAGTGGAACCCCCAAATATTTGCCATTAGCATTAAATGTTTTCACTCACTTATCACATGGACTTCGAACGTTTGATGGACAGTTGCATCTCGGTTTGAGCATGAAAAGGTGTAAACGCCGCTTTCTAACACCTTGAGACGAACTAGCTTCAGCTCGCTGGTGTAACTGTTGAATGAAGAGAAAGAGACATGAATAACCTAAAGTATCTTTCACTGCTGTGAATAAATGTAAAAACGTGGAGTTTGCGCTGATATTAAAATTCTGGCTGATACTGACATTTCCATAGTAAAAAAAACAATAAAAATGCCACAATTGAAATGCGACAAGTGAATTTAGGCTTCACAACATTATAATGCACAGTATAAAATACAGATGTTGAGAGATTTACTAAAGATTACATTTAATTAAAGGTTTCTAAATTATTTGTATTTTTGAAGATTAACTTTAAGTGAGCATTACATGACAGTAAATGTAATCTACATTTATTAAATAAGCAGCACAATTAAATATACAATGTTGATAGATATTTCCAATAATCTAAAAAATCTGTAATATTGACCAATAACCAATATGATACTGATATATTGTGCATCCCTAGCAATTACTACATAGAAAAAACAAGAAATGTTTGTAGTAATGTAACAAAATCATACCTATTCCCATGTGAACGACTGGTAATGACATGATCAGTAGTGTTGGTAAGTTTTACACCACTGTAGCTCCAGGAAAATGTATGAGGTTTCGGGTAAGCATCCATTACCACACGCAGGGACAGACTTTCTCCAGCCCGCACTCTCTTAGTGCTGTTATTCACATTTGTTAGGTTAATGAAGCCTTTATCTGCACACAGAAACACATAAAACATTGTTTTATTCTTTGAAACGCCATAGCCATTGAGACTTACTAAATAGTCATATGATTATTTATATATACATTTTTGAAACAATAGAGACCTACCACAGATTTCGACCCAGACTGTCTTTGCACTGGTCCCTCTTTCGTTTCTGGCCTCGCAGTTGTAACTACCTGCATCCTGCTTGGTCACAGACCCCAGATTTAGGGTAGCATTCCTCAGGTGAGAAATGGGCTCGGTCAGGATACTTGAGAACTGCTGCACTGATGGTTGCTTGGCACATGCAAAAGGAAAACAGACACAAAGCTTATTGGGCAACTCTGAAGAGATCCAGCACAGACCCTGTCTTGGGTAAAGTGTCTGTGGTTGTCTTTATGTGTAGGTGTGGCTGTTTTTATAATCTTTATATAAAACAAAGCATGCCATTCATCTCTCAAATCCCAGTCTCTGATGCCAGTGGAGTCTTAATACTGAAGATCTGTTTACATAGGTTGTGTTCTCACAGCACAAGTTGGCCAAAAATACAGGTGTGAGTGCTGAAAATTTAAGGGAGCGAGTTCAGTTATTCAATTCTGTTGACTTGCGTTAATAACTGAACTGCGTTTGAACAATCAAGATATAGAATTATACAATTGTACTTTGCAATTCTGCATCAGGTTTGCATTCTCAATTTCAAGCTTAATCCAAAATTCGAAACTTAAACTGGAATCTTAAAGGCATTCTTAATTCACTTCTGAATGATGCACAACCCTGCTGACAACTGTATTCTGCTGCTATGTATACAGTACATGAATATATAGAATTTGAGGAACACATTAAACCAGATACAATTAGCCTCTGGGCATAATATCAAGTACAAACAACGTTTAAATTCTCATTCTCAGTCTACAAACACTTAATTGATCACGGGTACACATAACCACATGAAGTAGGTTAACTGGGACATGCACTTATACTATAAGTCTGCTTTTGTAAACATTGGTTCTACTCGACTGAAACTGTTGGTGTGTTTGATCTGTGGAGTACCACAGATGTGCTCAGGTACATAGGTGAGAGCTGGTTACTTTATGAGAGTGCTCTTACCACTCCTTGAGGAGCCTTCCACCTGATTGTGATGTCGCTGTTGACATTTGAGGTGTTGCAGGATAGGGAGAGTTCTTCTCCCTGGATGAGCAGAACTCTCTGAGGCTGACCCAGTGTGATCACAGGAGGTGCGTCTGGAACTAAAAGCAAAGAAGCATGATGCATTATATCAATGGAAAAGTGCAGGAAAGAAAGAGCAAGCTACAGTGCGGTGACATGGACATGCATATGTCTGGTGTTCTCTTGCTATATTTAGGGCTGGCAATTGAAGACATTTTTAATTAATTAGTCTCAATGAACTGCAAACATCAATATTTGAAATACCTCAAAATAAAAACATTACTAAAAGTGGCTTTAGAAGTCTACACACTACCATTCAAAAGTTTGGGGATGGTAAGACTATGTAATGTTTTGAACATTAGACATTTTTTATGCTCACCCAGGCTGTATTTATTTGATCAAAAATACAGTAAAACAGTAATAATATAAAATATTAGAATTTCAAATAACTGTTTTCTATTTTAATATATTTTAAAATGTAATTTATTCTTAAAATGGCAAAACTAAATTTTCAGCATCATTACTTCAGTCTTCAGTGTCACATAATCCTTCAGAAATCATTCTAATATGCTGATTTGCTGCTCAAGAAACATTTCTTATTATTATCAGTATTGAAATCAGTTGTGCTGCTTAATATTTTTGTGGAAACATCTTATTGACACCAGACTTTGAATGGTAATGTATATTTCCCATCTGCTTTGAATGCAAGAACACATTCAGTGGCTCCTCATTATTATTGTGCACATTTTTTCATTGTTTTATAGTTTTTTTTTTTGTTTTTTTTAATTGACAGCCCTAATGTTCATGTCTCTCCTTTTCTTTCTCACCGAGGCGGACATTGAGTTGATATTGTCCGGATTTAACTGTGTTGCCTTCCAGAGTCCCGACGCAGATGTAACATCCCTCAAAGTCCTTCCTGACATCTTCCAACGTAACGCCCGTCTCAATACTGGATGAATATCGCAGGCTGCTGGGCAGGGGCTGTCCGTCACATTTTTGCAGGTGCAAGTCTGTCATATGTGGGTCTGTGGCCAAGCATGGGAGCGTGGTCATTTCTCCTTCTCCCGCAACAAAGTCAAACATGATGTTCCTCCTGAAGGGATTTTCAGGATCTGCTGAGAGGAATGCTAAATCAAAAACCAATGAAACACAACCAAGGGGGCTTAGATCATGACATTACAGCTCAGAGAAAGAGAGAGTGTGTCACAAAAAGACTGAAAGTGAAAAACTACCCTCCATCATACCTAATAAACAAATACAAATAGCCCACATCTGCAGTGTTCACATTAATAAAATTAGTGACAACTGCCAAAAATGGATAAATCTGAAGAGTTAATTATTGGGATTATAAGGACATGCTTGTAATAACACATGGCTTAGATGTATAAATAATGGTCATGCAGGTGACTAATGAATACAGAGAGCTGATTGTAGGTATTTAGGGCATCTGTTGGTCTTTTTGGCACAAAAATGGAACCACACAGGAAGATGAGAGATGCTGGAGATTATATTCATAGAGAGAGAGGGAGAGCGAGAGAGAAAGACATAAACATAAAGCACGAAAAGTGTTGAAAAGTGCACATGTAATGGTGCAGACATACTTTCTATTCTCTACTAGCATACTATTGCTAACAGGCTTGTACAAACTTAGCACATATAAAACATACTGCAGCTGCACTCAAATGCAGACAAGGTAGGCACTAAGACACAAAGGAGGGTTGAAGAATTCTTTAAATGCTGCCCTACAGACATGTCACTCAACCAAGACAATTTATTGCACCCAATTAAAATACTGACTCACAAATGCAAAAGGCTGACTTACCTTTTACATACACATAGATGGAGCTTTTTTCACCAGACTCCTCCTCTCGGCAGGAATATTTGCCCATGTGTTGTGGGCCTGCTTTGCTCACTTTAAGAACTGTCACTTGACCCTGTCTTTGTTCCTTAAGGATCCGTGTGGGACGGTCTTCTCGCAGCCAGCGCACTGAACTGTTACTCTGACAACTCAAGCTGAATTCGCCGTTCAGTGGTACTGTGAGCTGGGGTCCTTCAGGGGTGATGGTGGGCCTGGACTTGGCTAAGAGGAAACAAGTAAGTGAACATGGTGCACAAGTGAAAGACAAAAAAGTTTAACATTTCATAAACGTACAAGAGAGTAGAATATTACGAGTTAAAGGTGAGGGTTGTGGGAAAGAGTCAATGTACATCTGCCAAATTTGTCAAATGCATTTAACGTGCCAAAATACTACAGCATTGGTTTTGGAAAATAAAAGAACAAACACTGACATACAGATGTGTCAAGCGCATACACATTTATTCACACACACAAATCAAAGCCCTCTCAGGTTGCATAAATGACAGTTAAGGGTGTGAAATAGTTCACAACTCAACAAATCCAAAAAAACTAAGCCTTCTGAGTTCCTCTAATATCAATTTCTCTAGAAATGGCAATTTGATGTCAGACAACTTTAAATGAGTTCTTAAAAAGATTAATGCACCCTTCTCAATTGTGTTAGATTCTTGATTGAATTATAGCATCATTCTCATTTCAAAGTGCTGCATTGCCTTATACAGCTACAACCCTTAAAGGCAACAGATTGGAGTTTTAATCTAACAAAAGAGCATTTATCCTCCCCCTCCCCACATGACTGGGAGAATGGTGAAAAATAACTGAAGAAAACAACAAAAGTAACAAAGTACAAAATAAAAAAGTAATCAAACTGACAAAATGTATGTAGCATGATGGTAAAACTTCAGCTGATTACATAAATTATTTTATCTACCATATATGCATATACATTTGTGTTAATTTTGGATATTATATTATATTATTAAATATTGAAAATAAAAGCAGCAAGGCAAACAATGAGCAAAGGGCAAAAGGGCAAGTAAACACCTGTTTGGCAGGTAAAGGATTACATGGATATATAAAGATTATGTAGTAGCAATAATGTCTACTCTTGGTTCCTGGTAACTGCTGGTAAATATTGTTGTAAGCTGTCATTGCTTTCTGCAGTTAGTATTGATGGATTAAGGCCTTTAGGTTAACACTGAGAGGTGGGAGCAACTCATAAGGAAACCCTTTTAAAAAGGAAAAAATGTGTGAATGGTAATGTCTTCAAAATGTGTTCAATAAAGCAAATATGACATTTTTCATCTAATACTATTTTGATTACAAGAATATTTGTTTTTAGTGTCTGAGAATGTGAGAGACATGCAGGGGGGTTGGGGGTATGCGCTGGCTTGCTTCAGGCTAAAATGAGATAACATGATAAAAACGTAAACTGTGGTTTAGCCTAATGAGCTCGCTTCATTGCAAACCGCCACTCTATGCCAAGAAAACGGCATCTGCAAAGTCAGGTGTCCTTCCAAAGAAAAACCTAACATAACAAGCATTCATGTTTACTCGTCTTCTCCAGTGCAATAAACATTATCAGCGATAAAAGGACAAATAAGAAACACTGCATGAGAGGCCTTCACAGAAAAACAAAGAGACCAATAGGCCTACTAGTCACGCACAGGCATAGCCAGGCAAAACGGTTTCTCTGGTAAATATTTAAACCATACAGAGAGAGATTTGATCTAAATTACAGTATTACAACAACATTATGAGCTGTTGAACAGAGGTGATGTAAGGGAACTGAGTGTTCACTATAAGCTAATGATGCTTGCTTGTTAAAGATGATGGATGCAAGATGATTAATGTTTGTCCTAAATTCCTCATTTTTGGCATCTTCGCAATTTTTTTAACTCTCTGAAAAATATGAAGTTTTTTCTAACTTGTGATACAACCGTCAGACACTAGGGGTACCCACCCGAAGACAGCAGGCCCTCCCTTCATACACCCACCAGAACGCTGAATTCTGGGCATAATTACGATAATTCTAACTGTGAATATCAGAGCTCTCTGATATTAACTAGGGATATTTCCATGTAAACGATTTTCTCACGGCTGTTATTTGAAAGCCCGTATCGTTAGTGTTAGAAGGAACCCGCTGCAAAATAGTCACTTGAGCGCTGATCCCTCTGGCGTTACAAACCCGATCATCAGATTCACGCCAAATCCACACCAAAGCTGCATGTGTTCAGCATTGCCCACGCTCACTCTAAACGTGATCTTTAATGGTTCATAAAAAGGCCTGGGTTACCATAATCAGGTTTCTTCAGGCAACCCCATATTCCCCAAACACAATGACACATGCGTGGAAACGAAATAGATATTTTCCCCAAAAAGGAAACATAAGATTTTTTTGGGAAACTTAAAGTTACCACATAATATTTTAGCCAATGGATCTGTAAGACAGGTGATATCTTTGTTTCCAAACACGAGTTACACAAGGACAAATGTCTGAACATGCAATGGTCAGTTAACAGATGCAGTCCAGCTAATAACTCGCCCCTCATCTTTTAAAACATCCACAAGGGCTTATCTGAGCGCTACAAAAGACCATCTGATACGTCCACGAGGTGCCAGCAAGCGCAGGCAAAAAAAAAAAAAAAAGTCAGGTTGCAGCATGCAAAACAACTTCTCTGGCTTTTAGGAAATTACATGGAATTACCGATCGTTTACAAGCAGCCTAACTGTCCATGCCGATAGGATAATAATAGAAAAACAACTGCAAATGCAAACTCATATTAAGGTAATAAAAAAATCCCTGTTCAAACAAAGTTTGACCATTTCAGTACCCTCTGAGAAATTTTACAGGTTGTTCCATGGAGCTCAGTTTATTTAGCGCGCATACCCACTTTTAGCGCTCCAATCTTACAGACTTCTAACACATTTTTTTTATTTTTTTTTTTTTGTAGGCAATAAGTGCTTGACCTCCTTATTCACGCGTAACAAAATACACAGTAACGTTACTTGTTTCACTTAAAGTACTCGAGCTGCGCACTGTTGCTATGGCTACCTCCTCAGATAAACGCGCTTAAGATGAAATTGTGATACTTTTCTGGTTACTAAAATAAGTTGCTTTAGCCATATGTGTAACTAAAGCTGTTTAATATATTCTGTAAGACCTGCAAAAATTGTTTCGAAACAAACCGGGGGAGTCAACCCCGTCTCCCCATTATATCTTAACTCTAATAACAGTTAATAATATCAAAGTGCTTTTTTAACTATCCACACTCTTTCCGTCACGTCTCTCACTAATTATAGCTAAAGCAAGCTTCGTATTCCTACACCTGTTGCAGAGACAGGCACACGCGAGCCTGAGTGATAAATAATTGAGAGCAGCGCGCAAGGATCGGCTTTACATTCTCACCTGCGGCTCTCCGGATCGATATCTCGTTTCAGTGATAGGTTCCTCTAACCGCTTAAAATGCTGGTATGTGCCTCCACACGGCAAGTGAAGAGGATATGATTCACTGGGATTATCAGTGGAAATTTGCTGCATTAGGATACTTTATTTCGTGGAGTTCCGTGCCCCGAGGTGCGAAAGCTCCTTATGGAGAGCTTCATTATAGGAGGAAAATAAGAGAACACGCATGGGGTAGTCTAATGTTAACAGCCAAACTCTGCTTCTGTAAAGAGCCTGCATCAATCTAGAGTAGTTAATAGTAAGAAGCAACAGGTACATACATTAGGCTATTCTCTGAAGGTTATTCGTTTTGTTTTGAATAATACATAAAGAATAATTAAACAACCCCACTGCCTGTCATCTATAGGTGTATACAGCAAGTGCAGTACATCCCTACTCTTCAATGAACAACTTTCTGGAATCTTTCCTCTAAGCAAAGTGAGACGTGAAAGACCAATAAGTGATAATAGTCGCCCTACCTGGTTGGACGATTAACTGCAACAAAACAGTAAACAGAACGCAGTGATATTCCATTGTTATAATTCCATCTAGCTCATGTGTGCTGGTAGACTTGGAGCTCGATAATACCGCGGAACGGAGCGATCACTCTCGTCTTAAAGGGCCAGCGTTGTTTTCTATCGTGTACTCTGTGCGCGGGTCATGCGGAACGACGAGCGAACATGGGCGGAGACAGGGAGGCAACATCAACAGTAATAGCGCTAGTCATTCCTGAGACGAACAAACCAGGTTAAGAGTGGCCCAGGGTGACACCTGGCTTGTCAAAAGAAACTATATTATGATAGCTATGGGAAGCGGTTATCAGTGGCCTTCAAATTCAATAAAAGCTGTTTCTAATAAGGCTGAGCTGGCAATGGTAAATCCGTAACAAAAACATTTAAATTGTCACAGACTTGCATGGAGCAGAAAAATCCCAGTTGTGTTTTCCAGCTGGATAAAAAAAAAAGAGATTCTAACAAGTGTTTTACAAAAAAATTACACATTATCTTATTTCAGAAAAGCAATGTTGTTTACAGCATGAGGTGATAGGTGACTCATTTAGACAGGTTGTATGTCTGTTGTTCATTCCTCTTCATAAAACACACTGATTTATTTCACTGTTATCACTAAATGTGACAACCATATTGTTGTATTTATTAGTTTTGGAAGCTGCAAGATCTGTGCAGTCATGCTACTTTGATTTTGCCTGAGAACTAAAGAAATGAGACACAACTGAGCGAGTGGATATTACCATTGTTTTATGTGTTTGTTTGTCATTAATGTCCATGGGAGGTTTTATATCTCTACTAATCTGACAGGAGATCCTTCATTGTGAACAATAATTTTTATTGGCTTTCTAAAACACCATTATTGTTCTTTTGTGCTTTCATTATTGCTTGTCTTAGATGCTCTAATAAAGCCAACACTGAGCCTTCTTGTCATTCTAACATATGACCCAAGACTTTATGATCACTGTGACACCCCTGACCTCTCTTTCACCCATCATTTACTCCTGTTTTTCGATGATTTAGTTGTCTTTGCTGTATTCCCATTTGTTCGTATCATCTTGTGATTTGTCATCATTCCAGCCTCAGAGATAAACACATTCGTTGTTTTCTTTTAAATTCAATACTGAATTGTCAAATGTGAAATGAAACTGCTGAACAAGTTCAATAAGGCAAATAAAATTGTTAGGGAAGTAAAATGTATTCTAGAATGAGGAATACATCATTAACAGAAAAAAAACATAAAAACAAGTCACATGACAAACTGTTTTAAACTAAGGATTGACAGGAAATATGTTAAACAATAAAACTAAATTATATGACAAACAGATTATGTGGCAAAATGAACAAAAGGAAGTTTAACTGAGGCTTGTTTCAGCTGTAATAGAAATAGTGTACAATCAAAAATATTGCACTTTGATAGTGATATTACGAATTATTTAGGACATACTGGAGAAAGGCCAGACTTTATGAGAAAAAATAAATTAATTTATCACTAGCAATAGGGAAATAACCTAGTAACCAGAACCCTTCCACATTCTGTGACAGCAAAGACCCAATAAATCTCACTAATTGCACAATTTACATGCCATTGTAATTTAATATATTTCCATCGGTTGGCTTAATCCCTTTACATTTAAATTTGGTTGATAAGCAACACTAAGCTAGACAGTTGCAAAGATATTTCCTAGCACATTAGACTACACCTACACTTCTCTAACATTTTCATCATGAACAACCCAAGTTAAGGTAACAACCCCAGGCTGATTACATGTGGGCATATAGTTACTCTATACTAAACTACAGTCACCCTGCTTTATCGAAACCATAATATTTACCTTTCTTCGTCTTATAAAAAAACACATGAATCCAAGGCCATGTATGCTAAGGTAAATAAATGTTTCCTTGAACTCTCTTTCCTTGAACTCCCTACATTTGCTTATTTATCTTTTATCAAACTGCTAATCACCTTCTTCTTTTAATTTTTTTTTCTCTATGTCAGTCATTTGGTTAGTCTCAGTATATTAATGTTCTCTTTCTGAACACAAATTCCTCTGCCATTCTTTCCTTTCATTCTTTTTCAGAATAATACATTCTGAAATATTCTGTACATTCTGTGCTGCTTTTCCAGTGAAGATTCTTATTAAATTATTAAAATTTGGTAGTCATTTTAAGCGCAAACTTGGCGAGCTGTAGAGTAGAAAAATATATTTCTGAAGTTTCTTCATGTTCATCCTTCATTTTTCATTTTGTTTCGCCTAAAGGGATTTTCAGGAAAATAAGATAATGGCAGTTCCAATTAAGGTGTACTGCAGTGTCAAACAAAGCAAACATCAAGCAAAGCAGTCATTTCAGAGAATTCACGTTCATTCCCAGTTTGCTGTTACTTGTTTTAAAGGTTTGGTTGAATAAACCATAAATAAAGTGGGTTAGATGCTGCAGGCTTTCTTAATACAACATATCCTTGGCTTGTGCCTGGTCATGCTTGTCAAACCTCATGAGATGACTTTAAGCTACTGGGCTCCCTGATTCATCTAATTCCCATGAACACAGTGACTGTATTTGCTTAATGACTGCTGTGTTAACTATAAGACAAAGCCTGACAGAAAAACGAGTCCGGGGGGTTGAGGGGTAAAGGTAAACATGTGATAGGAGTATGAATTTGCCTGTAGTTGCATATTGTCCATAATGTTATCATTTATTGTGAAATGCTTTGCATTTGAACAGATGTCTGCTACAGTAGCTCTAAGAAACACAAAAGGAGATATTTATTTAAATGTCTAAGCTGCTCTTTTCTATTTAATGAAGGTAATGCATTTCAAGTCATACAAGTACTTTGTGTGAAGAACAGCAAAAGTTATTATTCTCTGAAAATTGACAGTGGTGGTCACCAAACATATTATAGGACTATAAATAATAAAGTCTTGCACATTTTTAAACACATGAGAAAATATGATAACAGAATTTCTGGACTAAATATCCCTTTGAAATGCTTCAGTTCCACTTGTTTTGTTCTTTGCCAACACCACTTTTATCAAAGCAATAAACGTGTTTTCCTAATAGAAGAACAAGCTCTAGAAAGTTCTTCAAATCATTGCCTCAAAGGCAACCATTGATCAGCTTCATCTAGCTATGAAAAAAAGCCTGAACCTCCACCGATGATCTGTGGCTTTAGGTTTGCTCTCTCAGGCTATTTTGGGAAAAATACTAAAATTTTGTTCAAGAGCACACTTCTGTTTGAAAGGAACTAACATAGCCTACAGCAAGGTTAAAGAGCACCTGTTTCAAAAGTCAGATGAGTGTCTGTATTTGTTGCAAACACAATTTTTTTTGACTTGCAAGATGTATTATGTGAAAAGTCTGCAAAGAAGTGCAGTTAAAAAGTGTATACAGTATTTATCTTCCTTGCCATCTCTCTCAGCCATTTCAAGATTTTATTAGCTCTACAAGTATGCTTTAATGCTTTCAAAGCACCCGTAATTGATTATCAACATTATTAGACAAATATTACGCACATAACTTAACTCTTAATTCTACGGTGCCCCTAAAGTGACACAGGTCCGGTTCTACGGGGGTGCTTGAAGGTGCAAAGCACCCTCAAACGAAATCAAAAGCACCCTCAGTTAAAGCTGTAATAATGGCATTTTATTGCAGATTTGGTAAACTATCCAGCGCGTTATGGTTTGCGCTCTGGAGATCGGTTTCTATTTCAACATGTTTTTGCAGCATTGAGCATTGTATCCGATCACAGACATAAATGTTGATTTCTTGAACCTAACAGCAAATCAGAGTTGTTTAAGATAGAATCCACTTACCGCTTAAATTGCCAGAGTTTTTGTTCATTACTTTAGTAATTTCCATGAGTACAAATCTTAATGTTTAAGCATATAATGATATTCTAGGGAATTGTGTGCTTCTAATTTTATACCAATAGTTTGGACAGGACTCTTTTCTATTCTAACATGACAATGCCTCTGTGTATAAGGCAAGGTTCAAAAAGAAATGATTGATTTAGTCAGTGTGGAAGAACCTGACTGGGCTTTAGAAAGCCAAGTCCTAATCCCAGCTGAACACCTCTGGTGTGACTTTAAATGCAGATCTTGAGCCAAAAACTCTTTACCAAACACCATACGCTATATGGACAAATGCATTGGGACACTCCCTTCTTTAGAACAGAAAAAGGCACTTCCAACTGTGGCAACAAAGATGGAAACATAATTCATGTATTTAAAAACTGTATTTCCATCTTTATTGCCACAGTTTTGGAAATGTCTAAAATGATTGTACGCATATGTACAAGTCACTGGTGTTTGGCATTGTCATGTTAGAATAGAAAAGGGTCCTGTCGGTATAAAATTAAAAGCACACAATTCCCTAGAATATTGTTATATGCTTAAACATTAAGATTTGTACTCATGGAAATTACTGAAGTAGTCAAACCTGTTCATTAGAAGGGGATGTCCCAATACTTTTGGCAATATAGTGTATAAGCCAACCTAGCTATTCAAAATCTTTGTCTGCAATTTAATAATATTGACCTATTACTTTTTTATTGTTTTTGACCATTAGGTATCAGTAACATAATTCATTCAGAACCTGTTCTATGGACATAGACTTTCTGTACCACACTATTCTGCTGATATGGAATGAGTTTGACTACTTATTCAGTTATATTAATAGAAATGCTTCCCTGGGGCAAACTAAAAAATCCTAAAATAATAACTAGGATACCCCATAACACCAGCATTTCCAGCAGTATCCAACATTTCTCAATCATGATCTTACTCAGCTAAATGTGACTTTTAGCTTAACAGCTGTATTCCTTGTTTGCTAGCTATCTATGCACATACAGCATACAATGTTAAAAATGTTCTACATTATGAACCTTAACCCAAAAACCTTTAGCTTCATACACTGTAGATAATTGTGACCCTGCCTGTGGAAACCCAGCTAAAGTATTTTTTTTTTTTTAAACAGTGGATGAGTAATTCACTCCTTGATTTGCTTACTAAAAGCCTTCTTTGAGATCGTTTTGACAGACATGTTTATTGTGTATTATTTTCAACGTGTTTATTGCTAAGGTTAGTGTGGCGAAATAGAAGCGCAGCCTAATAATTCGCGCGCAGTGTATCTGGTTGCCATGACAACCTCCCGCGCTTCCTGCTGCTGCTCTATGTAATATGTAGAGTGAATTTGTAGATTTTCTTTAGCAAAATTAAAATGTGTTTAAAAGTGCGACTGACCAAATCGTCCGGCTCGGTTTGCGCCCCTCGAACTCGAAGACATAATTTGACAGTTTACCATCAGATCTCACTCAGTGACTCTAGGCTAGTAGGACGGGACGAAACCATGCAGTGAATGGGGGGAGATAATTTCTCCGGAGATGCAGAAATAAGCCGTAATTTTGTTTTATTTGTAACTCTTTGGTAGATACATCTATAATTTCTATTACATTACTACTACTACTGTTACTACTAATAAAACAGATCTCTGGGGACCCCAAAAGTGTGTGGGCCCTTAGAATCGTCCTAACTTCTTTTTATTTTCACATTCCCCGTTAAAATACCTTCAAAATGATATATGATTTGTTGGAATCGGACAAAAAATGACTGAGCAAATGATGATTTTGAAGGCGATAGAGTCAGCAGAGTTGATTCTGAGAAATATCGAGTTTAAGTTTTCTGAAGATTCCAAAGCAAACTCACCAAGCAACGTTGCATATTTTCCTCCTATTCTTTTCGTTAAAATAATTACTATATTATTATTAATATAGCTATTTTCATTTTATTTTATCATTGTTATTAAAAACAAGAACAAAAATGCAAATAAACAGTAGTTTAATCAAGAGCGACCAGTGATTCCATCTTTTCTTTTAATGTTTGATTATGGGACAGATCTATATTAAGACCTAATGCACGGATCCAATATAATGTTACACATCAGACTTTTCCCCAACCATTAACTAAACGTTCATATAAGACAACATTATGTTTGTGTGAATCTTGCCAAGCCATATTTCGCAATAATATAGTTACTTTATAGGGAGATCGCGCGCTCTCGGAAAGGCACGTCTTATGTTACACGCCTTGCAAATGTCAGTCAGATCCTTTTGTTTTCATCAGCATGGCTTTAAAAAATCACATTTCACTGGGTTGGACTCATGTCATGGAGAATTCGATATAAATATTCACAAAGCTGGAATGCTGTGCTTTGCAACAATATACCTACTCGTGGTGAGAAGCAGCAGCAGTCAACCAGAAATGAGCAAAGAAAAAGGTACTCCTCTCAGAAAACGTACAAATAAAGTTCATTTTAGATGTTTAATTACTATTTGGAGCATTGGAATCGCTAGAAGAGGGTTTAATTAACTAAATTTTGTGAAAACCTCAAATTCGACCTTCAACTGTCATCTTTTTTTTATTTTTTATTTTTTTGTCTGTAGCTCAAAATTAGACCGTGCGCATTCCGACTCATTTTGCCATAACGAATTTATATATATATATATATATATATATATATATATATATATATATATATATATGTTAGAGCACCCTCACTAATTTAAGAAGCACCCTCATTGATTTGATTCTGGAGCCAGGCCTGAAGTGACATCTGCAGAAAAACAACACCTGGGATTTTCGCGTTGGAACGAGTAGTTGAAATTGAAATAGTTGAAATAGTAGAAATTAATAAACCTTTACTTACTTGCGGAAAAACTCCTATGTGAGCTTAAGAAACTTTACTGAGCAGGTGGAAAATATTTCACTTGAGTGCTGGAAAAATATATACATTAAAAGGAAACGCCACCACATGTGCATGAGCAAGTTTTTCGTATTCACACAGACATTCTGAGTTGACGAGCCGCATCCGAAAACTGTGTAGAACCCATACTCGGTGTACATTACATCACTACATTGCTTGGCAATCACAGGGCAATCTGTAGTTAGGATAATCAACTTGAGATCATAAATCGAGGCTGTGAAGTACGATCAATCAATCCTACTGTTCGTTCAGCTGATGAAACGTCTTTACAAAACAAATTCATAGACAGAACTCAATAAAACAGTTTTGAAAGTTGAGTTGAGCTTGAGAAAATTATGAGCGTGCCATTTAAGTCTATTCCCCACAGCCTTGTTTTCATCCGCGTTAAATTCAATATGGCGTCTAACCTGGTCTGTACTTTATTTGGCGGATGCATATATTTATGAATAAATTAATTTTATAATATGAACATTGGTTTGTTTAAATTAAAGTAACCAGATGTGCCACTTCCCAGGGACAAGTTCTGCACAGGATTTCTAAATTGCCTAAAAATATTCAATGACATTAAAGTACTGCCAGAGCGATTCGAAAGCATGGAGCCATCTGCTCTGCTCTTTATAGCTCTCGCAGTACTTTAATGTCATACAACGATCGATCGGTGCAGCGCAAACAACCAAAACCTGAGGATTAGTTCACTTCCAGAATAAAAACTTCCTGATAATTTACTCACCTCCATGTTATCCAATATGTTTCTTCAGTTGAAAAGAAATTAAGGTTTTTGAGGAAAACATTCCAGGATTTTTCTCCTTATAGTGGAATTAATGGGAGCCAATGAGTTGAAGGTCCAAATTGCAGTTTCAATGCAGCTTCAAAGGGCTCTACCTTCCTGCCAAGGAATAAGTGTCTTATCTAGTGAAACGATTGGTTACTTTCTTAAAAAAAATAAAAAATTTATATGCTTTTTAACCATAAATGCTCATCTTGCCGTAGCTCTGCGATGTGCACGCACGACTTCACGCATTATGACCTTTCCTTATGACTTTTTCCTTTTATGACCTTTTTATGACTTGACCTTTCCAACGTGACTATGTAATGCGTGAGGTCGATCTAGTCCAAGAGAGCATTTGTGGTTAAAAAGTATATATATATATATATATACAGGTGCATCTCAAAAAATTCGAATATCGTGAAAAGGTTTTTTTTTTGTTGTAACATTTCAAAAAGTGAAACTTTTATATATTCTAGATTCATTATATGTAAAGTAAAACATTTCAAAAGTTTTTTTTGTAATTTTGATGATTAGAGCTTACAGCTCATGAAAGTCAAAAATCCAATGCAGCCGTCTACCAGGAGATTTTGGAGCACTTTATACTTCCATCTGCTGACAAGCTTTATGGAGATCCTGATTTCCTTTTCCAGCAGGCCTTTAGCACCTGCCCACAGTGCCAAAATCACTTCCAATTGGTTTGCTGACCATGATATTACTGTGCTTGATTGGCCAGCCAATATGCCTGACCTGAACCCCATATGGAGTCTACGGGATATTTTCAAGAGAAAGATGAGAAACAGTTGATCCAACAATACAGACGAGCTGAAGGCTCAATAGTGCCTCAGCAGTGCCACAGGCTGATCGCTTCCATGCCACACCTCACTGATACTGTCATTTGTGCTAAAGGAGCCCCGAACAAGTATTGAATGCATAAATGAACAAGAACTTGAACTATTTTGCAAATCCTTTTTTTTTTTTTTGATTGATCTTGGGAAATATTCTAATATTTTGAGATACTGGATTTTTGACTTTCATGAGCTGTAAGCTCTAATCATCAAAATTAAAACAAAAACTTTTGAAATGTTTTACTTTACATGTAATGAATCTAGAATATATGAAAGTTTCACTTTTTGAAATGTTAAAAAAAAAAAAAACTTTTTCACGATATTCTAATTTTTTTGAGATGCACCTATATATATATATATATATATATATATATATATATATATATATATATATATATATATAGAGAATGACCGATCGTTTTGCTAGATAAGACCCTTATTCCTCAGCTGGGATTGCGTAGAGCTCTTTGAAGCTGCAATGAAGCTGCAATTTGGACTTTCAGCCCGTTGACCACCATTGAAGCTCACTATATGGAGAAAAATCCTGGAATGTTTTCCTCAAAAACCTTAATTTTATTTTCGACTAAAGAAAGAAAGACATCCAACATCTTGGATGACATGGGGGTGAGTAAATTATCAGGAAATTTTTATTCTGGAAGTGAACTAAACCTTTAATTATAGTGTTGTTGCCACAAAAACCCACTCTTGTCTGTGTATTGTTATTTTTTCCTTTTCTTGTATAATCACTGTAATAACATCTCATGGCTTATTGCTATTAACACACAGACACATCACAATCTAACATTCTCTATAAATGAATAAAGGTACAGCAAACAGAATGATTTGTTTTCATAATATTAATTCCAGCTGTATGAATAATAACCATTTTTAATTAATTAAATGATAACCATCCACCTCTAATCAGTTCCAACAGTGCAGGTCTCACTTCATGTCTCCCTCTCACGCATAGCCAATAAATGGGGTCAGGCGGTTAGCCTCAAGTGGAACATGATCTCCATCTAAATTAAATCAGATCGCTTCAAACTATTAACCTCCTCAGAAAGTCCCATAAATATTTGTTCATAACACCACTCATTGATCCACCACCCAAACTCTCCTCAAATCACTTACAATAATCAGACACTCAAAGTACAATATGTACAGCCCAGGGGAAGTGTTTCTTCTGTTTAGGTAACGGTGATCTGTCATATCAATACCAGGCCGTCAGGTGCACTTGCATACATTGCAGATAATGTTTCATGATAAACGGCGCCATCCTTTAAGACCCATTAAAGACAACATTTAAGTGGCATCACGAGAGAGTGCAATAATACATTTAATAGACAGCTTCCTTGTCCGATGTGACCAAATTTAAAACTTGTTAAAACTTGGTTGTTCAGCTCCCTGCAAGTGACAACCCCGCATGTCTTTCTGCCTCATACATTCACACACCCCAGCAGTCTCGGACAGAGGCCCCTCTGTATGTGTTTACAGAGCCACCCCACACCATGCGTGTCCGCAGGCAAAGTACAGAAAGAAAAACTATTTTTATGTGAGCTAATAGCTCTCTATCAAATGACACATGACTATGAAACAGATGTGTGTGTGAACTCAAGTAAGAAGAGTGTGTGTGTTGCCTCTTTGTGCTATCTTTCCAGTTGATGGAACGTAGATAAGATCCATCTTTGGTAGCCTGTCATATTCACATATCCCTCATACTCTACATAAATACATTCCATCACATAACCATTAACTGTGCTTTCACAAAGAGTTTTTTTTTAATCAAAGGACAGTAAACAAACATGAAAGAGGAGAGATAGAGACCCAGGCCTTTGTCAGACCCATATAAGCTATTTTTTTTTTTTTTTTTTTGTCAGTGCTATCACCGTTTCCAAGCCAGTCCAAAATGGAGAACCAGACTTCCAGAGCTTGTTAGGGTTCAGCCCAGCACATGTGATATAGTGAACATTTTCCCCATGCAGGACAAGCCTCCTGCCTGCTCCTGTCTTGCTCCTGCTCATTGTTCACACCCTCTGCCCAAATGGGGTTAAGATATTTCTGCTCTCCTCTTTCTTCTCATCATAGAAAATAAATGGGCTAATAAGAAGAGAAAGACAAACATGGTACGGCAGGGGTGGTGCTGACATGTATTTTTAGTTAAGGCTACTTATGTAGAAGAATTTTGTGTGACATTTTTAAATGTATGTGTGAGAAAAAAGGCTTGCTGTGGTTTACACATCTATTTAAACAAGCTTAAGATTTAGCAGACTACTGTACAGAAAAACTCTAACAAGATTTTAATGATTATAACCAACAAAACAATACAAAATAAAATGTGAATTTCTATATACATTTTATTTTCACATTTTCTTTAAGACATTTAAGATTATTCAGCTATAGCTCAGTTCTAATAACAATAATAATTAAATAATACTATTATGAAATAATAAAATATAAACACACTTTGTGACTCTGTATTTCTCTTTCTGTTACCATGAAATGCATTTCACTGTCACACATTTATTTCTGCCTGTTTTAAAGATTACACACCATGTTACAAAAATATTATATAATTTAGTATAATTTTGCACATGACATCCCATAAGTGTTCTGACCGATTATTTATTGGTATATCAAAATCAGTCACTGCAAGATGACTGGGATGAAAAGGGAAAAGAGATTAAAGGGATTTTCTAAGTATTTTTGTCTTGTTTTCAGTACAAATATTTACGTATTCATAAACCAAAAAAACATTTACTTCAGAAGCAAAATGTCATAAAATAGGTTATTAGGTTTTGGGGTAAGAAAAATAAACATGTTTATTTTTAACAAGTTTATTTTTCTTACTTTTAGTTCAACACCTCTATGTATGTGCACAGCACAATATAAACTTTTCACTTACTGTCTTTTAATCTATTCAGACATTTGTTTACTGTAAGAATATTATACGGTACCTGTATGCAAGTTGTTTTTTTCAAACTCAACAATAACAGAGACACTGCCATGATTTCTCATTTGATTCCATGATTCTCACTGGTAATGTGAAGCATTATTTGTTTGGAGCACTTCCTTCAGTTTTATATCTATTGCTAGACTGTACGATACAGTTTTGTGTTTAGGTTATAAAGCTGTCACCATGTCCCTGATGAGGGCAGCTACACGTCAGGCTTGCCATGAGAGAGGAAGTTTAGTTTCACATGCACTTACCTCTGTATTGGAAGAGGTGCCAATAGCATTTGGTCAAACTTCACAAACTTTAAGTGTGAACACAATACTGTTTAGCTAAATATCACTAAAGAACAAGAAGTTCTTTTTCCAGAGGTGTGACAAGCTGCTGCAGATATTAAACGTGCAATTTTAAGAGTTTGACAGGGAACCTCTCTTTAAATAAAGTCAACATAAAATAATTTTTCAGAGCTTTTCTTTGGGTTCAGAATCTGATACCTTTTCCACAGACCTCACTTAGTATACGACATTTGGCAAAACTTACATTGTGTTAAATGTATCAGTTTAGGCATTCCCTGGAACTCAAACCCCCAGCCTAACAACATGCACTAACATTAGACCTACAGAAAGTTTACTAGTAGCCAAATTGCTACTTTTTTACATAAGTATTCTTTTAGCAAACTTACATTCAGGCTAAATTCTGGAATGTAATGCCCACTTTTCATGATCCAGTGAAATCCCAATGGAAAAATCAAGACCCTCCCTACTTTTTTTTCAAGCTTAATATCATGTTTCACTTTGAAATATGTTTCATTATAGAGCTAAAATAGGTTGCTTAAATAATCCATATAAATTATTTATCTTTTTAAAGTTGGTAACACTTTACACTGAGGTTTAATTTTTTAATATTAGTTAATGCATTAGGTAACATGAACAAGAATTAACACATCATTAACCTAGGTTAATTCATACATATGAAATTGTTCATTGTTAGTTCATATTTGTTCAATTTTATTTTATAAAACTTGTTAAAAATACATAGAAATGACCATTCATTTATGATTAGTTCATAATGCCTAATGCATCAACTAATCAATGTTAATGAACTGAACCTTATTGTAAAGTGTAACTGAGGAGTCTTGAGTGGTAAGTTACTCTTGTCTGAATGCCACACTTACTGTAGATGCCTGAAATAAAAAATATTTCCTATTTTGTAGTCTGCATTGGAACAGAATCTAACCTCTACACCGTTCTGAAGGCTGCAATAACAACCAGATTTGAATTTGTTACAGTGGTGTGGTGGTTTTATCACAAGCCCAACTTTGATGAATGATACCATTATACATTGTCTCAAACAATAAGGGAGGCTAAATGTGAAAAGAGCTGCTGGGGGTCAATCGGTTAAGAACTTCCAGCTCATCAGTGCATCGATTTACCATTCTCACTCACAGTTGTATTTAAATGAATATCAGCAGGGGTGTTGATGACAGTCTTTCATGATTGTGCATCATATCACAATGACAGAACAGCGAGAACTATATCTTCAAATCCCCCCCATTAGCTTTGCGTTTTTCAGTCACCAAATAACTGTTGTAAGAGCTTTGTTTTATACACATAAAGAAATGCAAAAGAAAGATGATACTTACTAACCTTAGACGCATGAATTATTAAATCACAAAGTAATAATTTTTTTACATGTTAGTTTTTACTTTTAAACAAGTGAAAAATCATGCTAATTTTTTTTTTTTTTTTTTTTGTGAATATATTATATTTTGAGGGAGTTACATATATGTCCACTGTAGTGGACACCATGCATCAAAGGTATAAAAAGTGAATCGATAGAACTAAATGTGTGGTCTTAAAAAAAACAAAAAACATGTTTTTAAAATATTTACTATGTGAAAATGGTTTAAATAAACATAAGAACATTCAGTAAGAACAAGCTATGCCATGACGGCACAGAAATGTGAAGTGCAAAAAACACAACGTAAGAGTGTGTGTCTATGGGACAGGGGTGTGTGGGGCTGTGTGGGGCAGTGTGGGGGGAGGGTAGGGGTGGTGGGCTATTCATACACATGTGAGCACAAATACAAACACACACAAGCACACACACCCTCCCACCACACACTCGAACACAATCATGCACACATATATCTGCGCTCATACAGTATACAGGTGCATCTCATTAAATTAGAATGTTGTGGAAAAGTTCATTTATTTCAGTAATTCAACTCAAATTGTGAAACTCGTGTATTAAATAAATTCAATGCACACAGACTGAAGTAGTTTAAGTCTTTGATTCTTTTAATTGTGATGATTTTGGCTCACATTTAACAAAAACCCACCAATTCACTATCTCAACAAATTAGAATATGGTGACATGCTAATCAACTAATCAACTCAAAATACCTGCAAAGGTTTCCTGAGCCTTCAAAATGGTCTCTCAGTTTGGTTCACTAGGCTACACAATCATGGGGAAGACTGCTGATCTGACAGTTGTCCAGAAGACAATTATTGACACCCTTCACAAGGAGGGTAAGCCACAAACATTCATTGCCAAAGAAGCTGGCTGTTCACAGAGTGCTGTATCCAAGCATGTTAACAGAAAGTTGAGTGGAAGGAAAAAGTGTTGAAGAAAAAGATGCACATCCAACCAAGAGAACCGCAGCCTTATGAGGATTGTCAAGCAAAATCGATTCAAGAATTTGGGTGAACTTCACAAGGAATGGACTGAGGCTGGGGTCAAGGCATCAAGAGCCACCACACACAGACGTGTCAAGGAATTTGGCTACAGTTGTCGTATTCCTCTTGTTAAGCCACTCCTGAACCACAGACAACGTCAGAGGCGTCTTACCTGGGCTAAGGAGAAGAAGAACTGGACTGTTGCCCAGTGGTCCAAAGTCCTCTTTTCAGATGAGAGCAAGTTTTGTATTTCATTTGGAAACCAAGGTCCTAGAGTCTGGAGGAAGGGTGGAGAAGCTCATAGCCCAAGTTGCTTGAAGTCCAGTGTTAATTTTCCACAGTCTGTGATTATTTGGGGTGCAATGTCATCTGCTGGTGTTGGTCCATTGTGTTTTTTGAAAACCAAAGTCACTGCACCCGTTTACCAAGAAATTTTGGAGCACTTCATGCTTCCTTCTGCTGACCAGCTTTTTAAAGATGCTGATTTCATTTTCCAGCAGGATTTGGCACCTGCCCACACTGCCAAAAGCACCAAAAGTTGGTTAAATGACCATGGTGTTGGTGTGCTTGACTGGCCAGCAAACTCACCAGACCTGAACCCCATAGAGAATCTATGGGGTATTGTCAAGAGGAAAATGAGAAACAAGAGACCAAAAAATGCAGATGAGCTGAAGGCCACTGTCAAAGAAACCTGGGCTTCCATACCACCTCAGCAGTGCCACAAACTGATCACCTCCATGCCACGAATTGAGGCAGTAATTAAAGCAAAAGGAGCCCCTACCAAGTATTGAGTACATATACAGTAAATATACAGTTTTATATGACCTAATAAATAAATATAGACTGTAAGCATTGAAATAAATGATAAAATCTGAAGACTATTTAATATTTCTGTTCAATAAAACCATTCAAGTGCAAATTATATCATAATTTTAATAAAACATACAAATAAGGCAGAACCTATATATAGGCCCATAGGCAGAATTATACCCTTTGGTGCATGACGTCCACTGTAGTGAACTAATATATTTTCTGTCACAGAAAAAAAATGTACAAGAAAAATATTGTTACAATCTGGATGGATCTATTTCTGACATCCTATTTAATTTAAAAATATTTTTTGTACCTTTCTGGTTTTCTGAGAATAAAAGTATTTAACACTTATTCTCACGGTACATGGTGCATCCCCTTTTCTGGCGGCCATTTTGAATATATTATGCAATATCTCAAAACAAAAAAATAGATAAAAATACAACAATTAAATGGAATTGTAGACAACACTTTGGGGGTTCGCCAGTTGGTGGTTGGGACATGATGCCACATCTTAAATGGTTCAAAATGGCTTCCAAATAGCTGTCCACTGTAGTGACCACGATGCATCAGAGGGTTAATTAATCAGGTTGGAGAGATAGTTGCTGATTTATTCACACTTTTTCTTTCTGTTCACCTCACCTTGTACTCTTTCTTTTTCTTCCTCCCTCTCTCTCACACACACATACAATAGACAAAATGCAAAAGAGGAACTACTCTATTTCATATTGTCACTTTATTAGGGTTAAACATTTTCTCAAACCCACACTCATGACCACATAAGATATTTTTATAGGACCTTCTGAAAGTCAAAATCTCACCAAATGGAATACAAAAATAATGATTGTTTTAAACAGGTTCTGAACTCTAAAAATTGTGAGATAAAAAGACACAATTTTTATATATATTTTTTTAAAATTCCATG
This sequence comes from Spinibarbus caldwelli, assembly GCA_039654775.1. NCBI lineage: Eukaryota > Metazoa > Chordata > Actinopteri > Cypriniformes > Cyprinidae > Spinibarbus > Spinibarbus caldwelli. The sequence goes on from CM077241.1 coordinate 14,979,482, forward strand.
GCAGAAACAAAACACAAAACAAAACAAAACAAAACAAAACAAAACAAAAAAGCGAGCTATAAACTCAGAATTTCAAAATGTAATCTTAGAATTGTGAGAAAGAAAGAGAATTATCACAATTCAGACTTTTTTCTCACAATTTTGAGTTTCTATATCACAATTCATACTTTTTTTGCAGTTCTGAGAAAAAAAAAAAGTTTCTTAATGCAGGAGTTTATAATTTGTTATTTTGAATTTACATCTTGTAATTTTTTCAGAAATAAAAGGAAAGAAAGTACGAATTGTAAGATAAAAAATCTCAATTACATTTTTAGTTTTATGGTGGAAATGGGTTTCCATAACAAACAGATAAGCGATGTCCAAATTCATTTTTTGGCATTTTTAAACATTTATTTATACCGTGCATTTAGACATACTATTCATTTGCCATATATTTCACACACATATACTTGGGAAGCAAGGATAATAGCATACGAGGAAAGTGACACCCCAAACTCATGCCATAGATTGAGCTATAATGCAACTGTGTCGGGCTAGTTGTGATGCTTAAACTAACCGAATAATGTGCTGAAAGAGCCTCAGAGCCACAGTGCAAGCCTTTTCAGGCAAATCAACCTACTAATGGCTTACTTATGGTTGTCTCTGAATATTAAGCTACGATAGGAGAAAGTAATTTATCATTAAAAAAACTGCAAAGTTTAATTTAATTGAACTTAAAGCTTTAATTTATGCATGAATATTTGAGACTTGTACTCCACTTTCAGATTATCATGGAAGAGATGGACAGGACTCATGTTTATTCAACAATTTAAAGAGAAGAAAATGGATTTTCCTTCAAATCCAGAGCTTCAGCCTTGCTGTCACAGCAGTTCTACGGATTCCATGCTTCTCAGTGAGGATTAGGGGAAAAACACAGTGAAAACAATGGAAAAACTGTTAATCAGATAATCATTCATAAAAACCAAAGCCACTATGTGAGCTGTGAATCAATTACTTATTCACACACATTTTGGCTGATGAGCCCAATAATTTTCAACACGCTCAGTGATTCATGCATTTAGCAAAACTAGCTCAAGCACAGATTTAAACATAGAACTATCTGATAGCACAATTCTTGCTTCCTTTGATTGTGTTTCCTTTCCAATGTGACTAAACTCTCCTATTTTCACAATTTCCATTCCTGACAGTTCCCATATGTGGGGATGCAGAAAACAATTTCTCTGTTGTAAAACTGTCATGGTGATCTTTATGAGAAATGGAGTTCTCTCAACACCATGCTGGGTTTCTTTATCTGGCTTCAGTCAGACAGGGATGTCATTTCAAAACATGCCTACAAGCTACATATGCACAAGAAGTGTAAATCTCACATGCTTTCCTCAATACAATACATCTTTGCCAAATGTTTTGACATTGAATTGGCCAATGCTAAAATGAATTAGCAAATCAGATTTCCTCCTTATTTAATTATGGATATGAAAATAAAATAAAAAAGCAGTTTCCTTCATAAAACATCTGAAATATTGTTTGGCAGGGCGGAGATTCTTTCTGCAACTGCAGAAGTGACCAATTTTGAGAATATCTGGCTAGTGAAGGCAGACCGTTTCAGATGAACAAAACACATTTTTGTTAAAGCCAGACCGGAAATTGGAATATGAAGAGAAGCAGTTTTGCTAAGAAAACAATCTCTCTAAGAAGTTGAAGCATCTCAAAATATTTCGCAAAGCAGTTGAAAGGCCTCAAAGAGAAGTAAACATTGAATTGGGACACAGAGATCAACAGTTTAAAAAAGGTGAGAAAAGATTTGTTCAGCTGCTTAGATCCCAATTTCATTTCATGGAAATACTGGGTAGATGAAGATCTCACGGTAAGAACTCGGTTTGTTGTTTGAGATGGATGAGCGAAAAGAGGATGTGAAGGATCAGAGGAAACCTCAGAGCCAAACTGCAAACTCATTTCAGCACTGGCAGATGCTAAAGCACTAGCATTGCTGCAATAGCATTATCGCTTGGTTCTAAGCATAAACAGTACTGACACTTTGGATGCCATTTTGCCTGTCGAATGCTAAGCAGTTTAAACAGCTGCAATTCTAGCATGCAAAATCTTTTATTTCTGTCTGTAGTGAATGTGAGCAATTTCAACCAGAGAAACTTTAGGGATTGCAATATGGACAATAACATTTTAGATCCATTTGTTCATACAGTTTTACTGAAATGCATATGATGTTGGAGACTGTGCATCGAATGTGCAGATTTATTAGTGTAATACAAAAAAAGCTGGTAATTCTTTGGTATAGGGATTTATAATTCTCACTATTAACTAGTTGCTTATTAGCATGCATTTTATTAACATATTGACTGTTTATTAGTACTTATAAAACACATATTCTGCATGACCATATTCTACATTCCTAATCCTACCCAATATCTCAACTTAACAACTACCTTACTATTAATAAGCAGCAAATGAGGAGTTTATTGAGGCAAACGTCGTAGTTAATGGTTTGTTAATAGTGAAAATTGGACCTTAAAATAAAGTGTAACAAAAAGCTTTTTATACAAAGAATCTTTGAGATTTTTAGATGCATTTGGGAGAGGATAGTGAAGCAGAGCCAAGAAAGGAGAGATGTAAACAGAAAAGGATCTTGAGCTAGGAATCCAAGACAGTAGCAAAATAAAAATATATAGCAAACCTCAAGTGCTTGCTTATTTATATAATTGCAAAATGTACACTATTTTCACCAGTGATATATTCAAACTCAAATATATGTAACACATCCTACACCAATTTTTTTTTCAGTGTTGTATAGCTCTCATTGTAATGTTGTATATATAAGTAAATCCAACTTTATCCAGTACTCTCACGTAAATCAATATATAGCAAATTTCAACAGTATATAGAAAATATCAACTGCTTGATTGTTTTATATTGTTGCAAAATGTAAACTATATTATTGTCCAGCTCTAATCTGTTAAATGTGACAATAAGGCATAAAGAAATTAAAAATATTCTATTCTATTATTACTCAGGTCACCCTTACCGCTACTACCACATGATTCACTATATCAAATGAAAACTGAAGAGTCACTGGCATTGTAAAAATAAAATCACATATTGAAAAAAAGCAGACCACAAAAGACATTAAAGTGGTACACACGCACATGCATACAAACAGTCCTACAGTATAGTCCTCTACTGCCTTCAGCTTCAATCTGTGAGAACTCACATGATATTCATGCACACAAACGCACACATATAAACCAGAATGGGAGGAGCCTCAGGTCAGTGTCCCAGAATGCAACAATAAGCCGCAGTGTTTGAGCAGTCTAAGAACTGTCTCTAGATACTGCACAGCAGGGCTTGTGAAGCCAAAGGCCTGACTTTAGTGGTGTACTGAGAATACCTGCGAGCTCTCTGAATTAAACGCCTTCCTCATTTCCCTGAAACCACACAGATGAGAGTTGGATGTGAAAGGATTATTTGTTATTGTTTTGTATGATTACTATAGTTCTCATAATGAATACAGTGGATTTGCACGCAATGCTTTTACTCCCAGGTTCTGCTTGGGGTTTGAGAAACACCCAAGGTCACTCTCACTGATACTTCATGACTTTTCAGAGTCTCATGAGAACTGATTATGAACAAAATGGCACTGTGATAACACGCTTCAACGGTCCTTCATGATTACTTGACAAGACATTAATTTTCAGAAGATACTATTCTCTGACTGTATACACTCATGCTAGTTGTTTGTTTTAATTTCCTTTATTGTATTTTTATACAACTCCAACAATAAATTTTCAATATAATTTAAAATGTGATCTATTCCTGTGATTAATTTTCAGCAGCCCTTCAGTTACTGACCCCAAACTTTTGAACTGTATAGTATATATCTTTAAAAGAGGCTGATGACCATCTGCGAAACATACAGTACTTCTGATCCTTGACCGCAGTATGTAAAGTGCAGCAGAATGGATGGGAAGAAGGCAGAAACAGAAGCAGAAAAGGGCTGTGTGGTCTGTTCCAAGTTGAGTATTTAAATGGCATTTCAGGCTAACTGCTATATGTGCTCATTTGTAATTGCTATAATAACTGTAAAAGGCATCTACAAAAACGCTGAGAGAAACAATCCCCCTCATTTCATTGTTGTCAGTGTTAAAGCAGTATGAATAATGCTGGTCTTATGGGGTCTGTTGGCTTGGCTTAAAGGGATAGTTCACCAAAGATTCTGTCATCAATTACTCACCCTCATGTTGTTCCAAACCTGTAAGACTTTTATTAATTTTCGGAACACAAATGAAGATATTTTTAATGAAATATGAGAAATTTCTGTCCTTGAAGAGGTTCATTCTGATTTTATGCAGCATGTTTGAGCTTCCACAAGAATCAGTGAGGTTTATTGTCACGCATCAAGCAAGTATGGCTGAGCTTCTGTTTATGTTCACTGTTATAAGTAAATAAAAGCCTAAATTAAATCTGTTCATCATATAAAGTGATCAGGTTTCTTCAGAATATTCAGACTAAACCGCTCAATTCATATGGATTAGTTTTACATTCTCTTTATTAACTTTTTGAAGCGTCAAAGTGAAATCTCTAATATTTCATTAAAAATATCCTCATTTGTGTTCTGAAGATGAACTGAAGTATTAAAGGCTTGGAACGAAATGAGGGTTAGTAAATGATAACAGAATTTTCATTTTTGGGTGAACTATCCCTTTAAAAAAGTGTCAAGGTTACACTGGGACAACATGTGAGGATATTTGAGTAATTGAGTTTTTCTTAAGGAAAAAAGACTGTAGTCATATCAGAAGTCAGAATAACATTCGCTTTTTCTCTTTAACTCTGCTGTTATTATATAAAACAGGGGGGGAATCATTCTTTACTGATCAAAACCAAAGGAAAGAACAACTTGAGTGAACCTGACTGTTGTTTACAGCTGTAACCATGGCCATGTTGTCATTTTTTGTCTGTCAATGTGTCTTGTATCACTAAATTTTAATCACAAATACCTTTGTAATTTTCTGAGATTTAAAAATGAATTCTGTCTCCCTGCATGTATATCTGTGTGTGAAAGAGAAAGAGTGTTTTTTTTTTTTTCTCAGCTTATGCTTTGCCTGTAGCACATATTCACATGATAGTTAAAAGCTTGATCTTAGATCATAAGACCCAGTCGTCCCTTTCTTACACTCTAAAAAATGCTGGGTTGTTGCAACCCAACTTTGGGTCAAATGTGGACTAACCCAACTTTTGGGTTAAAAATTTAATGTAAAAATTTAACCCAACAGCTGGGTTAGTCCATATTTGACCCAAAGTTGGATTGAAACAACCCAGCGTTTTTTAGAGTGTAGTCTCTCTACCTACTTTTTAGCTAAATTACAGCACAAAAAGAGAAAACCCCATGGTATTTGTGTGTAGACAAATGTGTTTTGTACTCATTGCATGTGTACATAATGCCTGCCTCCAAGTTGTTTTACTTGTTCTTAAGGCAGTTGATTTTGTACACTTAACCAGGATGTCTAAAGCTATGCACCAGGTGACAACCTGCTGAAAACTGGCCAAACATTTCTTACCTGCCAACATGTTGTATTGTGACTGGATTAGTGTAGAAAAAAGGTTAATAATATTTACAGAGCAATTATGGATTAATAGTATCAAGCATCCGTAAGATTTACTGTGAAAACAAGTCATCAGTATAGTTAAAACAACATTTTGACTGACACATAATGCCTCATTTTAGTTATTTGCTGGCAAATACAGTACAGTCCAATAATAAAGTATGTATGCCCACTGGAAAATATGATAAATGCACCATAAAAAAAAAAATCCAACTTATGAAAAGTTCTCCTAATAAATGTAAAAAAGTAGATTGAACAAACAATATTTAGTAGGAGGAGTCAGTTTATTGTTTTGTGTGAACTGAACAAGAATACTCTAAACATGTTGCTAGCAAAAGTTGTTTTGTTTACCTTACATGGATACTCAAGTATTTGTTCACAGTGTGTCCAAATGTACTCCCAGCTTTCCACACTGAGTCATCTGAACAAACAATTTTAAGTTCAACAATATTGTGCAAGTTCCCAGCATTGCAGATTGAAAACAATTTGTGGTAATTATATATCATATTTTTACTGAATTACCATTTGTGACCATCTGAACAGTGTGAGGTACATTTGCATTTCATTGCAATTTCTGGACAATTGTCTATCAGCATAAATGTTTGCCTTTAGTTTTAAGAGGCAGATAATGCCTATATCATGTAGCTATATTATTTATTTTACATGTTATATGTACTTAAGTTGTCAGTTGCTAGCTGAGTTGACAAATTGACTGCGAAAGGTTGCCTTATTTATTTTATTATATATATATATATATATATATATATATATATATATATATATATGTTTTTTTTTTTTTTACAGTGTGTGAATTACTAATGACACTATGTAATTTGTGAGTGCAAATGTAAAAATGTACCACAGGTTTTGTCAAAATACCACAGTCACTACAGTTATTGTTAATCTGTATGATTTTTACACAAGTAACAACACTAATAAAAAAGTACCAAAATATTGTGCAGTATTACCATAGATTTTGTACATGGTTCCATTGTAATGTTTTAGGACATGCTACAAGGTAATACTATAGTTTTTTAGATATTTGGCTTGGTATTTGTAAACTATCTTGGTGAACCATTTAAATACCAAAACAGGCTACATGAATGTTGTCATCATTACATACAACCGTTTTATCACAATACTTTATCACAATCGCAACTATGGTAAATTCTTAGACCTAAAGTTTATTTTCTCAAGCTTCAGATAAGCCAGCGTTGAGGAAAGAGCAGTTTTCCCGCGCACCTTTGGTCAGTTTTCAATTTGTATTTTGTTGCAGCTGTTATTGTCTGGGTGATAAATCAATCAAGGTATCACTTACAGAAATGGCGTTTTAATCTAGATGCGATACCCTGTTCAAACAACAAGAGCGGTCTGAGCACCGGGCCATGGAGACGGGCTGGTAACGAGAGACGGGCTCCGGGGAGGTTGCGGGGTCCAAAGAGGAATAACAGCACAAAAGCCCATCCAAACCCTCTCTGAGCGATATTCTCTCGACTGAGCCAAGCGATGAGAGGTGATGAGAGAGCAGCGCTATTAAAGTGAGGATTCAGTTACACCTGAAAGACTGAGAGATTACTAATATGATTATCCTTCACATGCATCTGCAGCCAAATACATCATAAATTCAATTCTACCCTGCTGCTTTCGCATAAAGCACAACAAACCAATATCTTATTTCACTTCATTGCTCTCTACGGACTGAGTTCAATTGCATGCTCTTTGATACATGTTACACTTGTGAGAAAGCGCCAGGCATTGGCCTGCAGTATTTGAATCGATAGGTCCAAATGTTCTTGCTGAGATTGTTTTCTTTTGTAGTTTTTCATCTTCACACGACTGAACATGCAAATGCCTCATGAATAAATGACAGCTGAGCTCAGTCCCCAAAAGTACTGCTGGTACATATGGTACATATAAAAGTACATATGGTGAGGTCATGTTTACAAGACCTGTTGAACTCACTTGTTCACCCCTTCATGCCGTCAGTTTAGCTACACTAAGTGAACTAGCTGGTGCTTTATTTTGAGTGATGATGTCATCCTTAGGCAGGTCTGGGCCGGGAAGGCAGGATGATTGTTGAACGATGGAACAATTACAACAGTACAACTGTCATCAAGAATATATTGTGAGAAAATGGTTATACACAGTCGATTTCCACTGCCATCTTAATGAAAGATGCATAGGTGTGGCTAATATGACTATTTTTGGGTGAAGCTATGATATAATATAGCAGTTCGAGCATGAAAAGTTCAGTAGATTGATGAGCCTCCACATCAATCTTTAATTCCCAGATTCACAAGAAAACCAGATATATTTTATATGTACGCACTAAATGAAAAGGAATGTATGAAGCTCTTTTCTGCCACATTAGGGAAATGTCATAATTATGATATAAAATGTTAAAATAATGAGATAAAGTCATTATGACAAGTCAAAATAATGACATAAAATGTCAAAATTATGACACACTAAGATAATTATAAGATAAAATATAGAAATTATGAAATAAGAAAATGTTTCTCGTAATATTGACTTTTTTATGTCATAATCATGTCATTTTTTTCTTGTGTGGTAGATGGGCTTCCATACAAAAGCAATATTTGAAAACAAATCTCCATCTCTTTCTGGTTAATTCCCATACTCTCCCTCTCACACACTCCTGCTGCCCTGTTTACCACATCTTTCACTGGCAACTCTTTTGCATAGAACTGTCAAGCGATACTATGCAGCTTTGTAGTTTGCATATGTACATACGCACACACGCACAGGTTTGCTGGAAGCACCTCCCATTCCCTGGAAGGCAAAAGCAGAATGATCTTTTCATATTACACCAGATAAAGACAGTTTCAGTGCCTTTGACTCTTGAAGTTTCTGAAGATCTTTTACGCATGCATAACACTGGTATTGCAAATAATTTGACATTTGAGAATGAGTGGTTTAAAATAAATAAAAATGAGAGATTTGGAATTATTAAATGAATCATGCGCAGTTTTTTTCCCCTCATATTTCACAATATTCTGAATGTTGGAGTTTTGCAGATTGACTGTCTGAACTCATACCTAGATAACTCATCTGTGAGATCTGGATTTGTGTTCACATACAATTTGATTATAAAGTTACTTGAAAAGTTACCAATATCTCCCATGTATCAGTTGTCTTAAAGGAATAATTCACCCAAAAATAAAAATCTACTACAAATTTATTTTATGTAAATTATTTCTTTCTTTATGCCATCCAAGATGTGGACGAGTTTGTTCTTCATCAGACAGATTTGGAGAAATTTTGCACTTCATTTGTTCACCAATGGATACTCTGCAGTGAATGGGTGCCATCATAATGAGAGTCCAAACAGCTGATAAAAACATCACAATAATCCATAAGTAATCCACATGACTCCAGTCCATCAGTTAATGTCTTGCGAAGAGAAAAGACGCATGTTTGTAAGAAACAAATCCATCATTAATATGTTTTTATCTTTAAACCTCTATCCACTGAGTCCTCTATCCATGATATTGCTTTCTCCAATGAAAACTCATCTTGTCTGAATCAGGAGAGAAATATGCACTTATTGAGCACCGCTTGCAAGCGAAAACAGTCCAAAACATTATTGAACAAATATGCTGGTTGGATTTTGATGTGAGAGGACAATGATGGATGGACTTTATTTTGGCAGGAAGCAATGGCTTAAAGTTAAAACGCATTAATGATGGATTTGTTTCTTAACATGCAGCTTTTCACTTCACAAGAAATTAATTTAACTGGACTGGAGTTATATTGATTACTTGTGGATTATTGTGTTGTTTTCATCAGCTGTTTGGTCTTTCTACATGACGGCACCCATTCACTGCAGAGGAACCAATGGTGAGCTAGTGATGTAATGCAGAATTTCCCCAAATCTGTTCTGATGAGGAAACAAACTCATCTACTTCCTGGATGGCCTGAAGGCGAGTAAAGTTTCAGCAGATCTTAATTTTTGGGCGAACTATTCCTTTAAGCTTTCCACTCTAAGTCCAAAATGTGTTTTGTAGCAATGGATATATAATGCACTATAACACTATAATGCAAAAAAGTATTGCAGCATGATAATGCAGTACTGAATCTATATGTATTTAAGTTTGGTTGAGGCAAATTCTTTGTAGTATCCTATTCAGTGTTGAACCAACTCACATTGCAAAAAAAGTGATTAAAGCTGAAATCAAAATGTGGTTTTTGAACACCCACACAGGGCCCTTTAAAACCAACGTCATCAGGCATCACATATAGCACATTCCTATCTAAAATGTGTGCAAGAGCTTGCTGCAAAGGGCCCTTCACGATGACCTTTACGGAAGTGCAGCCACTGGACATTTTCCACCAGACCTTGAAAAACGTCCATAATTCTCCTCACAGGCTATGCACTTGAAATAAAATCTGTTTGCACAAAATAATGAAGCAATAAAACATGTTTACATAATAATAAAAACATTGTAAATTGTCTCCTGTCCTCTGCATCTCAGTTGTAGGCTACAACCCTAATTCCTGGGCCCCTCCAGAAATATCCTTTAAAGGGCTTTTCCCCAAGTAGGCCCAGGGATGACTAAGTTCAAACCACTGAACTTTTAAATAAACACAGTTTCACAGAACCCATATCACATCTTTCAAACACCCTCTCACGTTCTCTATCCTAATCCACACATTTGCATATCCTGTTGTTGTAAAACCAGAAACTCACTCAATGTTTAACTTTGGTATCACAAGGTAAGACGAAGGCGGCGCCACTAGAATTCCAGCTGTAACAACATTTAAACAAAGCAGGTAAAGGACAGAGCAAAGTGCGCGCTCACGCACGCAAACACACACTCACAGGTGATGTCATTACGCACTCTAGTGGTCACATGGTCTCACTACAACATCATTCTTTAATAGAGCACTTGACACTTGAATTTGACATTTAACTTATGCCAATTACATAATTAGGATCACATGTAGGCGAGACCGAGACTAGTTGTCACACTTTTTACTCAGGGTGGATTCATTTTATTGACAGTCAATCTCTGTGTAGTAAATCTTCTAAACGTCTATTTGTTTTAAATATCTTTTTATAACTTTCTTTAATCTTATTTTATTTATTTATTTATTTTTTATCGTGATTATAAAGAAAAAAGTTATATACACTGCCGTTCAAAAGTTTGGCATCAGATTTGTAATGGTTTTTTAATGGTGAAATATTATTGCAATTTAAAATAACAGTTTCTATTTTTTCATCAGCCATTACTCCAGTCTTCAGTGTCACATGATCCTTCAGAAATCTAATCAATGTTGGAAACTGTTGTGCTGCTTAATATTTTTTATTTTTTGGAACCTGTGATACTTTTTTTTTTTTTTTTTCAGGATTCTTTGATGAATAAAATATTAAAAAGAACATCATCTATTTAAAATAAAATAAAATATTTTCTAAAAATATAAGTCTTTACTATCACTTTTTATCCATTTGACACATCCTTGCTAACCCTTACTGACCACAAACGGTAGTGTATATTTTAAAACAAGATTTCTATTTTGAATAAATTATGTTTTTTTTTTAATATAGTTTTTTTTTTTTTTGTATAGTTTAATTCTTAAAAGAATCCTGAAAAAAAGTGTCACAGGTTCCAAAAAATATGTAGCAGCACAATTGTTTTCAACATTGATAATAATCATGTGACACTGGAGTAATGATGCTGAAAATTCAGCTTTGCTTCACAGGAATAAATTTTATTTTAAAGTATATTAATATAGAAACTGTTATTTTAAATTGCAATATTTCACAAAATTAGTTTTTTTTCTGGATTTTTGATCAAATAAATACAGCCTTTATGAGCATAAGAAAGCGTTAAAAAACATTAAAAATCTTACTGATCCCAAACTTTTGAATGGTAGTGTTCTTATGAAACACTGGAAAAAAAAAATAACCCCTGCCAACTTGTTGTTTGTTTTGATAAACAAAGAAAATATTTAAATACTGTAGGATAAAATGACATATATAGTCGACAGCCATTCTTTAAAGAGGTAAGTCTTGTCTGAATGTATATGCCGGTGTGGTTTTATTGTGCTATAGCAATATTCCAGATACTGGAATTTTGTTTATGTGATATGATTCACCAAATATTCCTGAGTCAGGAATGGACTATAAACTCTTGAGTCACTTATGTATTATCAGAACGAGATCTCTAAGTAAATAAGTAAAATAAATACACAAACTACAGAGTTCCTTAAATCTCATTTATTGAAATATAAATCTTTTCAATGTACATGGTCATAATGCATATTATAGCAAAAGAATTACATCAGATAAAGGGAATAACTACGTAGAATTACACATATTGTACCATAGAATATACTTCACACCTCTCCTCTGTTTCCCCTCTTCCTGCACAAGAACATTCACTCTACTGTCTCTTTAGAAATCATTTACCTTCTTTTTTTTTTTGCACAGACAAATTTTGAAGGTCTACACACACACAAAGCAGAACAAAGAAATGCTAGAATAAAATTTTTAAAAAAAGAAGAGTTTTAAAAAGTGCAACAGTTTTAATATATATCTCCTCTCGACGTGCCCATGAAACAGACCACAGTAGAGGGTGAAGACGGGGGGCAGGCAGTGATATGCTGAATTCCTGATATACAATGATACACATTTACAATGAACAGTGATGTATAACATCAAAGTAAAAAATCTAAATGACGTGTCTCTAAGATGCTTCAAGACTACAGGATTTGGCTATGTGTAACTCTACACCGTGATTTTCAATTGCTTTGCTTTAGGGAGGTCACATAAATCTTCACAAGCAGCAAACTACCACGTCATTCAGGGCATGATTATCTCCATTATCTTATTTGGTTTAATGCTCACATATAAAATCCAATGAACAGGAAGAGCAGAATCTGAGGAAAAAGAAAAATGTACCGATTTCACTGAATCGCAAAGTCTCATTACTAGACTGGCGTACAAACTTTGAAAACTACGACAGTGTGAAACTTCATGAAACAAGTCATTACATTTGAATAGTCTTTTACAAAAGCATAGACTTGAATATCAGTAATGCCTCAGACTGACATAATAGTTTGGTAAAAACTTTGGCCAGACATTAAGATGTTTTAAATAGTGTCATATCAGCATCTTATAAAGGCAGAAGTCACAAAAATACATGCGACTCACAGGTCAAAACACAGTTGCCATTTTCTTCATTTAGGACTACATAATTTCTCCCTACCCAACCCAGTATTCACAAATAATATATCCATACTATCCAAACAAAAACCATCCAGTACAAAAATTAATTTCAAACTGCCACACTTACTGAGACATTGATGATATACGATCAGTTATATTAAACCTAAATGTGCTGTTTAGTTGGTGGACTAGATCCTGTAAAATTATTGGAGTGAGGGGAAAAACAGGCCTGATCAAAACAGAGGCCATGTTGACTCAGTTGTCTATAGTGGTTTTTGTAGCTCAGATGGATTCATTTAAAAGGTGGCAGTTGTGAAACCACTCAGGTCATTGATATAATTATAAATGACATGCTTATATTGCTGATCGGAATGCCCGTCAAAATAAAGTTCATACAATCCACTCAAACACATACACAAACACAATACAAACATACAGAAATGATATACAAAACAAATATGTCCTCCACTTCCCCTCCTCATTGGTCTTAGCTCCATTAGAGTCACTTAAACACTCATCAAGAGCGCTCATGGAGTCCTGTGGTGCACTGCTCATTCCTCCAGACCAGTAGAGGGCTATGTCTAATCCAAAAACATCAATGACATTCACGCATCAAAGTTTTTTTTTTTTCTGAAGGCTCCAAGAAAGTGAGGTGAGGAAAATATGGCAGAAGGATGCAAAGAGAGATCTGTGAACTTGGAATGAATCAGAGGAATGTTTGTCTCTCTCTTTCTCTCTCTCACTCTTTGCATCTTTCGCTCACAGGAAACTGTCCTCCACCAGGTCTCCTGAGTCTATGCACATCTCGTCCAGCAAGGTGATGTCCTCCAGGGTCTCTCCTTCACGCTTCGTCATGGAGCTGCTTGAGCCTGTCTCTATTGCGCTTTCCTCTGACGTCTGAGAGCTACAGAGAAAAAGAGAAGACAATTCAGTAATTCAAAGACTCCCTGACCATGATTTTTAAGTATGAACTCGTTAAAAAGGCAAATTAAAAAAGCAAATACTAAAAAAAGATTATTTTTTGTTTAAAATTATATATTATAAATTTTATATATATATATATATATATATATATATATATATATATATATATATTTATAAATTATATATATATATATATATATATATATTTATAAAATATATAAAACTAGAAAGCAGTTATTTTAAATTATAATAATATTTCACAATATTTCTGTATTTACTGTTTTTGAGAGACTTTTAAACACATTACAATATTTAGTACATCCAAAATAAAAGTTTGTATTCACTTAATATGTGTGCGTGTACTCTGTATATTTATGTATATAATAACACACACATGCATGTATATACAGTATTTAAGAAAAATTCATTTTAAAAATATTTACGTGTGTGTGTGTGTGTGTGTGTGTGTGTGTGTATATATATATATATATATATATATATGGAGTCTGTAAGATGCTGTAATGTGTTTGAAAATCTCTCAAAAATACAGTAAATACAGAAATATTGTAAAGTTTTATTAAGTTGGCTTGAGAAAGCCAACTTACTGAAATCCTATTTAAACTTCTTATTATTCTTCTGAGACTAAAATTATCAACTCTAACTCCTCCTAGAGCTTTAACTCTACAGACTCCAAACTCAGCCCAGATCTTCAGACTGATCTGAAGTTAGTTGCTATATCTTTTCTAACTGATCGGACTTACGGTTTTCATAAAAATGAAGATTAAAAATCATAAAAATCCCATAGACTTACATTGACGGAATGTTCAGATGGGCCAAGACTATTCAAACTCCAACTGTCAAAAATTCAAATCTAAACACACTGAAGCCCATTAGACTCAATCAGACTGCCCTTCTATGTACTATTTCTAACCCATTCAAACTCATTCAAACTCATCTATCTAACATTTCTAATCTATCTATCTATCTATCTATCTATCTATCTATCTATCTATCTATCTATCTATCTATCTATCTATCTATCTATTTCTATCTATCTATCTATCTATCTATCTATCTATCTATCTATCTATCTATCTATCTATCTATCTATAATCTGACTATTTCTATCTATCTATCTATCTATCTATCTATCTATCTATCTATCTATCTATCTATCTATCATTCACTCTATCTATCTATCTATCTATCTATCTATCTATCTATCTATCTATCTATCTATCTATCTATCTATCTATCTGAGATCTATCTATCTATCTATCTATCTATCTATCTATCTATTTCTATCTATCTATCTATCTATCTATCTATAATCTGACTATTTCTATCTATCTATCTATCTATCTATCTATCTATCTATCTATCTATCTATCTATATCTATCTGAGATCTATCTATCTATCTATCTATGTATCTATCTATCTATCTATCTATCTATCTATCTATCTATCTATCTATCTATCTATCTATCTATCTATCACTCACTCTATCTATCTATCTATCTATCTATCTATCTATCTATCTATCTATCTATCTATCTATCTATCTATCTATCCCAAACTTTTCAAACTTAAACTTTTTAAACTTCTTAAACTTTTTTAAACTTTTCAAACTTTTTAAAACTTTCTGGTCCGGCTTTCTCAAGCCAACTTAAAGTTTGTCTCGACAAACTTTTTTATCTAGTTACAATTAAAATAAATTCTTTCCATTTTGATACATTTTAAAATGCAATTTATTCCTTTGATGGTAAAGTTGAATTTTCAGCAGTCATTACTCCAGTTTCAGTGTCACTTTATCCTAATATTTGGTACTCAAGTAATAGTTCTTCTTATCAATGTTGAAAACCGTTGTGCTGCCTAATATTTTTGTGGAAACTGATACATTTTTTTTTCTCAGGATTGTTGTAACATTCTAAATGTCTTTACTGTCACTTTTGATCAATTTAATGCATCCTTGCTGAATGAAAGAAAAAAACTGACTGATTCCAGACTTTTAAATGCTATTGTATGTGTCCAAAATCCTTATGAATCATCATCCTAATACATCAGATTGAGAATGTGATGTAATTGGTGGGCTACCTGTGACGGTTCCTCTTGCTGTAGTCTTCATTTGACAGCGGGTCGAGGTCCGGCAGAGGAATGATGTAACCGCTGTCAGAGCTGAGTCTTTGTTCATCAAAGCCGCTCTCGCGGTCCTTCAGTTTGCCCTGGTTCTTGTAGAGCACACCCATGTATGCATCATCATTGTCAATGCACTGCACCCGAGTCACAGCGGGGTGATCGCTCTTCAGGAAGTCATGATTCACACGCTCATAGCACTGCACACCAAGAGAAATATAAATACATTATAAAAACTTAGAAATAATATTTAAGTATGTACTAATATTTAATACAAAAATTATATAAATAAAACCTAAAAGTTCAGCTGAGTATTACAGCATGTGCACTAACAATATAACAAACCAAAAATAGAAAAAGAGTTACGTGACAAAGATTGTAGCTGTAAATGAAACGTTAATCTCAAATTAAGCTTGCAATTCACTGTTCTAATACATTGTACTGAAGGAAATGATGGAGAAATTGAATCATTTCTGGTAGTTGTAAATAGCACTTCAACACCACCATAAACACTGCTCAACCCGAAGCTCTGCCCCATTTCTGCAAGCGTTCTGTGGTTGCTTGAGGGCTTACTGGCTCATTTGTGAACCGTATTTCCCACCACACCCCTGCCCAAGGTGCTATAACAGGAGCTAGTTATTCCCTGGGCCATACGACTCTGGGAAGCAGAGTTTTGAAGTACCACGTGTGGTATCTGTTTAATAGAGCAATTATGGCTAGCTGGTGGATGCTAACTGCATGCTCGTGGTCATTAGCACTGCGGGGTTTTGCCTTGCTGGGGCGTTAGCCAGCTGGAGTGCTGCTGTGCTAATCTTTGTTAGCGGTCTGGAAGTGTTGGCAATAGTGACATACACGTAGCCGAGGCCTCAAAGCCCAGATTGACACACTGCATTTAAGCTACAGGAAGTGGGAAGCCATTTCCACCATACTTTTATCTGGACTATTTATTAGGGCATGGCGGGATATTTTATTATAGTTTAGAAAATGTTTTCATTTTCTATTATAGTTTTCAATTTCAGTTTAGTTTCAAATAGATTGAATGGAGTACAAGTAGCATTTATTTCATTTTGTTCATTTCAATCTTTTTAAATGACTATTCTAAATGAAAATTTGATTTCAGAATAGTTTAATCTATTTAAGACGTATTTGTCCCTAAATTTCACAGTTTATTTATTTATTTATTTTTATTTTATTTTTGAAATAGCAGTCAGTTCCTGCCTATCCTAGAAGGAAATAATTACTACATCAGATTTTTAAAACGTTTTTGTCCACACTGTAGTGGACATTTATAGTTTTCAGTTTGTTTTTTTCCAAAACGATTATTTTTTGCTATTTAGAATATATTTTTACATGAAATAAAAATATATTAAAATACTTATATTAATTATATTAGAATTATAGCACAAATATTTTAGTGAGAGACATTTAAATAGTTTTAAATAAATGATTGTAATTTTTTTTTAATTATTGAGGTGTCTATTTAAAAATTGTTCACCCCTAAACAAGCTATGGTTGTTTTTTTGGAGGAGGTTCTTTTTGCCAAAATACATGAAACAGATGTTTTTGTGTAACAAATTAATTACTACATCAGATTTTTTAAAATTGTTTTTGTTCATATTGTAGTGCACATTTGCAGTTTCAGTCTTTATTTAGTTTTGTGCTGATTCCTGATTTTTTTTTTTAAATAAATATACATTAAAATACTTTTAATTATATTATAATTATAGCACAAACATTTCAGTAAGAGAAATTCAAATAGTTTTGGTAAATAATTGCATTTATATATATATTTTCCTGAAAAATAATTTCATCCCAAAGAAAACTGAAACCATTTGAGAGTGACAAACATAAAGAGAAAGAACAAAGAAACTTGAAATCATGTGTTCATGTTGTAGGCTTACCCTCTTATATCCTGAGGGCAGCAGAGAAGCCACTGTATCACTCAGGCTGTGGAAAGATGGTCTCTTCTCTGGTTCGCTGTTCCAACACTTCATCATAAGCTCATAGCTGCACATTGACAAACAACAACACACTGTTTAGAGATCTGCACCAATTAAAGCCAAGCACAGCAAAACAGTTATCCAGCCTTTGAGATGTAACATACACATTACTGGAAGCGTGCTCGGGTTTCGCCATTCGGTATCCACTCTTGATCTTGTTGTAGAAGCTGGAATCCACAACCATACCTGGATAAGGAGTCCCTCCTACAGAAACAACAGAAACACATCACATATGGTATTTTTGATAACTAAAATATGGAATAAATAAAATGTGTTGGAAACATTGTAAAGTTTGGAAATAAATGCTAAACAAATCTATGATGACATGAAACATACCAAGTGAGAAGATCTCCCATAATAAGATGCCATAAGACCAGACGTCACTGAGTGTAGTGTATAAGTTATCAAAGATACTCTCAGGGGCCATCCATTTTACTGGAAGGAAAGTCTGTGTGTAAGAGACAAAAAGACTAAAAGTATTAGAAGACGATTGTTCTAGCTCTTCTTTCCAAAGGTCATGTTAAAACACTGAAAATATCCATAATCTAAGACGAATAATCAAGAACACCACATTAGGACTAAGACAAGCACTCACACTTCCTTTGGAGACATAGTTGTTATCGTGCATGATGTCTCTGGCCAGTCCAAAGTCACAGATCTTCACTATCTTGCCTTGAGACAGCAGGACATTACGTGCAGCCAAGTCTCTGTGTACACACTGTGAGAAAAAGAGACAGAGAGAACTAAACGAGTGAGCATATGTTACAGAGACATTTGGTTCAGTTTTAGTGTGTTGTGTTATATAGAAAGATTATTTATTTGAGATATCTCTGGCTATTTGAAGTGGTAAAACATATTTATTTATCTTTTCTATTTCTCTCCACCCCAAGCTCAAATACTCCATCATCAATGCAAATCGTAAAACTTTATACTGTATATCATTTTGTATTATCATTAATATTAAGACATTTTAAACCACTTAGTAAACCAAATATCTACACAAATATTTACAAACGGCACACATAATGCATTATTTTATTTTATTCTTTATTTTATTTCTTTTTTTTCCTTAAATTATAAGTAGTTTAATAAATCTATTTTATTTTATTTTATTTCTGTCTAAAGTTTCATTAAAAAAATCTAAGAACCTTCTAGAATCTGTTTAAGTATGTGCTGGTTGGGAATCACAGCTTTAACTGTCTTTTCATGCTCTATTCCCTTTCCTCAGCTCAATCCCACCCTTGATTTTCTTCAAGGGTGGTCTGGAAGTCTACTTTTGTAAGATGAGATTTAGTAAACCCCCTGTTACCAAATTTTAAACACCAGAACTCTAATTAATACTTACTATAACATAACATGAAATGATAACATAATTTCCAATGCTTGGCCTCTGTCCTGAGAGTTTTTATTTTACCAAGGAAGTTCTGCAAACCCTCAATCCTATGAATTTTAACCATACAGCCACAGCACATACAGGCAACCATTTTCTCAAATATAGTAACCTGCCATCAGATCACCTCCTCCGCAAAGACTTCAAGAATCACTTTAATGTTATGTTTCAATGTTATGTCTAAACTGCAGAACTGTACATATAAGTGAGATCAAAAGTGGTTTGATGCAAATGTTTTTAGACAAAAACGACAGAAGCTGTTATCTTGCACAAACAAGATTTAACTTACGTTCTTAGAGGCCAAGAACTCCATCCCTCGAGCCACCTGATAGGTGAAACTGAGGAGGTCAACTGTCGTCAGGCCTTCATTGGTGTCATCTGAGAGAAGGTTCTCAGCTTCACTCTCTGTTGTTCACACAAAAACATTCTGAATTAGCATTGTATGCTGAAAATGATCTTGTGTGTGTGTGTGTGTGTGTGTGTGTGTAAAGTCTGAGGAATGGCAGGCAGATGTATGCATTAAGACGTTTGTGCTACAATTACCCTCTGTAATTGTAGGGTGCACAGACTGCAGTGACATGGGTGGACCTCTGCTATCACTAGCTAAACATCAGTGTGTGTGTGTGTGTGTGTGTGTGTGTGTCCTATAACCACCAGCCAAGCCAAACCAGACCACAGCATGCCAAACCAACTTGAGTATGTGCAGCAAGCGAGGGACAGACCGAAAAATAAAGTGCCGAAGGGAAAAATCAGGAGGATAAAGAATGAGAAAACAGGAAAAGGAATGAGGTGGAGATGTGATTTAAGGATAGTTCACCCCAAAATAAAAAATTCTGTCATAATTTCTTCACCTTTATTTCATTCCAAACCAAACATTTTCCATTAACCACGAGGAGAAAATAGTTTTTCATGCTCTTTTCAATGCAATTGCAATGCACTGGAGCTTTTGAATTGCAAATCTTGACATATTCTTTAGCTCTGCTTGACGAGAGTTCTTGATTCGAGAATGAATTATTCTTTAGAGTCAGACCTTTTCAATGAATGTTCCTGGATCAACATCTTTTGTTGATCCTGGATCAACATCTTTTGTTGATCGTGGATCAACATCTTTTGTTGATCCTGGATCAACATTACTGTCCAAAAATATAGACTTAATGCAATCCCTACCCCTAAACCTAACCCTACCCATAATTTATTCCTAAAATCAGTGTGAAATGATAGCTGATTAACAAGGGTGTAGAAGCACCTAACCCTGATCATAAGCCTAAAACAGATATTTCCTGAAAAGTTATCCCTCAATTCTGACTGGTTGATTGGAATGACGTTCCAGGATCAACAAAGATGTTGATCCAGGAACATGTTGTACTTAGTGAAATCACGCTCACCAATCCTGTACCATCTGTTCCTCATACAAAGCTATTGTATGGCTTGCAATAGAGCACACAAGTCTTAATTATACTTTTATGGTACTTTTGCATTCATTTTTAAAGCTTGAAAGCCTCATTGTAATTGGAAGGAAAAGAGCAACCAGCACATTCTTCAAAATATCTGCTTTTGTGTTCCACAGAAGAATGACAGTCATGCCGGTTTGGAATGATGTGAGGATGAGTAAATGATGACTGAATTTTTATTTTTGGCTATTTAAGAGAGTTGTCTCACCTTTGAACTGTCCGTGAGAGGGAGGATGGTCGTATTCCGTTCTCTGGATGGGGGAGTATTTTGAGGCTTCACTCATTTCCAGCATGGGGACGTATTGCATGGTGTCTGCCTGCTTCATATCCATATAATCACCTTTCCCCTCAAAAGACAGGATGACATAGCTGCACACACATAAATACAGAAATAGTAAGTCAAGAGATAAAATAATACTGTGTAAGGTCACTCTAGCCAAATTAAAACACTCACTATCTGTACTGTCAGTCATGCTAATGAATCATAAGATCGTTTTATAGTAGGTCATCAGAAAGATCTGATGTGTAAGTTTACTCAATTAGACTGAAATCCTGACAATATCAATCTTCAATCAGATTAAAGCGCAAGATAGAAATTTCATAACATCATGTTTTGACCTTAAATTGCATTTTTATGATTCACTCATTTTAATGAATTCAGATCTTTTGTGTGGGTGTGCGTGTTGACTGACCTCCTGCTACTCTCATCGGCTGGGTTGATGCCAAAGATGTCTAGATCTTTCTTGCCCTTTTCTGTGTGGTGGCTGAGAAACCCATCTCTGTTCTTATGCAGATAATTCACCAGGTCTCCATAGAAACAATACTCTGTGATAATGTAGATTGGTCCTGAGAGACAAAAAGAGAAAGAGTGAGAGCAGTGTTAATAAAACTGGTCTAATCTTATCAGAGACTCGTAAAATGTCTAAAAGCAGGAGGCTAAAATTCTACATTGTACTTAACTCTGCCTGTTAAAACGCCACACTATAAACACCCACGAACCAAGAAGACACCACCCTAGTGACCAAGTGTTTGTGTTGGTTATCTGTGTGTTTGTGCATTTTCACCTGATTTGGTGCACGCTCCCAGAAGGTTGACAATGTTTAGGTGAGGGCCCAGGTGGGTCATAATTTTCAGCTCTGACATCAAAGCCTGTTTCTCACTGGAACGTGCTGTTGCTGAGGAAGCAATCATATTAACCAGTTAAATACACTCTTAAAAATAAAGCTTCCAAAAGGAGGTATTCACAAAGATGCCAAAGAAGAACCATTTTGAGTTCCTCAAAGCACCTTTCATTGAGCAGTTCTTAAAAAAACATTCTTATATTTGAATAATCTAAAGAACCTCAGCCACCACACATTTTTTACATGCAACTACTAGTTAAACTTCAGTTAACTCACGTTTAAGCATTTTCACAGCCACTTTCATCACAGGTTGAGAACGACTGAGTCCGTAAGCAGTGCCTTCCACCACTTTCCCAAATGCTCCTGAGCCCAGGACACGACCTGCAACACACACACATAGACACAAATTTTAACTCATTTGCATAGCCAGAGGATGCCACTGAAACATTATCTAGTCTAAAAAAGCATGCAAACTCCAATCGCTTTCTGTAACTTTCAGTATTACCACAGTGGTTTCCTGTTAGTAAAAGATCATTTTGGATGTTTGAGTCAAAGACCTCAATCAGTCTGTACAGTCACCACACTAAGCTCCTAAATAAGATCTATGCAGTAGATTGTGATGATGTCTATTAGGACAGGCTAACAAGACGACCACAATCTCATCAAGTACATGACCACAACAAAGTGTCACTTAAAGATGGTTGAACCACATCGAATCCACAGGACAGGATCATGGTTGACTGATTCACTACAAATGTGACTCACCCAGTACAAGTGAATCCCGAGGGAACTCCCAGCGGGAGTCATATGGAAGCTGCATGGGGTCGACATAGATGTACTCGTGACCGTCCGGACTGACCGATTCAATCACACGCCATCTGATCTCATAACGTGGTTTCTGTAAAGAGGTTCACAAGGAGAGATTGATTCTCATGTGGTTAGTAACAGAGCTTTCGGATACTGGAGGATGGTCAGGCTGTTCCACACTCAGGCTGAGAGGGGAGAAGTGTCATTCACACACAAGCAATATGACAGATGTTCAATTGACAGTCTCATTTCAGCCCTCACAGATGCTAACATGACTGTGCTGATGCATTATGTCTATTCATGCCTCAAATGTTTATGAGTGTCTACAAGACTGAATGTGAAAGAGTGAATTTGGTGATTTGTGAATTTGTGTGTGAGTGAGTAAATGGCTGAGTAGATAAAAGAATGAGTGAGTGAGTGAGTGAGTGATTAAATTGGTGAGTGAATGAGTGTATCAATGAATAAAGTTACTGAGTGAAAGGGTGAATAAGTCAATGAGTAAAATATCACAGCCTTTCCTGTAGCTCAAATAGTAGAGCATGGTGCTAGCAATGCCAAGATCATGGGTTCGAATTCCCAGGGAAAGCAAGAGCTGATAAAATGTAAAAAACTGTAACTTGAATGCAATGTCGCTTTGTATAAAAGCGTCTGCTAAATGTAAAATTAAACAAAATAAAAAATTTATGAGTAAATCAGACACTGCGCAAAAGTTTGGTAAGATTCATAATGTTTTTTAAAAAAAAAGGTCTTATGTTCACCAAGGCTGTATTTATTTGATCAAAAATACTGTAAAAACAGTAATATTGTGAAATATTACAATCTAAAATAACTTTTCTTATTTAATATATTTCAAAATGTAATTTATTTCTGTATTTTTGTATTTCTGTATTTTAATTTTTTTTATTTCAGCAGCCATTTCTCCAGTCTTCAGTGTCCTTCAGAAATCATTTGGTGCTTAAGAAACAGTTCATATTATTATCAGTGCTGAAAACAGTTGCGCTGCTTCATATTTATTTTTTTTTAGAAAAAAATGTAATTCAGGAATCTTTAAGGAAAAGAACAGCATTTATTTGGAATAGAAATTTTGTCACATTATAAATGTATTCACTGTCACTTTCGATCAATTTAATGAATCCTTGCTGAATAAAAGTATTCAGTTCTTAGAAAAAATCTTACTGACCCCAAACTTTTGATAAGCATGGATAAATGAACAAGCGTTTAAATGGGTGAGCAAGTTATTGAGTAAATGTGAACGAGTAAATGGGTAAGTGAGCAAATGGTTGAATGGGCGAGTGAATAAATAAATGTGAGTGAGTGAGTGAGTGAGTGAGTGAGTGAGTGAGTGAGTGTGTGAATGTGTGACTGAGTGAGTGAAAGAGTGTTTGAGTGATTGAGTGATTGAGTGAGTGAGTGATTGAGTGAAAGAGTGTGTGTGAGTGATTGAGTGAGAGTGAGTGAGTGAGTGTGTGAATGTGTGATTGAGTGAGTGAAAGAGTCTGAGTGATTGAGTGAGTGAGTGAGTGAAAGAGTGTGTGAGTGATTGAGTGAGTGAGTGATTGAGTAAGTGAAAGAGTGTCTGAGTGATTGTGTGAGTGAGTGAAAGAGTGTGTGAGTGATTGAGTGAATGAGAGTAAGTGAAAAATTGTGTGAAAGAGTGTGAGTGAGTGAGTGAGTGAAAGAGTGTGTGAGTGATTGATTGAGTGAGTGAGTGAATAAAAGAGTGTCTGTGATGAGTTACTAAATGAGTAAATGTGTGACAGAATGAGAAAATTGCTAAATAAATGAGTGAATGAATGAGTCCATGTAAATGAGTGAGTGAATGAGAGTAACTGAGTCAATGTATATGAGTGAGTGAGTGAATGAGTGAGTGAGTGAGTGGATGAATGAGTGAGTACCTGTTTCCAGATAATGACCAGCACAATGAGTGAGATGATGACAATGACCAGCAGCACCAGAACAGCAGCAGCCACAGTGAGCTCCGAGTGCGGACCTGAACACACCAGCAGCAGCAGCAATGAGGAAGAGGAGAGTGGAGATATGGAAAGATATGGTACAAAACTAAACTCTGACAACTGCCAAAACAAAACTTTTCTTCAAAACCCCTGCCAACAGAAACTAGTGCAAACACATATGGATTTGTTTCTAAAGACCATGGACGGTCCACCTGAGGAATTTATCACAGGAAAAAAGACGTGGGGAGCCTGACAAGACAGGCATGGCTTACAAAATGAGGCTAACAGATGTAAAGACAACTAAAGTAGCATTTGCTGAATTTAAAGAACCATGATGAACAGATAATCACACACAAACACATAAATACAGAAATGTTTCCTTACAATGACTGAAATCTCAACAAACAAAACTTAGCCTCAGTGCAGATCTCCTGCCAACAATTCATCCCTAAATAAACTGTACACCTGTGATTCAAATTAGTTTCAAATCAGCTTGAAACTTTGTTTACTTTGTCTACCCCCAAAAAAACAGTGACAATATAGAGATTCAGAGTGCTTCAAATGAATGGACTGGTCAACTTAGTTGCTCTTACGAGACAAACACAGGCCTCTTACCATTTGACACGAGTTTAACCTCTCGTGAAACAGCGCCCATGTCATTCCTGGCCAGGCAGCGCACAACAGTTGTGCTCTCAAGATGGTGGAAAATGATGTGACTCTCAATGTTGTTGTCCACATCCATTTGCAGTTCCACTGTGATGTCCGTTGAGTTGATCGGAAGTGGCATCCACTGGGAGGAATCGTTGGCACAGCTGGTGGAAGAAAGAAAAGTAAAGTATGTCATTATGGTGACTTAAACTTTAATCTCTAGGGATGAGACTGTGTCATCTAATTTGGACTGCTTTTATAGAAGGAAAGGGTGAGAAATGAGGACTGAATAAAGGAAGACAGAAATATAGAGACAATTCCTGTTGGGTAGCAGAGTGAAACAAAAAAGAAGAATGCTTACGGTTTAATGTTTTTGCAGATATACCAGTCCACGTCAGGGGCGGGGGAGCCGCCAGCAGTGCACACCACTTCCTGACCTGCAGCAGAGCCATGGTGGATATCCATCAGGTCCACAATCACAGGGGGAACTGTAAGAGGAGAAACAATTTTTTTTTAAATAAATGCTCTGATCTTTTGAACTTTCTATTCATCAAAAAACCTGGAAAAACGCATCATAGCTTCCACAAAAATATTAAGCAGCACAACTGTTTTCATCACTGATAATATTAAGAAATGTTTCTTCAGCACCAAATCAGCATATTAGAATGATTTCTGAAGGAACATGTGACACTGAAGACTGAACTAATGAATGCTGAAAATTCAGATTTTAGTAATAAATGTAATAAATTACATTTTACTTTTATGTAGTAAATTACATTTTCAAATAAATCAGATTATGAAATAGTTATTTTAAATTGTAATAATAGTTCACAGTGGTTCACTGTATTTTAATAAAATAAATGCAGCTTTAATTGGCTTCTTTCATCTAAAAAAACATCTTACTGACCCAAAACTTTTTGAGCAGTAGTTTATTTTATATGCATCAGACATTTCCTTAATATATAAAAATATAAATATGTTTTATATTCTTCATGGGTTTTCTTTATGTTTTCTTTACAAACTATATAACATACCAAAAATAATTTATTTCTTTTTTTATTTGAAACTATATAGTGCAACACGTTCAACTATAATGTAAAATTTGACTTCATACACATACTTTTGTTACAAAATGATGCAAAACATTATTGATTTGAATTTAATATATTATGTATCATATAACCTTATTTTTGAACCT
Organism: Spinibarbus caldwelli; assembly: GCA_039654775.1. Classification (NCBI taxonomy): domain Eukaryota; kingdom Metazoa; phylum Chordata; class Actinopteri; order Cypriniformes; family Cyprinidae; genus Spinibarbus; species Spinibarbus caldwelli. Next base: position 15,005,911 of record CM077241.1, read on the forward strand.
TTAATTGTGATTTAAAAGTTTGTTTCATGTGAAAATCTCTTGATTTTATCAGTCAAATTCAAATGTTAAGAAAAACATTAACTTTTTTTACATAGTTAAGTACTATATAATGTGAAAACTTGAGTACCATTTTGAAACAGTACGCTTTAACTTGGTGTAATTATTTTCAGTATTTTCTACTCTCCTGGTTAGGACAAATACAGTACATAATAAAACCAACACTTATACTGTAAGCACATGTGGCTACACATTGCTTGACAAAGATCCTCCAGTTGACAACAAGAAAAACATAAACAAATGTATGTAAAGAGGGGTTAAGAAAGATATAGTGGTGCACCGAGATAAACAAACATGAAGCAGAGGCAAAAGCAAACACATGCAAATGTAGGTAAACAAAAGTGTGACAAAAAAAACCTGCAGCTACAGAAAAAAGAAAAGGTCCCACCTTTAACCTGAAGGTAGAAACTGTTGCTGGTAGTCTGGCTGCCTGTTTCTGCCCTGATGGTATAGTTCCCACTGTCCTCCGCTTTAGCCCTGATCAGGGTCAACACTCCCTGGTAACTGAGCAAACAACACAACAGCTTTAACTCAACACTTTTAAAAAGGACACTGATGTGATGCAAGTTTTTCTTTTTAAACACAAAAAAATGCTATGTGATATTTAAAAAATGGTGAATATGTTAAGGCAGAGCTTTTTTAGTCACCTGGTCTCGTTGATTTTTAGGAGGTTGGTGATGATCTCTGCAGCAACGTCTCCCAGGACCGATCCGTCCTTTAACCATGTTACTTTGGGGGTGGGGAAAGACTGGATGTCCACCCTGAACTCTCGCACCTCATCCAGCCTAGTAGTCTCCACTGGACCAATCACTGGATTTATGTTCACAAACTCATGATCTGCACACAAAAACCATAAGAGCAGATTAGGAATGCAACTGAATCACAGTGAGAATGTAATCATGTGTGAATTTGCCATACACATTGAAATTCATGTGTATCTATGTGAGTGTATGTGATCACTGTACCATAGACTGTAATAGTAAGCTCTTTGGTTTGACTCTCATTGCTCTTAACGTCGGTGATGGAGCAAGCATAGACACCGCTGTCTTTCGGTGAGGCATTAGTCACTGTCAGAGTATAATGGATCTCAAGATCTTGCTTATTCTCCTTTACGGTCTTTACTCCTCGACCCGCCTAAGAGAGAATGACAGAGGAAACATACAAATATATTTAAAATAGATTTATTTTTAATTAGTTTAACATTGATTTTGAGGGAAGGTGACATAAATGTTTTCTTTTTATTCTGTTTCTGTCTCACCATTTTCCCTGGGTATTTCCAGTGGTCCTCTAGTATCTCACTGTTTCTGGCCACACAGTCAACAGTGATGGTCTCACCCACCAGCAGAGCTTTCTTCTCTGCTCGCAGCTCAACTTGCACATCAAACCCTCCTGAGAGAAAATACAATGAATGCATGTTAAGTTGGATTAATGCATAGCAGGGGAATTATTCAAATTCATTCTTTCATGAAACACGGTGCAAAAATAATACATCTATAACATGTCTTTACAAGACCAACACATTACACACATTACAGTAGGCATATGAAATAACACAATGCTGCAGACAACAGGTAAATGCCATTATCGCTGTTTTCCCTGTTTGTGGACTTACATGGTTTTTTAAAAATGCCGGGTAGCCGGTGTTTTGTATGCGTTTGGCCAATCAGCATACACTTACGTCACTGGTAGTGCCTATAGAACTGTTTTAGACCCTATTCTAAAGTAGGAGCTAAATTAGTTCCCCCAAATGGAGTTCCTAGAACTAAATACGTTCCTACTTCCTGCGGTGCAAACATGCCAGAAAGCGGGAACTTCCTCCAATAGTTCTAGGAACTATGAAAAGGTTCCTCCGGTGAAAAAACGCTTAATCAAACTCGTTCTCACCTGTCCAGCCATGAACGATGTACTCTATGCTGTCATGCGTCTGTCCATTAGTGAGGGCCCTGCAGACATACGTCCCAGCGCTGAAGATGCCAATGAATCCTCTCTTGCTGTCATAGACACTGGGCAGAACCTGATTGGTCTCAATGTGAATCAGAGAGACGCTGGTGCTGGGATCTGTCACACGACAGGGAATCTCCATTTCATCGTGACTCGTCATCACATGGTTTTCAAAAGGGGCCATGGATGGCACAAACGGCGTTTCTGGATCTGCGTGTGTTGTTGGAAAGAAATTCAATATAAGGGCTTCATACTAACTATATAGTATATAGTTTTTTAAAACTGTGTCAATCCGGCTTGTGCAAAAGGACAAATCAGTGCCTACTGTACCTGGCACATAAATATAGATGGAGGTCTCCTCAGTGATGTTGCTGGAGTCATAGTAGCAGATGTAATTTCCTGTGTGGGCGGCCGTCGCATTGCCAACAGTCACAGTGGAGATGAAGAGTCCTTTCTTTTCAGTGTCGAGCTGATCGTGGAGATAAACAGGGCTGTACCAGGAGAGCTCGGCCTGACCTCGACATGTGAGTCGGAAAGTGGAGTGGAGAGACACCTCCATGCTGTCCCTCTGGGGCCACATAACTGGAGCCAGCACTGACTGTGGCAGCTCTGGGTACATGGCTGATCATGACATGAACAAGTATTTGAATTTCTCATACACGCATATATACCGCAGCTTTATATTTGAGTTTCTGAATCATTGCGGGCACTTCATACATTTTGCTGATTGATATAATTATACCTTCAACTAGCAGTTTGAATGAAAATGTTGAAGTCCTGGAACCAGTGGACGCAACAATCTCATAGATGCCACTGTCCTCCTCTATGGGGTGGCGGAGAACCAGAATATTCTCATACCTTTGTAAGAAAAAGACATAATCATTACAATTATTTCAGTGGTATTATGGAACTGGTGACACTTATAATAAGGTTCAGATTGTTAATAGTGGTTAATGCAATAATTAGCATGAACTAACAATACTTAGTTCATGATAGCTCTACTTTATGACCAAAATACGACAATATTTTTTACAGCATTTATGAATCTAGGTCAATGTTAATTTATATATATATATATATATATATATATATATAAGTTGAATGAATATTTAAAAATTAACATTAACCTAAATAAACAATTAAATGTTTGTGTTTTTATTTTATTTTATTTTACTTATTTATTTGGGTATTCATTCAAGTAAATTACCATTAAAACATATGTTAAATCGTATTGAAGAAATATATCAGTACATTATGATACACTGTATTTTATAGAAATATTACCAGTAATAGAAATTATGAGATTAAACATTACTATTTTCAACAGAAAGACATGTCTATTTTATGAACAGATTTGTGAAATTCTACCTGAGGCCTTCCAGATGAGTGGTCTTGGTGGAGATGTAGCTGTCATCCAGCTGAAGGCCATCTTTAAACCACCTGACCTTTGGCTCAGGGTCAGCATCAATGTAAATAGTGAACTCTTTTTCCTCTAGAAGCGACACAGCCTCCACTGGCCCAATTCCGTTAGATACTACTTCCACAAAAGAGCTCTCTAAAGGTCAGAAGAAAGAAAGAAAGAAAGAAAGAAAGAAAGAAAGAAAGAAAGAAAGAAAGAAAGAAAGAAAGAAAGAAAGAAAGAAAGAAAGAGAACACTGATTGATTGTCTACTCCACATCTGTTCAGCCCATCTCCATTTACTGGTTTTAATGGTGATAGCAGAGGTGTGTTGAGTCTAAGTGAGAAAGAGAAGTGCACACCATGGACTGTAATTCCCAGGATGAGAGACTTGGTTTGTCCAGTTAATTGGTTGGTTACAGCACACTGATAGCGTCCAGTGTCTGCCACAGAGGCTTTCGGGATGTTGAGGATGTACTGAACCTTGTCTGGGAAAGTTAACTTCATTGGAACAGCATCTCTGGCCTGAATAGTGTAATAATAAGGAGAGAAAAATAAAAAGCATTATTATACACATTGTGTTTATTATAGATACATATGTGGAATGATAAGCACAACATTTCTTTCTTTTTTTAAAATTCTATTTCATAAACTCCATTTTTCTTTGCAAAGATGTACATTAGTGTCTGAAACACATGTCTATGTCTATGTCCATATTTCAGTGCAGCCTACTGGAGATAAATAAGCTCTACACGAGTCTTTTAAAGGGCTGTACTCATCACAAACAATCCCAGCAGAACCAAAAAAGGCTCCGGTCCCGACAAGGACTTGGAGCATCTCTACACAATTCCACGCTGCTTTCAAAAACCGAGGACTCTTATCTTTTAAGATAATGCTTCTGACAGACTCATTTAAAACAAACATGGATGGTGAGCTGCATGATGCATTCAAACTCACGGAAATATAAGCACATCTTTCCACCAAACACACACAAAAACAACTAACTAACTAACTAACTAACTGTTTTTTTCCACAACCAAATAAACACATCATCAAATATACACAAAAATGACATCAACTAACACTAATTATAACTAACTAACCAACCAACTTACTAACTAACTAGCATCTTTTGATCTTCCTAACACTACTTACCAATATCTTTGATTTAGAACTTACAATCATCATCAAATAAGCAACAATATCAACTAACTGACAAACATCTTTTGACTTGGAATTCATATTTACAAATGCACAAAATCAAAAAAACAAAAAACAAAACAAAAAAAACAACAAAAAACAAAAAACAAAACAAAACAAAACAAAACAAAACAAAACAAAACTAACTAACATCTTTGGAGTTTGAATTTGATTTGGTTCATCAACCATACAAAAACTACTTCAGCTAACTCTCTAACTAAATATTTTCTTAACACAACTTACTAATATCTTTTGATTTGGAACTTACAATCATCATCAAATACACAACAATTTCAATTAATTAACAAACATCTTTTGATTTGGAATTCATATTTACAAATGCACAAAAAAACAAAATCAAAACAAACAACAACACCACAAAAAAAATGAACTAACCTATTAGCATCTTTTGATTTGAAACTCACATTGTTCATCAACCATACAAAAACCAAATATCTAATAGCTAATATCTAACAGCTAACATCTAACTATCTTCCTAACACAACCATTACATCAACTAAAAATAACTACCTAACTAACTAACAAACTGACTTAATAATATCTTTTAATTCGGAATTTACAATCATCATCAAATAAACAACAATTTCAACTAACTAACAAACATCTTTTGATTTGGAATTTACATAATTTATCAAACTCACACACACACTCACACACACACGCACGCACACACACACTCACACACACACACGCACACACACACACACACACACACACACACACACACACACACACACACACACACACACACACACAAATACTAACTAAAACTATCTACCAGGCATCTTTTATTTAGGAAAAACCCTTCATTAAACATGTTAATACAAACAGACCTCAGTGGTCTTGTGAATCCCGAACACATGTGGATTCACAAGACCACAGAGGGCTCACAGAGGTGAGAAACGCACATCTGTCTTCAACACTCACAGGACATTCGGGTCATAGGTCAAAGTACATAGTAAATTAGTGTCACTCCTTTCCTTTGAGGTTTCTACCTTAACTTTTGTAAATTTTTGCATTTCCCTCCAACCAACTATACGAGAGAATACTGCCCTAGAATATGCCTCTGCATCACACCAGAATCTTCAGATATGGAGTTCAAATAAATTTGTTTTGTTTATATTAGTTAAGTACAAAACAGAGAGGGAAAAAACGAAACAGAAAACATATGAGAGTCTTGCCTGTTTTTGGGGATGCAGCCACTGCTGGTGGAAAGCCTTCCCGGGAGGCGTCTCACAGGTAAGATTGACAGCATCCCCCTCTTTCATATCCTCCATACTGGCACTCAGCTTAATGTTGAAGCTCTTCTCTTCATCATTATCGTCACTGGCATCTTCAATACAATACAAATCATTCAAAACATGAACCATGCTGCAGTTAAACTCATTTTGCTTAGTCTTCTGATAATATTAAAAACATGTCTGAGTGAAATCAGGGCCAGTTGTTTTATGCAAGTCCAAAATAAATGCAGATCCACCCAATCACTCTTTTTTTCTCTTGCTTAATGTTTAAGCTGTCCTTCAACAGGCTCTAAATGTTCTTCTCATGAGTAACTTGCAGAGTATGATGAATATGAAGCAAGTGTGCGTCAGATCTCACACCTGCAGCCCACCCCAACTCAAAATGTCATCAGTCTTTGCTGACAACAATTTGTCATCTCCCTTGGTGCTCATGTAATGTCAGAGCTATGACCTAATATTTCAATTTTCTTTGTCAAAATCAAAAAACAATTCATTATACTGTTTGAAATTTTACTAAAACCCTCTAAATGTTTAATTATTTATGGTGCATGACTTACCCGTGTCATTTGTTACATTATAAACGATGCTCTGCACCACTTTGCCATTCACGCTCGTCTCGCAAACATAGTGACCTGGTGGTAATACACCGAAAAAGCCGATTTTGTGGTCGTAAAGCACAGAAACTTCATCCCCACTCTGCAGGTTTCTGAGAATCACTTGAGAATGTGGGTTTGTAGTGCGGCAGGGGATAGTTGTGCCCATCTCATCTGTCTCAACAGCAGGTTCAGACACGAATGGAACCTCAGGATCTGTGGAACAAGAGGTGAGAGTCCGATTTACAAATACAAAATGTACTAAGTATTTTATATACATATTTAGTAGTCCTGAACAATAATGTACCTAGAACAAAAATGTAGATATCCATATCTTTTTCAGGTTGATCTTTATACAAACAGGTGTAGTATCCTGTGTTAGAGGCCTCAGCATCAGTGATCACCAAAGTACTGTGATTAAATCCGGACAGCACTTCAATGTTGGGCAGTAACGGCTCCATCCATGTCACTCTCCTCTCTCCAGAGCAAGTGATGGTGAACTCAGAATGAGGTTTGAGAATAAATTCCTTGTGATCTGAATTAATAACCGGCCAAGGTTTTGAAACATCTGCAAGGAAATATTTAACGTATTTGATTAATTATAGCTTATACCTTTAAATAACAGCAGTACATATTAGTAAATTAATTAAAATAAATAAATACTATAAAAAACTGTAAAAAACGCAAAGCAAATTTTTCACATTAACATTTTTCTCCATTTTTAAAATCCACATACCTAAAAATACCCCTTGTAAGACAATCCCCAAAACGAGATGTGTCTCCAGGAACCCCATGGTCACTTAGATCGTGCTCAGCTGAAAGGGGAGAAAATATTAAAATCTATTAAAAAAAAAAAAAAAAAAAAAATTGACAGAAAATGGAAATAACAAAGAAAAAAAAAAATACAAGCTTGTAAAACGTGTTAGTTCTGGGTTGTACTGTATTGATCTCTTGTGGTTAATCCAGTATAAAGATGAACCTCTATTCAGTAATAGCTCGCGTAGCCTAGGGAGACCATTGAATAAACGGCAGCAGAAAGGTTTGGAAAGGTTCAGTGCCAAGACATAAAAGGTCTTTAAAGAATCTGGATGCGGTTCACTCAGTAAACTGACGCCAGACTCTTTGTCGGCGGAGCGCGTGGACAGTTCGGTTCAGCTTTGTTTGACCAGCAGGTGGAGACACAGTACGCATTTTCCAGAAGAGACCACCGCAGCGAGCAGAATCAACGGATACGAGTTTTCAATGTTCCACATGTAGAAAATATGGTGTTTTCTTACTACATTTGTACAGCTGTTACTTTTTAAATCATGAAACATACGTATAAAGCAAAATATAAGCTAGCCTATAACAGCAGCTCACATGGACACATAGCTGTAGGCCTTTAAAGATTACTGCGCCTGTCTGTACTTAATATGATTATTTATATATATATATATATATATATATATATATATATATATATATATATATATATATATATGCGAGCATTATGTGAGAATAACTGTTTCCTTTATTTTAAATCTACATTTTTTCTCGGTATAAATTAATATGTTAAGTTAAATTTGGTCAGCTGAATTTAAATTGGTATTTAATCTTTTTCTGAACGTTGAGACTACAGTGCGTAAATCAGATTACAGTCCTGAAGCAGACATTGTTGAATTCTGTCTTTGTTACTTTTGATTTCAAAAGTCTCATCACTGGTTTAAGCTCTTGTTTTGACAATTTTCTAATCAGACATTCCGCGCGCGCGTGTTTTATCTCTGTCTGTCTGATCCTCAGACCCCTGGGTTCCATCAGCGCTTCAGCAGACAGTCAATGCCACTTAATTTGAAGTGGTCAGCTCTGTTAAAACTCCTGAAGAAATGCAGCAATTATTTAGTCCTCTTTAAAAAAAAATGATAATAATAAAAATAAAAATATAATTAAATAAATCAAATCAAGGTAAATAACTGATGAAATCATGTCCAGTTATTTTGTAAGATAAGTGGTTCCGCAAGGTCTACTTCAAAGTGAAGTGGGAAAAAAAAAAAAAAAAACTCTTTTTATAGCCCAGAGAAGACTGAAGCTCTGCCGTTTGCTCATCTCAGCCCTCTCAAGCTAATTATCCTTGGTGAATCCGGGGGTGTTGAGTAAGACTGTAATTAGTCGACCCCTTTCTGTGCCGCAATTAGGGAATCCATTGGAGTGCCTTGGGAATCAATTGTGGAATGGCAGACGGGTGCGCTTTTGGGACCGCTCATCTGTCCAGCGGTGACTTGAGCGCAAATTCGGCCCGCACTTTTCTCCGCGCACCCCCATCGTGAGGCGCCCACACACAGATGCGCAACTGACTGCCAAACACAACCGATCTGCTGCGCTTGACACTTTCGGGCAACAGCTGAGCGAGGGGTGCCCTCCAACACCCAGTTACTTCACGCGTAAAAGCGATTTCCATGGGAATAAAAGAAAGCGGTCTAAAGATAGTCTGTTGAGGTAAAGTTACTAAGTACAGCTGTAGTCGCTGCAGAGAAAAAGAAAAGGAAGAAAAAACATAATTTTCTTTAATTTCATCCAGTTTCAGCCTTGTTTTAGTCAAAGCAAAGCAACACGGTCTTCTTGATCCTTGGTAAATAGTACCTAAATTGCATTAAGTTGATCCAGATGTGAGAGAAGTCCCCCATTCATGCAGATTCATCATCGACTCGGACTTCAGCGCAGAAGGCAGCAAAGAAGTTTTCTAAACTCCTCAATCGTGCTTCGACTCCATCGCTCCGCAATAAACAAGTCTCCATTCCGCAGACTAATCCAACGAATGGTATTCCAGTATGGTTATGGGCATCCCATTCAAATTTTGATGGGTAAACAAGTCTCCAGATCTAGTCCGAAATGTGTTTGCCATTAGATGCCAGTACTGCGCCTCTCCACGGGCTGAGACACCCCCAGCTGCGCGCCTGCGGCTCCAACTGAGATCCAGCACAACGAGGCTTTGACTTTACTGGTGATAATGCGATTCCTTTGGGGGGGAAAAAATCTATAATCCTGCTAGATGCAAAAGTGTCCAGAATCAAAGTTGAAAAATCCGTTACTTTTTTCTGAGATGAAAACGAATGATTGACGTGTCCATTGTGAGCTTTGATGAAAAAATATTAAAATCCCGTATCACTTAAAAGTAAAACAATTTAGCGAGTTGATACAGGGCCAAATTGTATTTTTTCTTTCTTTTCTTTGTCGTCTCAGAAACAGAGAAAACGAATTAATTAAAAAAATGCAATTGTTAAAAAAGAAATAAAAGAACATCTTTAATTAGTCTAATCCTGAATAAGTGCAATTATGCTCAGAGGTTCAAATGTTTTTGAACGTCTGAGGGAAACTCTGCATGAAAGAAAGTACAAAAGAAACTAATTAAACTAATTTAAACATACAATACCTTTTTTAATCCCTTTTGGTTGTTCCCTTTGATAAAAGAACAGCCAAAATGAATGGCAAAGCTCTTGTAAAATACTCTAATCAACCCAAGGGTCCTCAGTTGTAAAGCAGTAGTAATCCTTTCCCTTGTGCTGCGCTCCTCCGTCCTGCTCCACGGCCACTCACACAAATGCGACTCTGCAACAGCAACCTGTAATTGATTCAATGTAACAGTCCATCCTTCCCAGAGAACTAATCATCTGGCTCAAAGTAAATAACTCTCAGGAAACGGTCCCTCCTCTCTCCCTCTGCCCCAGGCGTCCTTTCAAAGTAAGAGTCCGTGTTTTCACACTGCAGCTCCGAAGAGGAGTCAGATTTCTCCGTGCTCTGCAGTTCTGAAGGAGGTGCATGAAAAGAGGTTGCAGGGAAGAAAAGGACCATATGTTTTTTGTAAGTCCAAGAGGGGCCCTTCTGGAATAAAGGGATCTTTTTGTGGGGACAATGAAGTCAAGTGACCCATTAAAAGTGTTTTTATAGAGGCTTAGGTAGGAAAGAAATCAAAGAATTGGGAATGCACAATTACATTCAGTTACTCGATTAACCTTGTCATCACGCTCCATTCTTCACGTTCAGCTTTAAGTTGATTGCGCCTTTCAGTTGTGGTTGTTGCTGCTGCAGCAGCTATTTGAACCTTCTTTTATGCATATTCATTTAAGATGACATTCATTTGTGGTTCTCGTGTCATTTCTGCAAGGACGTTCAACTTTTTCGTTTATTCAGTCTTCATTTCTAATCTTACGCTAATATAGACTATATAAAACAAAATGTAATTAATGCCTGAGATTCTCAGATAATAAACTTTATTTCTGTGTGTGTGAAGAGTGCAGTGTGGTTGTGAAATGGTTCATTCAGTAGAGAAATTGCAAAATTGGGGGGTCTATCAAAAACACGTGCTGACGCATGCAAGGGGGCGCTCTAACATAAGAAACAAATTCGATCGTTCTCGGGCTCTCTCCCTGTATATAATTTATTATAGCCTACTTTTAAATAAACGTTTAAATAGCATCTAAGACATTATCACTCGTGAAACTTTATATAGGGTTCATTTGTATTCGATATCTGAAAGTTGTGGAAAACTCCCTCAAAGTCAGAGTTGCCACCACCTCTTCTCCTGTTTTTGCCATTCAGCTTTTCGTTAAGACATACCAAACTGAGATAATGGCTCATTATGAATTAGTACTCTACGTGTCCCTGCACACGGTGATTCACCGCTCTGTGCAGATCACTGACCCGGTATGTAGTGAGTGAAGCCCCGGGGCAGGCTTGGCCCCCCTCTAGCCCTCTCCGTTCTTCCTGCAGCCGATCCAGAGGAGCCCGCCTTGCAGCTCACCCTCGCAGAGAAACACACATCTCCAGTTGCTCAGCACAATTATTTCCACATGTTCCTGCCGCCCGGCCACTCAAAAGAACAGAGTCCCTTGTTCTGGAAACAAAAGACTCTAAACTCTGAGACTAAAACTGAAGCTTTCAGAAACAGCGCGGGATACCTTGAACGGTGCTTTAGTTTGGAATCGTTTAAATGCATTGAAGTGAGCAAAAGATTGGCAACCAATACGCGCAGTTACGCGGGTCTAATTCGACTGGCTAGTTCGTTATTGTTTGCTTAAGATTTCTGCATTAAAAATATTTTCATTTACGAGCTTATGCAGACATGTAAACTACACCAAACGGAGGTATGTGATAATGAGAATATTCTGAATCACTGTATATGGTCAACACAGCTTAAGTCCGTCTATGCACTTTTCAACCAACCGTAAAAACAGTAAAAATATCTGCAGTTCATTTTTTCAGCTTTCTGATTGTGCTGTAATTTTTATTTAACAAAAATATTTCATACAGATTGTCATTTTTATTTAATACAATTCAGGATAATGTTAAATATTCCGCATTCAGCAATAAGTGACTGTTCGTTCGGAACGAATGCGCGAGCGGGAGGGAGAATCTGTCTCAGCTACGGGACACCATGACTGTAGTCTATCTCCTCTCAGTATGTCTGACGCCAAGATGAATAAACCGTTTTCACAGGAACAGGCACATTCAGCGATAGTCTTATCTTTAATTTCTGAATGAAGAGAAATGCGGTGTGAGTTTTTAAGTCTAGTCTCTCTTCAGAGAGATATAACCACATGGTGGCGTGTATGTCCATCGGTGGGACAACCTGCATCCATCTCTCTCCTGTTATTAGCTTCTGTTCAAACCTATTAAGTAAGAGAGAGAGAGAGAGAGAGAGAGAGAGAGAGAGAGAGCGAATTAAAGCCCCTGGGAGTAATAAAAATGGAATCGAAGTAAACCACATCAAAACAAATGGATTTAACTTTATTAGCACTTTAATGACTTATAAAGAAAGGGTGCAATAACAGAAAAGATTTGAGGTTTGACATTTTGACATGCATACGTTGTTTCACAGAAAAAAAGAAAAGCATAGACTGCTACTTTTAGGCTACTATATGTTACAACGTTGTCAACCGATTTAACACAGTAACCATAAGTAACGAAGGTTCAGCTCCAGTTTCCTTCAGGCAAATTTGGTGTTAATTCTCAGTCTCAGAAACATAAAAATCATTAACCGTAAAAATATGCAAAGCTTATGGAGAACAGAAAATGCTTTTAGAAGGATTCATTAGATCAAAATGGGGGGAAAAAAAGATATTCAAGCATTCCAACTCCAAAAGAAAAAGCCTTCTCTGTATCTGTGGTGATATGGAGTCATACTGTTTGAATGGTCAGTTGTCACTGGCTCTGACGCGCTGTTTTCACACACGCGCTGTCCAGCGTGCTGAAGCTCGCCGTTTTTTCTTTATCGGCTATATATTTGTGGGCGTGGGGCCGGACAGAAGCGCTACTGCTCTGCGCGGAGGAAAACTTTATCATGAATGATGGTTAACCTTGGATGCAAACACTGAGTCAGCACAGGCGTTTAGCACAGGAGGGTGTCAAATGTTAAAGTAAACATTTAGGACACGCTTTTTCTTGGTGGGCTTTGGTTGCCTAGAGATTTGAAATGTTAAGGCAAAAGTGAAATAATAATTTTACATTTTGTTCAAATCTATATGGCTAAATTATTGGGTGCTGAAAATAGCCCTGTTATTTTCTGTCATTATGGGTCAATAAAAGTAACCCTCTTGTTTTGGCCCAGATTTTCATGGTCATATGATTCTCAACACTGTTTAGATTCAAAGGAAAACCATGAGCTGCAGAGTGATAACTGTTGGTCTACAAAGGTCAATTTGCATGCAACTTGGTTTGCAACGGGATATTCTGAGCACATGCATCAAACTTCGTAAAGTTATAACCGAAAATGCTGATTACGGCAACCTTTCGATCGAGGAAGCTGAAATTGTAGCATTTCTTTGCTGCCAGTACTATCATAGCATAAGACAATGAAACATAGAAAACATAAGATAATTTGACAAATAACCATGATGACCAACAGCCAATCAAAATTCGGCAGCCGATTATTTAAATTAGTCTACTAACGACCCATATATTTACTATTCAACAGCAACTTGACATCTCCATTCTCCATAGGGACTCTTACTTCATGAAAATGAGTACTATGTATTGACTAATTGTATTGTACTGACTAATTACCTTTACAACTAATTACTATAAATGGCAAACGCACAAAGATTTTATTCAAATCCGTATGCTTTTTAGCATGAAATTCAGACTGAAATGAAGATCATATTCCGGTCTTGCTCTTGATTTATCAAATCACTTTAAGTCTGTAAAAACAGGGCACAATGTTCATAAAGGAATTTTCCGTGTTGAATTTTTAACACGTGATATCCATATGTTGAATCATTATGCGGTGTTTTAAAATATCGTTCTTTCAGGTTTAGTGTTATGGCCTGTTAGTATCCCAAAGGGAAATGTACTTGTTAAAATTAAACTCCTTTTCCAGTTCCAGAAGCTGAGGCCTGCTGTTTATGCGCTTTGGCTCCTCTTGTGTTTGTTCTCGCAGAAATAATTCCTTAAAAATGTAGATGTTCAGAGAAGCACAATACTTGTTTAGAGAGACAAAATACAACATTTACAACTTATTACAGTGACAGGCATTGATACATTTCTGCATTCATTCTGATTATTTACAGGCCTCAAGTCTGCTTTCCAACCCTCAATATAATCAGCAAAGAACACTAGTCAGTAGAGAGGAAGCAGAGACATTTTATTTGTTTATTCTCCAAATAATTACACGTCATTGTAAACTCACACATATAGACTGTGAGCAAATGCCACCTGTACCTCAGGCTCCTCAACTCCACAGATTCCTCTCACACAGTTGTGAATCCCCTGTGTTCTATCTATCTATCTATCTATCTATCTATCTATCTATCTATCTATCTATCTATCTATCTATCTATCTCTAAAACTTGAATATGTTTTCACTCCTATAGCCAGGCCACTTATACCAGACCCTGATTCCCCTTATTTCCACCTGAATAAGCTGGCCAAAGTAATGAATAATATTCTGTCCTCTAACATTGTGTGACGGATATAATATAATCATATATTATCTCATTCAAAGCTGACCTCTTTTTACAACAGCTATACATTCTAATCCAGCAAAGCCACTAAGCACTCTTGATAATATACTGGGCACGCTCAGGAGCACAACAATGGGACGTCTTAAAGAGGAGCTGACACGTCTCAGAAAGGGCCTATTCTAGAGAGCCCGACAAAAGCGCCCAGGACATATTGTGTGATGACCGGGTTCCCACTAAATTAAGTCACCATGGGCAGCACTGATGGGACACGTGTCTAGAATTCCCAGTTCCATCATCTTTAAAACAATCGGTTTTGGACGGAAAGCCCAAACCATGTCCTCGAGCTCAAGAGTTCATGTTAACGGCGTTTTTCAGAATTTCACTTTGCAGTTTAAACTATTAAAAAAGCAGTTTCCACGACTGAAGACAAAACAGGTTTTGGAGGCATTCACTGCCCGAGTGCCCCACTTTTCTCAAGGCGAAAGCAGCTGCAAGCGCTTAAAAGGGGCTTCTATTAATTGCTCTTTGTCATGCGTAGGCCTAATTGCCCATTTTGCGACAGTGCATAATCTTTTAAAAGCTGAGCTGTACTTTGTTTCCATTTAATATTTGCTTTTAAGCATCGGATTCTCTAATATATCTGGTATTCGACTGCACCACCCGTCCAAGAGATATTACATGCCATAACACCAAAAGAAAGCTTGCATTACCTTGCCTCAGATCCTGAATGTGAAGCTTAATACAATTCTGTAAAAAAAACAAAACAAAAAAACAAAAACAAAAAACAAAACAAAAAGCACAGAACAAAGTAGGCTAACTGCCTACCTAAATAAGTACATAGGTAAAATATTTTTTCCTGTTCAACCAAGAAGGCCTTCATTTATTTTTAGGTTTGTTTATTTTTTAGTAACTCAGTTAAAATTAACGTGCCATTTCAAAGTTTTCAATTTCCAAACTCAAGACTTAAATCTGATATTAATAAAGTGACAAGTGTCCGGGGTCAACCGTGTCACGTCTGAAAAACGGGAGTCAGTTCTGAAACGGCTGAAAAACCTTTTGTCGGGAGATCTTTCTCTCTCACACCTGCAAGGGGTGAAGTCTAATTCGATTAATAAGAAATTCAATATATATTCATTAGATGCCTTCCCTCGATAATATATGATCGTGAAGCGAGACGTGAAAGGAGGCCATTTATTCCCCCTCTGAAAGGACCTGCGTGGGACCAAAATTTCACCTGCTTCCCCTCTCAATTAGGAATGTATCCCAAACTCGGACGGAACACGAGTTAAATTAAGCGTTCGCTAATTTCCTATCACCCCTCCTACGTAATCCCTCAATTTTCAGCATGCCCCCTCAATTTGGCCCAAGTTGAAAGGTTCAAATAGTGCCTAATGAAACAGTGACTAAATCGTTTTCTCGCGCGCGGAGGAACCCTGTAGACGTCTCGTGAAAGGCCTTGAGCTCGCCGCCGTCGGGGGTCCGCCGGCTAAATGCGAGTTCCTGGCAGGACAATCTAACCTGTCAAAGCCTTTGGCCAGCTCTGCGTAGCTTTTTTTTCCCCTCGCTCGTATTGAAGGAATTGCTACATAAGCAACCAACGTGGGACAAAAACTGCAATTAAACTCCTTTCGGATTAATTTAACAGGGGGACAACAGTTTCTTGAAAAGCACACAGAGAATAGGGTCGACGTATAATTGACTATCACCTGGCTCGTGAGATACGAATTCTCTCCTATAGGCCTTTTGTGGCCTGTGCACTAGTAGGGAATATACGAGAAGAACACTGGAAAATAAGTGAAAATACATCTCGTATAATGTTTAAATAATACTTAAACACCAAAGGGAGACCGTGCAAACCGTATTAAAAAACACCCCAAAAGGTAACAATTAAATAATAAAAAGTCAAAAACAAAAATAAACTGCATGTAGGCTAACAAATATAGCGTTACACTTCAGGAGGCTTTTAAAGAAGGAGTTTATCCTGTTCTCTTTGAAAAGTATTCAAGGGGTCAGAAGGCTGTGAAGTGTTTTCTTAATAAAACAAATGCGGTTGGCGTCTTGCTAATGTGCACGTGTTTATACATCAAATGAAGAACTTAAGTTTGTCTCCCAAAGTTCTATTCATGTCCAGAAAAAAAAAAAGAGATGGGATTGAACTTTTTTGAAAAACTATTTTGATTGAAAACTATTTTACATTTGAGCAGGCTAGAAAATACGGTTGCCTCAAACCTGGGACAGTTTTTTCCCAACCCAACTTTCTTCATCCTAATTATAGGTAAAACATGTTAACTGTAGGCCACTATCTGTCTGTCTATCTATCTATCTATCTATCTATCTATCTATCTATCTATCTATCTATCTATCTATCTATCTATCTATCTATCTAATTTTATTATGTGGCCACATGAAGGTTTATGTATATGTTTTGTTTTCATTTGTGAAATACTTAAACAGGTGCCTTGTTCCAGTACATTTCAGAACTCACAAGTGTAGTTACAGAAGTAATTTTATTTATTTAAATAAATACAAATATACACATTTTCTTTAATATGCACATAAAATCACAGAAAAAAAAAATCACAGTTTCTCAGTAGTCTAGGACAGGTTGGATTAACAGTCTGCGTATTTACAATATCACACAGGGAGCGTTTTATCTTCTCTATATATCCAACATTTATTCTTCAAAGAACAGGGAAGACAGCATGGGTTATCCGTGGTCGTTTCAAAAACGTTTTCGCTTAAACTGTAAAAACGTCATTTACTTGCATCACTGAACTATTATTTCACAGTTTGTCGTACAGATAAGACAAATAACTGACTTGAGTGTCAGGATAAAACAATACTTTAAGAGGAAAGAGGGAGGAATTGGTAGTAGCTAAACTTCCATACCCTTCGGGTTATGGAAATATGGAAGACAGTGTCACATATTTGCAGATGCAGTCATTTCAACGGATCCGTACGTTTAGATGTGCCATGCAGGGTACTAAACTTAAGTCTGTGATGTGCGCGGCACCACTAGATAGGTGAAGTCTCCTTCTCCTCTGTTGCTGACACAGGTGATAGGGATTCTTCGTCTTCCGAGCGCGGATAGTGTGAGTGGCTGCCCGAGCATTTGCATCCAGCGTGCGCGCTCCGTTGCATACCTTTGCCTTCTTTCTTGTGTTTAACGCGGCGGTTTTGGAACCATATTTTCACCTGTTTCTCTGACAGGTTTAAATATGTGGCTATTTCGATCCTGCGTAAGCGGGAGAGGTACATGTTAGATGAGAATTCGCGCTCCAACTCAAGCAGCTGAGTGCTGGTGAAGGCAGTGCGCATCCGTTTGCCGTTCTGTATGTGGCTGTTGTCAGACGCACCTGTCGGAGAAAAAGCAAGAAACTCTTAAAATCACGTCAGTGCCAACCAAATTTGTGAAATAATTCAACGAATGCCGTTAATATATCATTCTGTGTATTTGAGAAGTAAATGTGCCATGCATGGTTCATTAAAATATAAAGTTAATAAAAAGTTAAATAAAACAAGGTAAAATGCGTAAAGACTTTTGAATTGTCAAACAGTCAAGGGTCTCGTCATCATATGGAGTAACAGGTGTATTGCATGCGCGCGCGCTGACTCACCTAGAGACAGACAGTGATACCTTCGAGGGTCAGTGACGCTGTAGCTTGTGGGCGTGCAGACAGGCGCGTGTCCGTGTCCCAGGTGCGCTAACGCGGGGCTCTGTTGGTGTGCTACCCTCTGACAGAAAGCCGCGTCACCGGCGGAGAAGCCCTGACCCTTCAGCAGTGGGATTCCGCCTCGGGAAGAGTGGATATGCGAGGTTACGCACAGCGGACAGACACAGAAGGTGCCGGTCTTCCGGGACGGGCAAACGGGCGCAGTGACGCTCATCACTCCGGGAGAGTGCATGCCAATGGGGATGAGAAAGTCCTGTCCCGTGTGGTCGCTCAGAGCCGGGCGAGCGGGATCCTTGATAATCAAAGAGTCTACGTAGAAAGACCTCGACATGTTCGCTTCTGTCTGCGGGTGATGCTGATGGTGTCAGTGATACCACACTGATGGCGTTGCTCCAAGGACTTGCGCAGTACACAGTGGTCTTAACACTGTTCTAAAGCCCTCGGGAGCTGGCTTATGTTTGATAGTTCAACAAAAGGGACCCCGGAGAGGGCCGGCCCTAACGTCACCCACGTGCGCTCACGGCCTAGGGGCTTTAGTACCTCTGGTGTCCCGAGACACGTGATGCCCATGAGAGCCTCCAATCAAATCTTTGCCCATACAGTCTTGTTAGCTCGCGGGTATACGCTCCTCGACAGGCAAAGTGGCACAACAGCTCTGGCAAGTGCGCCTACTGAGATATCAACAATTATCCCTTTATAATCCTGGTCTAATATACTGCAATATTATTTAGATTTTCAAATGATGTTGAAGAAAGGCAGGTTCATATTTCTCACATAAACAGAGCTTACATTGTCTGTGTCGACATGACAGTAACTTTCTCCATTTCAGATAGTAAATTACACCTCAGTATACAAATAACTCAAGAGATTATTGGCCAAAAGCCATGTCTATAAGAAGTTAACAATCGTCACTTATCCACATGGATATTTAAATAGGCCTACTGTATTAGGATATCCCTAACTTAACCTAACCTTAAATTTAATAGACGATACATCCATAAATTTGTTTACAACAAAGAATATGCTACACATTTTTTTCCCCATCTGTTTAACTGTATGTATTTGAAGAATTAAAGACCGTTTAACAAAAGAAAACACTGTCACACTTTATTTTAAGGTTCAATTCTCGCTATTAACAAGCCATTAACTATTACTTTTGTCTCAATAAACTCCTAATTTGCTGCTTATTAATAGTTAGTAAGGTAGTTGTTAAGTTTAGGAATTGGGTAGGATTAGGGATGTAGTATATGGTCATGCAGAATATGTGCTCCTACTAATAAACAGCCAATATGTTTTTAATAGGCATGCTAATAAGCAACTAGTTAATAGTGAGAATTGGTCTCTAAAGTGTTACCGAAAACACTGTATACCAGGGGTGAATTATAATGAACGTCGTGCGTAGGATATGACTCTAATAAACAAACTTCTTGCCTAGTATTTCTTGTGATAAAACCTCATTTTATTCAAAGACTAAAAGTAACTGAATCTTAAAAAAAAAAAAAAAAAAAAAAATCGAATAAAACTGTCTATGCAAACCAACGCAGTTATAATCTTGGTTCGCGTCAGTTTGGAAAGATCTCTGACCGGCAATTAAAGATTTATGATTCCCAGTGGAGTCTGGGCACTTGCAATTTGATAGCGATTAGGATTCAATTAGAAAGTGTTTATTGTGGAGGTTTTGGAGTGGATAAACAGCCAGCTATTTCAGAAATGCGTTAATCCCTCATCTTGTGACAATAATTAGCGGGTTTGATCTCTCGGCGGGTCAGCAGCGGGTTGAGCTTCCACTTTCATCCGCGCGCGAACGTCTCTTACTCCAAGACACTGCGCAAGGAGGCCAGTGGCGCGAGCGAGCGAGCGAGCTTTGACGAGGTTAAGTCTCCCCAAAACGGTAGGTCTGCCATTATTCTACCTCCTACTCTGTCGGGAGAGACTTAACCTCGCCAAAATCTTGTCTGAAGGTTACAGTGAAAGTAATGCTGTCAATCTATAAACGCCTGTGCATAGGCTGAGCTCACACTCAATTACAGGCCTGACACCTGAGCTATTAAATAACATGCAAAACATAGTAAAATGAGCTCTCATTTGGAGCGGCTTTTATGGATTTTAAGATAGAATTGAAAGTCTGCTAATGATGATTGAGGCCAAAGTTCAAGCGCCGTAATGACGATTTCATATCAGCATTTATAGCTAGTATCTGCCGGGTGCTTTGCTTTCATAGGCATTTAATTGCTGAAATCAGCGGCAAGTCTAATTCTTAAACTAGGTAGAATATGACTTTAAAATGGGCTGAATTGGGGAGGCGAAAAAACAAACACATCTGTCATTCTGGCTGTAATTGTTGTAATGGAGGAAACACGGCGTATGAGACATGAGAGAAGAGAGAGAGAGAGAGAGACAGAGATGAATGACAACCCATGCGGAATGATTCGCGGCGCGCGCCCATCATACCGTCCAGTCTTCAATATTATTTTTTCCCTCCATAATTCTTGACGATAAAATTTCATTGTCTATTAAGTAATCCCACAAATGAGAGCCTTTATGAGTCTGTAATGAGCTCTAATTGCCACGACTAGCCGGGCCACGTGGAAGGATTTAAGACTTAAGCCGTCGGGTACTGTGCACAGAGTGTTACCTAGCCATTACTTTCATAATTCAAGGGGAAAATTAGCCCATTTAAGGAAAAAATCCTTTGATTCCTTTCATTCTGCTCCGGGTGATAGGAATACATCATTGTCTGCTTGGGTTAAGACGGAGAGTCTAACAAACGTAGCAAAGTGCTTATTTCAAAGATAAGAGATTGGGGTTAAATAATGCAGATATTGAAGATAAAATGTTGTAAAGACTCTAATCTGTATTTAAACCCCTTTCAGTTGTACTTTATAGTTTTGGCTAGTTAGGACCTATATGAAGCCTGGGTTCTGGCTTAAATTAATACCACATCATGTTCGGTAAGCAAGCCAAATGATATAGTAAAGAACATTTAAAGAAAGAGAATGAACGATTTTATTTATTTATTTATTTAATAACGAGATTATATTGGTATTTTTCCATTCAGTATTATTCTTAGATGGCTATTTTACATTTTCAAAGATTTTGCCCCTTACACATACTATTCTCTGTGTGCTACCACAAAGGCCACCTGGAGAAAAGGCCTACTGGATGTAATTTTCTGCCAAAGCACTAAAACTACACAACTTTCATAAACAGCTGTAATAGTTTCACAAACTGTTTTGCATAAGTGGAGGTGAATGGATTTGTTGTGATGGTTGTGCAAAGTGGGTCCAAACTTCCTGCATCTAGTTACAATGGAGTTTATTTTTTGACATACTCACAAGTTCTGTATGAATAATACAGAAGTTGTTATAAAACGTGTTATAAACTCTGCTGAACTTTCCCAAAATTATCTAACATTTCGTTACTCTAGCATTATTGAATAAATCATTTTTCCTATATGCCAATACGGGTCTTGAACGTTTAGAACTGTTGTATTCTAATTAAATATTCATGCATTTTTAATGGATTCAATTCAAGGATCAGAGGTGGGTGCAGTTCCATAGTTAGTTTATGTGTGGGAGAAACTACTTATAAATACAAATAAGTCGTTATTATTAGCAATTATATTATATTTACATCAAATACATGAGTCTCTATAATGTGATGTGTTAAAAATGAACACAGTTGTCAGCGTATGGTGGCAAAAGCTCTCACCTTCAGTCCCGTGCAATAGTGCACTATAAGCGGTCCATAACTGGCGTATTGCATAAGTGTCATTAATTTGTGTCAACGCCTCCTCACAAAAGTTGCATTGTGGCGCAAGGGGCCAGCCTGCGGCCCATCCCGACTGATACAGTGGGTGATTCCCCCCATTCCCAGTAACTAAGCAACACACGGTGAATCCTGAAAACTGAAAAGAAACACTTGGGTTTTCAATATAGTCTTCAATAGCAAGGGGAAAATGAACAATGATCCCGCAGACAACATAATGCGGCGCAGTGACTTTTCATTGCCAATTATCTCCTTCATCTGAATAGCAGCTGCAGGGCCTGCTCTTCATTTCATCGTTTTGGGGGCTGAGTGGGGGGCTTAAATTCAATTGCCTGTGTGTGTCAAAATCTAATTTATGTCTTAATGACGGATACGATTTTTATGAAAAGGAGCCAGAGCCACACACATAGGAATTTCTACAGCAAACTGCAACTGTTGCTTATTCCCAACGTTTTTCTTCACGAATACACGACAAGATATATTTATTAAGAGAGTTTAGTTCTCAATAACACACACAAAGAATGGGTGAGACCGAAGAAGAAGCCACGTAAACAGTGCGCAATTAGGAGAGGCCAGAAAACAAGATAAATGCCGACAGATTCGGTGATGCTGAACTCAACATTACCCACAGAAACTCCACTAACCTCATTAAAAATATCCTCTCTCTCATCACCTTATTAGAGCACACAACTCTTCCTAATAGCTAACAGTTCTTTCCAAACGAATAGGCAAACATTCATGACTAAACCACAACAGGCGAGACGCAGGACCAAATAGCCCCCTTATGCCGATTGCATTTCGCTTGACATGCTGAAATAAAATGTAATAAATATGCAAAGGTCTTAATTAAAGGGCCATAGAGAGCTGTTATATAGAGAGTTATATCCAAACCACTCTTTTAAAATGTATATGTACTTGGGAGGTCCGGTGCTGTAAATTAGCCACAATACACGTTTACTGGCCCAAGATAAATATTTGACCATATTATAATAATAAAATGTTTTTCCAGCTTAATTCCCATTTTGTTTAAATAATTGTAAATCTAAATAAACTTTATTTAGCATCTGAATTTAATATAATAATAGAAGCATAATTGTAGAAGCAGTTTTGTACAAGCATATATATATATATATATATATATATACATACATACATACATACATACAGTATATATATATATATATATATATATATTTTTTTTTTTTTTTTTTTTTTGCAAAGCATAATTGTAAAATGCAAAGTATAATTGGTTTAGATTTAGTTTTAATTAATTTTATAAATACAAAAACTGCAAAAATAACATATAACACAAATAACAAGGTGTCACAAATTTCAAATGGAAAGAAGTCCTGCTCCTTTTGTCAGAAATGAATTATACTTCCTATTGTCAAGAATTAACTACTAGAAAGTTTTCAGAGCACAGATTCACCAGGCACTATACTCATTTGTGTTTCATTATTATGATGAGGGGTTTCTCTGTTCACTCTCTTGTGAGCAGATGCACAATTTATTGATTGACTCTATCATGACTGGAGTGTGAGTGTGGTGTTTTTCTGTCAATTACAGTAATGTTTATCATGGCTCATTACCGCACGTCATTGTTATGCACTTTTACACACACACACACACACACACACACACACACACACACACCACTCTCCCCAGATTGCCCTCTTACTAGGGAACACTAGTTGACTTTAATGACTGCCATCAACCCTTCCCTCTCTTGCACTCTCTTTCCCCCCCATCACTTCCTTTCTGGATGAACAGGGCACACATGTTATAAATGAGTCTATGCTGCCATTTTCAGATATTATCTGCTGTCTTCTCTTACTGTGTTAGTTATGTGGATGATTTTTAGAGATTAGTCTGAGAGAAGAGGTTATCAGTGTCAAGATATTGCTAGAAATTGGGATCAGGCCATCCAGAGCCCATTTGGTCAATGTTAGGAGCATCATTTCGCTTTGTCAGTCTCTGACTGGCATCACTTTCTTGCTTGTTTGTGTTTATTTTTGGTACTGTTATAATATTGTGCCCTCTATGTATTGCTAGCACCACTGAAACCCCTCAATCCTCTTAATAAATGCTTAGGAAAACATACCTCTATTACAGCCACTGACATTCTTGGATTGTTCAAATACTCAAGAGTTTTTAATATTTAACAACACTGTTAAATGTAATCTTGAACAAATCTCAAAATAAATATCCATTTTTATAATGTATATCAGTTGTCACAGATTCACCAGCCACATCAGCCACACCAGCCACCTACACCCGTTCACAATCACCTGATTACGAACACCTGATTCCACTTACTTTGGCACTATATCAGTCTACCTCAGTCCCTCGTTGGCTGGTCTCAAGGTTACATACCTTTCCTCACGCTTCTACTCACCTCTCTGGATCTCCGTGGCTCTGTGTCTCCTGCCTGTCTTGCTGGATCTCCCTAAAAAGGATTAAGATAAGGACTGTTACTCTTCAGTTTGATGAGCTATAGTTATGTTGCAGTTTTGACTTACTATTTGAAGTCCTCCTTCAGTTTGTATAAATAAAGAAGCTCTGAATCGTGCTTCCTGTGTATGCCTCTCAATCCAGACGTGACAGAAGACCAGCCCATAACAGAAGTGTATATTGAATGGATAGAAGCTTGCTATGGAGGCACGGAGCCCCCTCTCACCTGATCCCTTCACTGAACTGGTCCAAGCACTCCGCGAGTCTCTTCAGCCTCCTCCCGTCATGCCCTCAACCTCTGCATGTCCCATGGCCAAACCCGCGATCTACTCCGGTGAGGCGGCCGCCTGCAGAGTTTTTGCTCCAGTGTTCACTATACTTCGAATTACAACCCCATCAGTTTGTGAATGATAGAGCCAAGATCGCATTTATCATGTCTCTACTGTCTGGAAGGGCGCTGCAATGGGCCGAAGCTCTCTGGAATTCACGCAGTTCCTTAGTGCGCTCCCTGGGTGATTTTGTTTATCATTTCCGCGAGGTGTTTGGCAAATCTACCTCGTGTCCATGCACGACGAGCTCTTCTGGCTACGGAAAGTGGAGATGTCCATTCATGACAATACAGTTTGATTCCGTACCCTCGCAGCGAGTAGCAGATGGAATGAAACTGCTCTCTTATCAGCGTTCCGACGTGGTCTCAACCCTTCAATCAGACAACAAATGTCCATTTATGAAGACACCGTGGGTCTAGAGAGCTTTCTGCAAAAAGTGCTGCACATTTCCCAACATCTCACTGCTTGCCACACCGAGGATTCCTCAACCACCACCGTCTCACCGAGTAGTGCTCCTCCAGCACCTGAGCCGATGCAAATGGACCATTATCATCTATCGTCAGCAGAACGAGCTTACCGAATCACCCAAGGCCTCTGCTTGTACTGCGGGTCCAAAGATCATCCTCTGCCTTCCTGCCCTGTTCACCCCACACGCTCAACGGTGAGTACGGTCCATCTCCATCCTGATGTCTCTAGTATACCTCACATTGATGCTCCGCTAATGTACATGAACCAGTCTTTTCCAGTCAAAGTCCTGGTTGACTCAGGAGCTTCAGGAAACTTCATCTCCTCCATCAGTCTCATCCAAATCAAGCTCCCTCGACTTCGCAATACCACCTCAAATCAAATCTCTAATATCCAAGGTAAACCGCTGAGCAAGGGGTTGGTGCGCCATCGCACCCCGGAAGTCGCTCTCCGCATTAGGGGTGGGAATCTTCAGGCACTTCATGATCCGATCCGATCCGATTTCGATTCTGGGAGTCATGATCCGATTCCAAAACAATTCTTGATCTACATTTTTTCCCCAATTAATTCTTCTACTGTGCAAATACATATTTACAACTTTACATTTTAACCAAAATTGCCTTTTCTATGCTTTTTGTTTATAATTGGAATCTCTGTATGTCAGTACTGCCATCTTAAAAATAGGGGTGTGAATCTTCACTGGTTTCATGATTGCCGTTTGATTATTACTGATGAGATCATAGACAGTGGCAGCTTTAAAAGGCTGCATTGACACTAATGCACAGATCTATTTCGATATATCAGATGTTTTGTCCTGCTCTGAAAGCATAACTGACTGTGTGTAGCCTACATCAATTTCGTATATAAGTATTCGAAAATGCAAGTGCATTTAACCGCAGCTGCAATCGAGCTTCAGGACAAACACAAATTGTACGTGAAAGTCTGTCAGTGCGCAAGTTTCGTGCATCTAATAGTACTGCATTCCAAATGGCATAAATGAAAATATATCTAAAGAAAACACAGCGGGTGGAAGCACACACTGTCAAGCAATGCGCATGTGTCTCACAGCACAAATTCTGTGCAATGAAGCCCGCCGCGTCACTATGCGCGCACACGTGCCAAATGCGGGGGAAAAAAACAAGCTCAGAATCAATTCTGAAATATTCAGAATCGTTGAAGAGAGAATTACGATGCATCGGAGAATCGATTTTTTTATTTTTTATTTTTCTCCCACCCTTACTCCGCATAGGAA
This sequence comes from Spinibarbus caldwelli, assembly GCA_039654775.1. Lineage (NCBI taxonomy): Eukaryota > Metazoa > Chordata > Actinopteri > Cypriniformes > Cyprinidae > Spinibarbus > Spinibarbus caldwelli. The sequence goes on from CM077241.1 coordinate 15,032,232, forward strand.
ATTTCCATGAGGAGATGATCTCGTTCCCGGTGATGGAGGAGGCTACAGTGGACATTGTCCTGGGACATCCCTGGCTGGCTAAACATCATCCCGACATCCACTGGAACTCCGTGGAGGTACTCCGGTGGAGTGAATCCTGTTTCAGGAAGTGTTTAGCAGATCTCCCTGCTCCTGGGCGAGCCATTCCCTCCGTACCGCTCTACTCAACCACTATTGAAAGTCTAGCTTCCCAAAGCTCCGTCCAGATTCCAGCAGCTTACAGGGTGTTCCAGGACGTGTTCAGTAAGGTCGCGGCAACGCATCTACCACCTCATCGGCCATGGGACTGCGCAATTGACCTGCTGCCTGGGGCCAAACTATCGAAAGGACGTATCTATCCCCTTTCGATCCTGGAGCGTGCTGCCATGGGGTAGTACATCAAGGAGGCATTACAACAGGGGTTCATCCGTCCTTCCACTTCACCTACAGCATCCAGTTTCTTCTTTGTGGCGAAGAAGGATGGGGGGCTGCGCCCTTGTATCGATTATCGAGCACTCAGCTCTCAAACCATCAAGTTTGCCTATCCACTCCCTCTGGTGCCAGCCTCATTAGAGGAACTCCGTGGAGCCCGGCTCTTCACTAAACTCGATCTGTGCAGTGCCTACAATCTGATCCGCATTCAAAGAGGAGACGAATGGAAGACTGCCTTTGTAACACCATCCGGGCACTACAAGTACCGGGTTATGCCGTATGGCCTTTCGAACTCACCTTCCATCTTTCAGAACTTCATGAACGAAATCTTCCGTGACATGCTCAGCCAATTTGTGATCATCTACATCGATGACATTCTCATTTACTCATCCAATCACGAAGAGCATCAACAGCATGTCTCCCAGGTACTCCAACGTCTCCCCCAGCATCACCTATACCTCAAACTAGAGAAATGCGAATTTCATCAAACCACCATTCAATTCCTGGGCTACATAATAACACCAGAGGGAGTGCAAATGGACCAGAACAAGGAGGACGCCTTAAGGAATTGGCCGCAGCCCACCACGATCAAAGAGCTGCAGAGATTCCTAGGGTTTGCGAACTTCTATCGGTGCTTCATAGCCCATTACAGTCAGCTATCGGCTCCACTTACCTTTCTCCTTTGACGTAAGTCAAAGACCATCTCCTGGAGGCCTGAAGCCACACAGGCTTTTCAGCAGCTAAGATCCTCTTTCTGCACCGCTCCTACCCTGACTCATCCAGATCCGAACCGTCGTTTCGTAGTGGAAGTGGACGCTTCCACTCTAGGAGTTGGTGCTGTATTATCTCAATGGAAGGGTGAACCCCCAGTACTCCATCCATGTGCGTACTTCTCCAGAAAGATGTCCCCGGTGGAGCAAAATTATGACATTGGGAACCGCGATTTACTGGCCATCAAACTCGCGCTGGAAGAGTGGCGGCACTGGTTGGAAGGGGCTCAACACCCCTTTGAAGTAATAACCGATCATAAGAATCTTCAATACCTTCGTGAAGCAAAGCGCCTCAATCCACGACAAGCCAGATAGGCCTTATTCTTCACATGCTTCAAATTCACTGTAACCTACCGCCCTGGTCATGAAAACCTCAAAGCAGACGCTCTATCCCGTCTTCACCAACCAGATCCATTACCTGATAACCCGGAACCATTCTCTCGCCCACAGTGTTCGCATGTCCTGGGCCATCACATCCACTTACCGCTTACCGGAGGGTAAACTAGTTCCCCAACCTATTCCACGCCGACCCTGGTCGCATATCGGAATCGATTTCGCCACTGATCTTGCACCTTCCGACGGATTCACCACCATATTTGTCATCGTGGATAGATTCTCCAAGGTCTGCAAACTAATTCCCTTACATGGGTTACCCACTGCCTTGTCAATGCTCTCTTCCAGCATGTCTTTTGAAACTTTGGTCTCCCAGAAGATATCATTTCGGATAGAGGGCTGCAGTTCATATCCAGGGTCTGGCGTGGTTTCTTCCGTCTGCTAGAAGTGTCTGTCAGCCTTTTCTCAGGTTATCATCCTCAAACCAATGGCCAGACCGAACGCAAGATCCAGGAGATTGGGCGGTATCTCCGAGCCTACTGTCACGAATACCAGGACAGCTGGAGCCAGTATCTTCCCTGGGCCGAGTACGCTCAGAACTCGTTGCGACAAGAAACGACAGGGTTAACACCCTTTCAGTGCGTGCTCGGATTTCAACCGCCACTCTTTCCCTGGACTGGTGAGCCTTCAGAAGTCCCTGCGGTTGACTACTGGTTCCATGAGAGCGAGAGGGTATGGAACTCAGCACATGTCCATCTCCAGTGGGCAGTACGGAGACATAAGGACTATGCCGATGCCTGTCGTGCCACAACACCCGCATACCAACCAAAAAGGTGACCGAGTCTGGATCTCCACTCGGGATATTCATTTCCGGCTGCCTTGCAGGAAGCTGAGTCCCCGTTATGTCGGTCCTTTCCCTTTCATGAGGCAAATCAAATCAATGAGGTCACATACGAACTCCAGCTCCCAGATACCTACCGCATCTCGCCGACCTTCCATGTGTCCTTATTAAAGCCATACATTAATCCACTTCTCCCTCCTTCCACAGAGCACGAGATACCGCCTCCTCCTTCCGAGGTCGACCCCAACGAGACCATCTAGAGAGTCAAAGAGATCCTAGACTCCCGAAAGCGGGGCGGCCGGCTCCAGTATCTCGTGGATTGGGAGGGGTACGGTCCCGAGGAAAGATCATGGGTGGACAGAGATGATGTTCTGGATCCGTCACTCCTCTCCGACTTCCATCAATTGCACCCACATCGTCCTGTTCCTAGGGGGCGTGGTCGTCCTCGCCGTCGGTCAAGGGCGCCAGGAGACGCCCGTGGGGGAGGGGGGTACTGTCACAGATTCACCAGCCACCTACACCCGTTCACAATCACCTGATTACTGATTACAAACACCTGATTCCACTTACCTTGGCACTATATCAGTCTACTCACCTCAGTCCCTCTCTGGATCTCTGTGTCTCCTGCCTGTCTTGCTGGATCTCCCTAAAAAGGATTACGATAAGGACTGTTACTCTTCTGTTTGATGAGCTATAGTTATGTTGCAGTTTTGAATTTTTTGAAGTCCTCCTTCAGTTTTGTATAAATAAAGAAGCTCTGAATCGTTCTTCCTGTGTATGCCTCTCAATCCAGACGTGACATCAGTATTGTGACGCCTAAATTTACTTGCAGCATTAAAATGACTTGAATGGATGATGCTTTGGCTGATGATTTCTGTTTTTTGCATGTTATAGTAAGACAAAATAGTACATAAGTTTAATATGGGGTCATTCTACAGAAACGTCCCCTTGGTATGGCAAGTTGTCTTAAAATTTATTTCTTTTTTAAAATTTAAACTTAGACCACATTATTAGATTACCTTTTGACTTTATGAATACATATACACTGAACAAAATTATAAACGCAACACTTGTTTTTGCCCCCATTTTTCATGAGCTGAACTTGCTAAGACTTTTTCTATGTACACAAAAGGCCTATTTCTCTCAAATATTGTTCACAAATCTGTCTAAATCTGTGTTAGTGAGCACTTCTCCATTGCCGAGATAATCCATCCACCTCACAGGTGTGGCATATCAAGATGCTGATTAGACAGCATGATTATTGCACAGGTGTGGCTTAGGCTGGCCACAATAAAAGGCCACTCTAAAATGTGCAGTTTTATCACACAGCACAATGCCACAGATGTTGCAAGTTTTGAGGGAGCATGCAATTGGCATGCTGACTGCAGGAATGTCCACCAGAGCTGTTGCCCGTGAATTAAATGTTCATTTCTCTACCATAAGCTGTCTCCAAAGGCGTTTCAGAGAATTTGGCAGTACATCCAACCGGCCTCACAACCGCAGACCACGTGTAACCACACCAGCCCAGGACCTCCACATCCAGCATCTTCACCTCCAAGATCATCTAAGACCAGCCACTCGGACAGCTGCTGCAACAATCGGCTTGCATAACCAAAGAATTTCTGCAAAAGCTGTTAGAAACTATCTCAGGGAAGCTTATCTGCATGCTCATCGTCCTCATTGGGGTCTCGACCTGACTGCAGTTCGTCATCGTAACCGACTTGAGAGGGCAAATGCTCACATTCGATGGCATCTGGCACTTTGGAGAGGTGTTCTCTTCACGGATGAATCCCGGGTTTCACTGTACAGGGCAGATGGCAGACAGCGTGTATGGCGTCGTGTGGGTGAGTGGTTTGCTGATGTCAACGTTATGGATCGAGTGGCCCATGGTGGCGGTGGGGTTATGGTATGGGCAGGCGTATGTTGCGGACAACGAACACAGGTGCATTTTATTGATGGCATTTTGAATGCACAGAGATACCGTGGCGAGATCCTGAGGCCCATTGTTGTGCCATTCATCCACGACCATCACCTCATGTTGCAGCATGATAATGCACGGCCCCATGTTGCAAGGATCTGTACACAATTCCTGGAAGCTGAAAACATCCCAGTTCTTGCATGGCCAGCATACTCACCGGACATGTCACCCACTGAGCATGTTTAGGATGCTCTGGATCGGCGTATACGACAGCGTGTTCCAGTTCCTGCCAATATCCAGCAACTTCGCACAGCCATTGAAGAGGAGTGGACCAACATTCCACAGGCCACAATCAACAACCTGATCAACTCTATGGCAAATGGTGGTCACACCAGATACTGACTGGTTTTCGGACCCCCCCAATACAGTCAAACTGCACATTTTAGAGTGGCCTTTTATTGTGGCCAGCCTAAGGCACACATGTGCAATAATCATGCTGTCTAATCAGCATCTTGATATGCCACACCTGTGAGGTGGATGGATTATCTCGGCAAAGGAGTGCTCACTAGCACAGATTTAGACAGATTTGTGAACAATATTTGAGAGAAATAGGCCTGTGTACATAGAAAAAGTCTTAGATCTTTGAGTTCAGCTCATGAAAAATGGGGGCAAAAACAAAAGTGTTACGTTTATAATTTTGTTCAGTGTAAATGACAACTTATTTTTATTAATTTTTTTTGTGCAATTATTTCAAGACCACATGTATCATTTTTTGTCACTGGTGTTACCTTCTTTAGCAATATTAAACGTTTTTTTGAAATATTATTTCTCAATTTTTTTTTCAGCACATGTAGTCAGAGTTACAGAAAAATAATGAAAATGCAAGAAATAAGTAGATTGTGTTTTATTTAATGTGACAGAAAAACAGTACAGTAACAAAGCACAGTAACACCAGTGACTCAATGAATCACCAGTGACATACATAAGACATAATATACTGATCTTCACTGGTGTTACCCATAAGGAAGGTAACACCAGTGACAGTAACACCAGTGACAATTTTCATGAAAAATGCATTTTACAAAATGTCTGCTGCAAGGTATCAAACCACATGTTGTCAATCATGGTATACTCACTAAATTAAGTAGTTTAATCCATTTGTATTATAGTTTTTTTTTTTTTTTTTACAATTCCCTAATAATAAATAGTTCATACCAGTGACGTCAACTAAAAGCTTCATATGAAACCATGAGATAAATGAGAAAATTTCTGATAACTGAAAAGGAACAGTGGACTAAACATGGGCCTTTTTTTCATAGATCTTTAGAAAATAGGAAGGAGGAAGTTGAGTGATGTCATCAGTGTGATTTTTTTTTTATTCCAAAATAAAAAAAAAAAAACTTTTGTTAAGCGGTAACACCAGTGACACAACTCCAGGGGACCACTATTTTCATTATATATTTTATAATATTTATTTGGCTTTTTTTTATGCCATTTACATCATATATTTGATAGTTATGAATAGACTTTTGTATTTTAAATGGTAGAAAATCCTGTTTTTGACCTCAAAATAAAGCATTTCCCTCTGTACATGGCTGTGGGAACAAGCAGTTTTGCGCTACTTGGAATTCTATATAATTAATAATAATAATAAATAATGGCACATTGATGGCTCAGGAAGGTGTAATTTTTCAAATAACATATTGTTTATATAAAAAAATTGTAACCCTAATGTATATTTCAATTGTAATATTTCTGTAAAGTCTAGGGACAGAAAAGTGGGCGTTTCTGTAGAATGACCCATAGGCTATTTATCAGTTTTAAGCCATAACAAAATATAAAACATAATTATTGGCTAATCAGTATCAACCAGAATTGTAATATGTTAAACATGTTAAACTAAAAGGAAAATCAACCTAATTAACATGTACTTTGTACACCTATAATATTATGCCTTTTTCTAATAAACCTTCTCTTATATATCCTCAAGTTCAGATAATGAAAACACATCTTTTTGCAGCAGTGCAGTGCTTTACAAACAGAGTTCTTCTCTGTTTGTACATTTAATCCAGTTCCCAAGATTAGCCTGGCCTATCGTGCGTCAGTGGGTCGAACTGCTTATTGAGTCATTTGAGGTTCTCTGTGTTTACATAAACATCAGACTACACTAGTAACCTGTGTGTTCTATAGGCGTCGCTTTGAAGCCAGGATAAGCAGTTCTGGAATGAATTTAGCTGTGCAGCATAATAAGCAGGATAATAATCTAGGGTAAGTTACTGAAGTGCTTTTGTTTTTAGCATGGTGTGTACAATACAGTAATAATTACTCTACAGCTGCATACAGACATCTTAATGCCACCTAGATTACAGATTTTATCCTCAAAGCTATTGGTTTATTCATTTGATGCATTCCTGTTTGCGATTTTCCAAAACACATGGTTGCATAAGGTTCACAAATAGGAATAGATGCAAATGTTGGTGATTGCTAAATATCAGAGCAACAGTTATAACTCTAATGGAGCTCATTAAACAACAGAGGCATAACTGAATGAAACACCTGACTTAACCTGATACTATCAAAGAAAAACAAAGTTTGGGTCGGAATTTTCCTTCTTCTAAATAGACTTAATATTAAAGGAATATTGCAGTTGAGCTCAGTCCACAGCATTTGCTAATAATAATAATATTAAAATAAATAAATAAATAAACTTGTTTTCTTGTAAAATAAGCAAAATTCTGAAGGATCATGTGACACTGAAGACTGGAGCAATGATGCAGAAAATTCAGCTTTGCTTCCGATGAATAAATTATATTTTAAAGTATATTAAAATAGAAAACTGTTATTTTCTGTATTTTTGATCAAATAGATACAGCCTTGATGAGCATAAGAGATTTCTTTATAAAAGATTAAAAATATTACTGATCCCAAACTTTTGAACGGCAGTGTATGTTTAATTTTTTTATATATCATAATATATATCATAATCTTTTATAACAGACTTCCCTCTGGTGATGTAAAAGGGATTTCTCCAATCATTTAGTCTGTTTAAGCCCCGCCCCTTTCTCTGAAAACTAATGTTTATTTGCTTTCTTCCAATCAAAAAATGATTAACAAAATTTATTAATCAATTTATTTATTATAAATTGTCACCATTACATCAAAACTTCAATGTACAGGATTTTCGACTGACCACAACTTGATTGGATGTTCTTCATTCCAGTGTTAAATGGTGTACTTTTAAACTTCCCTATAAGGCTAAAACCACCATCAATCTTTTGATCACAGTATAAACTGTTAGATAGCATGCACATATTGCCAAAAGACTAATATTTAGAAAACACTTTCATCTCCCACTCTGTGATTTTCCAATGCAACATTCACACACTACACCTCAAAACACACAACCATGCTATGCTACAAGTATCCATTCAATCCACGCTAAAATGCACTAAATCTGAATACTCCTATAAAAGTTGTGATTGTTGTGGCGGCCCAATTAATTTGTGTGGGGAAAAGCACTCTACAGTCTGGGGTGCACTTCATGTAGATGGATGAAAAAAAGGACTAATTGAATTATCACAACTCTTTTAAGTCTCAAATACGAGCTTGAGGATAAGGAAGCCTTTTAATTCTGTATGGAAAGCATCCAGCAGTGTTTCATCTACCTCAGGATAAGGTGTTTTCCCTGTGTCTCGTTAATTGTGGCAGTTCTGTGCTTCCTTGTGTCATAAATAGCCCAGAGGACCTTAATGTTGTGGATGTACAGAGAGGAGTGGGTAGATCTGAAAGAGCTGTGCTGTGCCCCTCTCTCTCACACTCTGTCCTGTTTAACTAGAGCTGAAGAGACTTTCAAGTGTGGCTGCGTCTTTGTGTTGCTTTAGTCCATTTGTGTCTGTCTGTGTGCGTGTGTGAGTGTTTTGGGGGTAGGGGTCTGAAATTTGTATGCAAGCAAGCGAGTTGGAGTCCCCCTCTTTCCCACTAGAATTTGTATCCCCTCACCTGCTCGCTGAAGCGACTCTAGTTCAAGTCAAGCAGACTAATGTGGATGCACGTGCGAGGGCTTCACAGCACCTGTCTGAGTCTCCTTCATCTCTATCCCTTCCTCTCTATATCTTCCATTTGCTCTCTCTTTCTAAGGTCACTACCTGATTCCTCTAGCTCTACTGTTTTTCAACTGAAATATTCACAGTTTCATCCTTTGTGAGAGTGGAACGTGTATTAGGTTATGCGCAACTGAAATTATTTTTGTAAAGAGTATTGTATTGTATCGTGAGTATTGTATAGAATTAGTTATTTCAACAACAGTTTTATATAAGATATAATATAATAAAATTATTATTATTATTATTATTATTATTATTATTATTATGCTAAATTAACAAAGGAAAGAAAGATAAAATAAATACATTATAAATACATTATAAATAAATACATTAATTAATTAATCCAAAAAAATCATAAGTTTAGACATCAAACAATTATACATAATCTAAAAAGTTAATAATAATAATAATAATAATAATAATAATAATAATAATAATAATAATAATAATAATAATAATAATAAATTAAATAATTAAAAAAGAGAGTATAGCAAAGATTTTTTTTTAAAGAAAAGATATAAATAAATATGAATTGCATATAAAATTTGCAAAAGAAAAATGACAACAAGTAGATTACATGCTGTATTTTTAATTTTGTTAATATTGGTAAATTTATTGGTTATCAGTTATGGCATGAAAATAATTATTCTCATTCTTTGGTTTTAGCAAACGAATAGGTTCAGCCAAACACATCCAACCTATACTTTACTTTATTAAAACAATAGCGATATAACTAATAACTAATAATACAATACTCTTTGTTGTTGTTCCAGATAGATAGATAGATAGATAGATAGATAGATAGATAGATAGATAGATAGATAGATAGATAGATAGATAGATAGATATGGAAGCACAAGAAGCATAATCCACACAACCTTTGAATATTTCTGTCTTGAATATTTCAGAAATTTACAGGAGACAAAAACACAATGGCAGAAAGGGGAAAAAAAGCTAATAAAAATTATAATAATAATAATAACATTTTTCTATTTATAAATCCTTAACACTATTTATAGTGCTTTATAGGGGTATTTATTTCTGTATTTTATTATCAACGTGTATTTTGTGAAAAGAATTGAATAGCATATCTGCTTTGACTCAAGGCATGAAAAATAATTTACTTCTGACCGTTTGTCTCTACAATAAGCATGTGTGAAGTATTCATGGAAAAAAAGTCAAATAAAATAGAAACTCAGAAAAAGAGAGCCTCAGGACCACCTTGACCTTTGACTTCTGACTTATGGCCCTCAGTGCTGTGTTAACTATCCTGATGACAGGAGCAGAGGGAACTTTAACAGATTTATCCTGAGAGAGAGAATCACAGAGTAAGGAGATATTTTTCACCCAATGACAAGTGGATGAAAGGACGGGAGTGAACTATGGATAAATGATGTCGCCGACAGAGAAGCAGAGAGAGCGAGAGAGTGAAAATGGAAGATGGAAATGGGGATATAAAATTTAAGAGACGGATACACAGAAAAGACTGCAAATGCTGAGACGGGACACTGGAGGAGAATGCAGAAAGAAGACAAACTTTCAGAGTCAATGAGCCCAGTTAAAGCCAACGAGTGTCTATCCGGCCGAATACACAGGCATTCAAAGGGGTCAACCCCATTGAGCCTCTAAAACACTGTCATGATAATCCATGGCAAAGATCTCAGCCAGGCTTTTAAACAACCCTGGAATTTTTACGCTTTCTCCACCCTTTTCTTTCCACCCCTGTTTTTTCTCCCTCCCGCCCCACGTCCATCGTCAAATCTCTCTACCCCAGTATTCACAAAGTCATCTTGACATTAAAAGTGGAACATACAACACTATTATAAATTATTTATTCAACACACATACTTACTTTTTTCATTTCAGATCTGCACATATTAGACCTGTACACCATAATTGTCTATATATTGTGTTTTTGCTATTTGTACATTGCCTATTTGTAAATTATTCTTTTATTATCTGTGCCCTGTCCTGTTGCTGTCTTTCTGTTGCACTGTAGAGCTTCTGTCACAAAAACAAATTCCTCGTATGTGTAAGCATACCTGGCCAATAAAGCTCATTCTGATTCTGATTCTGATTCTGATTAATGAGACATTCAAGGCTTTTTGAATCTGCCAGAGACATTGTGTGTCAAAGAGCGAGAGACAGAGTGAGAGAGCGCATCAAAGAAAGGAAAAGGGGAGTAGAGAGGGAGAGCAAATAGGGGAGAGGGCCCAAATGTACTCCCAGCTGAAAGCAGTTAGATCATGTTCTTTTCATGGTCCGATTAGAATCAAATCGATCCCTCAGCACAACCACCCCCTCCAAACACACACACACACACTTCTCTAAGCAACTCCAAAGAGCTCTTCCAACAAGTACACGCTGCAGCCAGACGTCCACCTGAATGGTAATCAAGTTGCCCCTCTGAAATGTGTTTGTAAATGGGACATGGGTTAGAAAGACAGAGACAAAAAGACAGAGACAAAAAGACAGAGAGCAAAACAGAAGAGTTGGGAAATGTCTCTACTTGATTGTGTCCAAAATGCCACATTTACAATCAGCAAATGAACTGATAATGATTGTTACAGTTTTGTTTAGGGAGGCACAATATTCAATATTTTAGGTTTTTTTTTTATGTGTATATTTAATACAGGATATTTAATTGTGCTGTTCATTTTCACTATTTTTACATTTAGACTACCTTTGCTGTCATCTAATGCTCACTTAAAGTTAATCTTTAAAAAAGATTTCCCTCCAAATATTTAAAAACACTGTTAAACGTAATCTTTAGAAAATCTCAAAATGAATATCTATTTTGATACTGTACATTATAACGCTTATGCCTATATTCATTAGCATGCAGCATTTAAAAGGACTGATTTTAATTAATTTATTATTGTTATTATTATTATTATTATTATTACATTTTTATTGTTTATTCATAAATTAACACAACAATATAAGTTTAGACATCAAAGAATAATACATGGTCTAAAAATTAAATAATAATAACAAATTTAATAATAATAATAATAAATTAAATAACGATTACAAAATAGAGTATAACAAAAAAAAAATTAAAGAAAAGATGAAAATAAATATGAATTGCATATAAAAATATGCAAAAGAAAAATGACAACAAGTAGATTACATGAGCAGCTGTATTTTTAATTTTGTTAATATTGGTAATTTAGTGGTTATCAGTTATGACATGAAAATAATTAATTGGCTCATTCATTGATTTTAGCAAAATATTCTAATATTAGTGCAATTCTATTTTTATCTTAATTACTTTTTCAATACATATACATATACATACACACACACACACACACACACACACATATATATATATATATATATATATATATATATACTTTATTTTAGAAAAAAAAAAAAAACTTGAGTTAAATGTTGGCACAGACACAATGGATGGCTGGAGCCTAGAGATCTAAGAACGCAAAGTTGTATTGTTTGGCTGGTATTGCCTACAGGGTGATTTAGTCGAGTGGGCATTTTAGAAATGCATTGGAAAGATTTCGTGCACGAGTGTTTTTGTATCGTGGAAATTTTGTGTGCAAGTGGCATTGTGGCAGAGATATTTAGTGGGTTCGTAATGTGCCTGGGGTCTTTTTAATGAATAAGGTAGAATTGTGCGAGGGGTATTTAGTGTCATAGTACCAAGTGCTATTAGACTCACTCAACCAATAGATGACACTAACATTCTCTTAGCAGCTGCAGACACTTCAGCGAGAGCATCTAAGAGGGAGCATTCACAGAGGTACGTGGGCTGTTGATGAAGTCTGTATGGGCGTAAGGGGACGGGGCACTGCCGATTCGTGATGGTGGGTTTTTTCTGCAAGCATTGCGGGTACACGGGGAGGGTTCATGAGGATAGCGTGTAGTGCAGATGACCTTTGTCTCTATTTTTGACACTTGCAGCTGGGCAAACGGCGGGCACCCCTGCGCTTTCACTCACATTTAATGAAATATTCAGCGTTCAGTAGAAGTTAAGCTTTAGTGACAGCATTTGTGCCGTACCGCTGATTACCACAAAAATGATTTAAATATTGTCCATGTGTCCCTCCTTTTCTTTAAAAACTGGGTTAGAGTGAGGTATTTTCAATGGAAATGAATAAGGCTGATCCATAAACATTAAAATACTTACTGTTTCAATAGTATATCCACAAGATGTAAATAACATGGTGTCAAAAATCACTTGCTAATCTTTTCTATGTAAAGTTTTACAACATTGACAATGACAACAGACCACCATAAACCCTAAAACAACTGTATAAATGATGATTTACGCAACTATACAGCTAATACAAACATTTCAGGTTTGTTCACACCAAGAACAATGACTATAATGATAAGAATAACTATGACATTTGAATAATCTAATTCAATGATAATAGTGGAGTTCACACCACAACTATAAAAATAATAACACAGAGGAACGATATACAGGCACCAATTCTCTCTATTAACTAGTTGCTTATTCGCATGCCTATTATTAACATATTGGCTGTTTATTAGTACTTATAAAGCACATATTCTGCATGATCATATTCTACATCCCTAATCCTAACCAATACCTAAACTTAACAACTACCTTACTAACTATTAATAAGCACCAATTTAGGAGTTTATTGAGGCAAAAGTCGTAGTTAATGGTTTGTTAATAGCAAGAATTCGATCTTAAAATAAAGCATGACCATATATATCCCTTTAAAGATATTGACCATTTAAAATGACAGACAACAAAACTGCAGCACACCCTTATGATAAACAGAATGTTACTGTCTATTGGTGTAGATGCTAATATACTTATTATAGTTATCATTCTTGGTGTGAATGGCCCTTTATACAAAATAATTAATGTGGTTTTGTTATTTAGTTATTATTAATGATTGATTATAAATTAAATATATTAATTATATAAATTATAATTAATAGTAAATTAATTCATATTTATACTTTAAGCTGTTATTTGAGCTTAACTTGTTTCAAAACTAGAACATTCCTTTTAATGCAACAGCTTTTTTTTTTTTTTTTTAATAAATAGCTCAAAAGTTAAAAAAGTACCAAATATCACTGACCGGTTGATCTCTCTGGTTACTGTTTAACTGCTGTGCAGCTGCTCTGTAAGTGAGTGGCTGGGACCACCCTGCGGTCTGTTACATTGACACCTCTCTCTCCGTCTCTCCAGTCTTCCCCTTTTCACCTTACGCTCGCATTCATTCCCGCTGCAGCTGCATCACCCGACCACTTTCTCTCAGCCGAGCTCTCTCACTCTCTGTGTCTGTATTTGTCTCCTCCAGTCCAGAAGATGGATGGAAGAGGCTCTAAAACAGGCCAACAATAGTCGCTAGCGCAAGGTGAGCTTTTGCAGCTGTGCTAACTGGCTAGCATGAACGTCACAGTATGGCAACAGTATGCTTTTGTTCTGGCTCGCAGCCTGAAAAGGGCCATGGGGGGGTTTGAACGGCACACTGGCGCTGGGTCATTTTTCTCTCGGTGTGCCAGTGCAACCCTTCTGCCCCTGCCTCGCTCCCTCCACAGTTGTGTGTGTGCGCTAGCGTTAGCGGGAGGAAATGCGAGGGCATGGGGATGATGGAATACGTGCGTGCGGCGGGCGGTTGGGGCCTGTTTTGGGCGCGTTTTCCCCGCCGCCCTATTAGAGGCTTGTTTATTGGCCTTGTGATGCCATTGTCCTGCGTGTTCAGGGGCGGCCACACTGCGTAATTGGCCGATTGGCCACGCTCTGCAGCAGTGGAGGTGATTTATAATGTGGCCTGAATGGGGCTGACTTCATAACGTCACAGACTAACGCTGAATAAACGCCAGAGAAACGTTAATGAAAGGATGAAACGTCCACCGAGCCCTTTGTGTTGGTGTGAAATCGGCAATTGGGACAAAGAGAGTCACTGGAGTCCCTTCTTTCTCCCTCATTTTCTATTTTTCTCCACTTCTGCCTCTTTATTAATCTCTCTTTCTCTCCTTTTCTTCACTGTTTATCTACATCAGTCGCTCTCTTTTCTCCCTCTTTTACGCCTTGTCTCTCTCTCGCTGTTTTTCCATCTCTCTCTGTCTTCGCTAACCTCTGGCCCTTTTCTCTCTCCCTTTTTCTCTCCTTTCGCCTTTGTACTGTCTTTGTTAATGCCTCTGTAGATGAAGTTGTCGGCTCTCACTTATTCTCTCCTTCTCATTCAGTCTCCCTTGTTTTATCTTAATCTTTCAGTCTTTAGATGGGCCCTCTTAGCGCCAGATTCCCATCCGGCCAGGAAATCTTCACCTGAAGGCCATCGCTTTTCCCATTAACCCCAAATGTGCTTGCCCAACTTTTATCATTTTCTCTACAAACATGCAAGAAAAGGTTTATAAAGCTTCTGATGCTAAACGTGCAAATTTATTTTTCATTTTATCCTGCTTGGCAGAGAGCATGGGAACACATTTTGCTACAGTAATTTAATGCAGCCTAGAAAATAATGGCCCGAACGCTCCAGAAACACTCAGCTGGAAAATATGTGTTTTTCCCTTTTAAAAATATGATTCTAGTTCGACATTTCACTTCGCATGATTCCACTTCATCAATCAATGACATGTTACTTCATCATTTAATAACAGGATTCAAGCGACTGAAGTGAAATAATACCATCAAATAATCTTCACTTAATGGTGTTAGACCTCGAATCTGATCTGTGCAGATGCAGTGAAACGGAAAGTATCCAACACGTTTTTTGATGAAGTTGCCTGAAATGGCTCATTACAGCCGTGGGTCAGCTGTGGGTTTGTGTGTGGGCAGTTATAAAGCTAATGGCTTGCAGGGGGCAGGTTTTAATGACCTCCTAATTAAGTCTAACCCTCCCACCATTGACCAGATCATGTAGTAGAGGTTAAAGGTCATTTACATAGAGACTGGTAACCAATGTCCACCAACAAACTAATTGAATTGGGAGTACCTACATTTGTGGAATACATTCTTCCTTTTCTTTCCAAAGCATATAGCATTTTTATCAGTCTTTCACTCTCTGCCTTGTCCATTAGTGAGCAACATGGTGGCTGGTCTCATGGCTCGAGAGATTTTTAAATAAAATTTAGTTGGACATTTGCTGAACTGAACTTTGAAACGGAGTTCAAATTTCCTTCTTGACTTATTATAACTGATTTAACTAATACCCAGAATGATTTATTTAATACCAAGCATTCATAACTCAAGGCAGACACTGAATTGACACAAGAAATTACACTAACAAAACAGGAAAAGACTCCTAATAAAAGTCCAAACTAAATAAATATTCTAATATTCTGCCTTGAGTTATGTATACTAAATATTAGATGATTCACCATATGCACACCATGTGTATGTATATGTATATATATATATAATTTTTTAAAGCACAAGAATAATTTTGTTAGAATATTACATTTAATTTATTTTAATATTATTTTTTTCCCTGTTTTTGTTATTGCAATTTCTCAATTCTGAAAATCATTATTATATAAATATACTATATTATTATATTATAAATATATTAAGTCAGTGACATATAAAGTGATCCAAAGTAAGCAAAAATATATATGAAAACAATATTTCTTCTGTATATAATATAACATAATATAATGTAATGTAATAGAATTCATAACACTTTTAAAGTAATAAGCCAATTTAAATAATATAAATAATTTCTTACATATAAGACATATTGCAGTATATAAGAAAATAGAAGAAAGAAAGCAAATCAATAAAAAAAACTTAAAACACACACAATCAATTATTGCTGACTTTCTCTGTTCCCTTGGGAGAGTGTTTTTAGGGGTCTATCCTGTCCTCCCAGCCTCCACTCTTCCCCCCTGCCCCCTAATGGGAGGGTGTTAATATAGTCGCTTTTCCCCTGGTGTTAAATAGGAACAGTTTCTCTTGTGTTAATTCTCCATTTTGCCGCTGTCTGTGTGCAAGACCTCTCAGTGTTCAGTCTCTTATTCGGCACTAAACGCTCAGCAACCCCCTCCCCTTTCTCTTTTCCCCTTTCTTTTCACTCTCCCCTCTCCTTTCGTGAGGCCATCTAGATTATGTTGCTAAGGAGTTTTTTTTTCATCCTCTCTCTTTTTGCTTTTTTTCCGCTGTTTTCCATTGATTTGGTGTTAATGCATTTTCAATGCCCCTCGGTGTGTGCTGGGGGAGTGGGGGGCACTGCGAGTGCAGTCTTCACACTCACTAGAGGAATTTTACTCTGAAGGGGTCGATGAAGGGGGGGGGGGGGGGGGGGGGGGCTGCCCAAAGAGAGCCACTCAAGTGAAAAATTAGGTGATTTTTACCAAGCATGGGAGCTGGCTCACCGAGACGCACACACACGCTCACCCACACAAACCTAGTAGCACGGTGACCACCCACTCCTCTTGTATTTTCTAGCCTCTCTTCAGAAAACACTCACAGGTGGACTTGCGAGGGCTGCCATTCTCCTTGCTCGTGCCAGTAACACTGTATGTGGAAATAGCCATCACTCTTCAGGAGACCTGTCAGCTCCTCTTGCAGGCCTGAGAATGGAAGGAAAAAAAATAACATATCAAAATTATAACAAAGATCATTAACATTTGATTCCAGGGGCACTATTTTCTTTAAGTAAGTACCGGCGATGGGCAATTTTCACTATGATTGTAAGGCGTGATAGTCTAGTAGTGTTTCTGTCATATATTATGCAAAGAGACACGAGCTTATTGCTGATATTTAAATGAATAATAAATAAAATAATAAATACCTCATTAAATGCCAACACTTGTTGGTAGTCTTGTATTGTCAAATATTTTGTAAAATGTGAACAAAACTGCATGAATGATACAAATGTCATAATCTGGATTCAAATCAGTACATTTCACGCCAAATTTGCAGCACCAATTGTTTTATATACAATAAATCTGGAACTTCTTGAAGGTATTTTTTTTCTTTTTTTCTTTATTTATTTATATATTTTTGAAAGCTGAGAATCGACATTGGTAATACATTTGAGGATCCACATGCTAAATTGTATTTGGCGTGACATTTCTGCTTGATTCTGATTGGTCAGTTGCATCATTCTTAGAATTCTGCGATTGACCAATCAAAATTAAGCAGATAAATCCGTGGTCAAATATTTATATATTGGCTACTAATCTGAATAACTGACTGATTACTTGCACTGCTTTGCTAATGCAGTCTTTTTCTTCTCACATAATAAAACAATAACCATTCATTTATTTGTTAAGCTGTCATGTAATAAGTTGGATAATGTACAGTAATTGTCACAAAATAAACCCTTCAGAGTGTTATAATTCCCTGTCAGGGTTTATTTTAATGATGAATGTACATTATCCCTTAATATGCACCTGGATGTACAAAATCATCCCTTTATGCAATTGAATTAGGTCACTAAATTAGCCTCAGTGGGATTAGCTACTAATAAACCATGCACAAATTACGTTTCCATGAAGTGAGTACAATAACTTAAAAAGGTTGCATGATAATTGCTTGAAATGTTCCGGGAATCTTTTCGACACATATCTCTTGCCATCCTTGTTTTTTCCCTCCATTGTCAGTCCCTCTGTAATTTTTGGTTGCAGTTATGGTGTGAATGGTGACCTCAGTGGTTTTCTAGTTTTCCTTAGTGTCATATATGATTTATGAATGTCTTCGTTTTTTTTTCATATATGTATCTGTCTCTGTTCCTTCCTGTCTCCCACAAACACTGCAATGTTCTTTTCTGCCCAGATGCAGATGATTCTAATCTAGCTACCACTCTGTGGATTCTCCAACTTAATCAGCCAATCAGAGAGCAGCTAAATCAGGAACTGGCAGGAACTAGAGCTGTCGACGCCCGCTCCAGCTGCAGCCACCCAAAAGTCAGAGGTCATGACATGAATCTGATTTTATATGTACGATGAGTTTCTTCTGTTGCCCCATGTGTTCCTCCCATGCACCTGCAGAATGTCTCTTTCCATTCATGCTTCATCTTCCACTTTTCAATCCCTCAGTTGTTCAGCTTCTACTCATCTAGAATGTCTGAATGTAAAACATAAAAAAGATATAAAAATCTGCAGGGGGAAGATTCTGGTCATCTTGTGTCTGTATAAATGTTACCAGAGCAGTGGGGCCACATATGACCTTGCGTCATTAACCCAAAAACTAGAGAACAATTACTGTGAAACAGTTTTTACAGCTGACAATCATTGCAGCAATCACTTTATCTAGAGGGCCCTCATTTATGCATGTCCATCTCAAGAAATCACCAGCAATTCAGATTGCAAAAGTTCAATAAATTTGACTAACTGTGAACATTTCTTTCACTTATAATTGATTGACTTATCAGCAAGAAAAAGAAAAATTTAAAGAATAATAATTTAAAAATTCTGAAAAGAAAATAGAAATGTACTCTTTATATTCATTTTGGATTTATGTATGGTTTTGAAAAACTTTACAAAACCTTTTCAAGAAAGGTTTTAATTAAATGACTGTAAAATGTTTCATAGTTTAACTACCAAGTGAAAAGTAATAACATTTTCCTTACACCTTTAATGTAGAATTATTATATTCAAAGATGTTTTTAAATATGTATCTTCAAAATAATGTTTTTACACCAATTCATTTTTTTTTTTTTTTTTAAAAATACTTTGCTGTAAAAAGGTCAACTTATTTGTTACTTATTGGATCTTGACACAGTCTTGAAGAACTGCAGGGGTCCTAGTATGTACGAATGAATTTTTAATGTTTTTGTGAATAAATTAATAGATAGGACAAAAAAATTAGATCACTGATCCATATACTCTCACTTCAGTGCAAAAGATATTCAAAAAATGTGAACTCTGAAATTTAGTTTTCCACTCATTTCTCACATTTTCTGTGCAAAGAGTGTTTGAATACTAATGTTTAGTGCATGTAAATATCATTAACCTTTGTTGTTTACATTGCTGAGAAAGAGTAAACATATTTCACCCTGACTCTTTCTCCTCCTCTCTTTTAACACCATGACTGCATGTACGAGTCTGTTCATGTACTCTACTCCGACACATTTCTGATTCAGTCTTTTATGTTTATAATGAGAGTGTGTTAGAAAAATAGATTAGAGAGAGGCCCAAAGGAGCTGACAAGGCCAGCATTAATTATGCAGCTTTCAGGGAGTTTGTTTACTCATATGATTATGGATAATAACATAGTGAGAATGAGCCAGGAGAAAATGGTAAACACGATATACACAACTCAACCTGAGACAATTGGAATTGCCTCAGAGACTTTGCACTCAGAACGCACTCGCAATGGCTTTTATGATTAATTGTGTTTTACAAATGAAAATGCTGTCAAATCTGTGCAAACCGCCTCAGGGAAAAAGCTGCGTCACTGTGGCAAATTGACGGAAAAATAATGTTATTGACACACATAAAGACTGTCAGACTCACACCTGTTTACTGTGAATATATGCTGGCAATCACATACAAACACACTTGTACTCACTAACACCACCTGTTTGTTAAACAGCACTCAAATGTTGATGCCTGTGAGAACAAGCTCCTTCTTTTGATGGACAGAAATGGAGAATCAGAGACGCTAGCATTCATCATCCATTTCATCCCTTGTGGGAAAACCTTAATTCTCTGGGACAGGGACTGAACAACAACAAAAAAGCAGTAAAACTGAGTTAATTTTTCTTTTTGTCCTTCATAGGATGGCCCATTCTTTCTTCTCCCTGGCTGGTACAAATTGGGCAACTGTGGACCTTTTCTCCTCAGAGCGAGATGTAGGATGCGGCGAGGCCGGGATCTCAATCGGGCGTTGATGTGAACAAAGTTAATCCCTCATTGGTGCCGATGTGACCCGAAAAAATCGGCTTAAAGTGGCTCCGTTAAACTGGACACAGTTCTGCCATTCAAAGGCGGCACCATTCCCCTTCTCTTTCCTCTCGTCTACCCTCTCCCTCCTCTCTGCCACCCACACACACCAGCAGTAGTGGAGCATTAAGACAAATACATTCATAACCCTGTTTTATTAAAGACTTGGGGCCCCTGGGTGTTGTGTAGCGGCCCTGGGGGGCCGGTGCGACAGTGGGGCGATTAGGATAAGCCTTCCCATGAGGAACACGAACACGGCACAGCAGCCACTGGGCCCTAAGATGTTCGTTCCCCTCCCACCTCGAAACCTAATCCTCTATTTCATGCACATTAGTGCTGTGTAAACGCTCCCCCAGGCTGCCTTTACAGTGAGCTTCGCTTTAGAAGAGAGATGCGCTACTAAAGAAGCTGAGGAGCAGTAATGCTCAGACATATTTTTTCACAGGCACAAGAAAGTGATGGGAAGTGTGTAAAAACTCCTTTAGACATGCTTTATGTTAATTTTTTTTCTGTATAAAATGAACTGGTGCGCTTGTGAGGAAAAATATTTTGAGATACAAGAGTCACAGAGATTTGAGGTTGATGATTTATAAATGGGCAATATTAAAATTAAACATTTTTGACTCAATAAATTAATAATATATTTAATTTAAAATACAACTCTAGAAAACTAAAACTAACAAATCACTCATGTTGGGCTTTTTCTTTTCCCCCAAAATGCTAGTTAATGTTAATACATTGGATTAAAACTTATTGAGTTAGCTCATACAGGGTGTAACAACTTCCCAAAAAATTCAGATAATGTTCTTGTTACACTTAAAAGGTGGTGTTACTAGTCAAAAAGGGCAAGCCTACAAAAAAAACTGCTTATGAATTTCTCAGTTAATTTCTTCAATGAGTCCTATGATCAATCAGTTCCAAAAAGAAACACAAGACCTAACTGAAAGAAAACAAGACAAAAAGAACGAATCCAAGATTTGGTGATAATAGAGCATAATGTGACATGTACAAGCAATTTTTAAAAGGCTGGCCATTTTTGACAGGGAACACCACATTAGGTAAAGGGGTTTCAGGACAGCACAAGGGTTAAATGCTACAAGTGAGTGTTGAAAAATAGTATGAAAAATGGATATTCATTGTGAGATTTGCTAAAGATTATTTGTTATTAAATTGTGTTTTTAAAGATTAACTTTAAGTTAGTGTGAGTGTTAGATGAAAGCAAATGTAATCAACATGTAAAAGTAACTATGCGTAATTAAATATTGAGTAATAACCGTTATGGTAGCAATTATGCACCCCTAGTGTGCATTCATTTAACGTTTTTAAAGATTAACTTTTAGAGAGTGACAAAGGTAATCTAAATGTAAAAACAGGGGAAATGAGAATGCAAAATTAAATAAACAACACTGACTGAAATGGTACAGATATATTGTGCATCTCTAAAGATTGCTCAAAAATTGCTCAAAAATAAAATATGAAATGGTCAATTTTCTGAAACAGAAATCATAGGGAAAAAGTACAAAAAATAAGTTCATAATACTTCCATGATTCATTCATGTTTTCATGATTAATGTTTTTGATATTTGTTCTCACTTTTCACTTTAACAGTCTTGTGGTTAAATTCTTCAATGCTGATTCACACGGGTTATGCAGAAGGAGGCCTTGTGTTCATGCCTCTATAAGTCTGTGTAAGAAAGGCCTGTTTCTGATCAGTGTGTTTGAAAGTAACGTGTGGCTTGTGTGATGTGTCCAGAATCATTAACAGTTCTGGCACATGTGTGTTAGGAGTTTGTGTGAGTCTCAATGTATGTGTCAGCATTTAAGTTTTAAATCTATGTGTGTGCACTTACTGCTGTTTTGTTGTGGTCTGGAGATGCTCTTGAAGCTCAGGCTTTTGTGTTGTTGCTTTTTTTAGTGTCTGAGGGTTAGAAGAAAAAAAAATGTTGGAATCACTTGGCTGACACAAAAGGCAAACCCTCTCTTAAAGCCACTTCAGAGGTGCAAAAAACAAGAACCACAGTAAAAAGAAAAGTCTCAGTCCACAATTTCTCTGATTTATTCTTCTATTGTCACTGTGAGAAGAAACGGTGACAATCAGCACTTTGTGATATCAGTATGTATACATACATACACACTCAGAAAAAGGTACAAAACTGTCACAGGGCAGATATATTTCAAAAGTGGCTACACTTTTGTACTAATGCTAATAAAAATACTAATAAAAAGTAGTAATATATACCTTTTAAATATTACTTAAACTTGAAAAGGTAAATGAAAATCCACAATAAGTGCATGAATGCAACTGCATTAAAAAACACAATATCAAACTGAGTGGCCCCAAAAAAAGTTAAATGTAAATTAAAAATAAAAAGTTAAAATGAATATATAGAGTTATAAATAAAACTAAAGGTAAAATATAGTTAAAATTGTAAATGAAAATACACAAAAATGTAAAATAAATAAATAAATAAATAAAAATCTTTCTTTGTACATACACTACCAGTCAAAAGTTTTTGAACAGTAAGATTTTCAGTGTTTTTTAAAGAAGTCTCTTCTGCTCATTTATTTGATCCAAAGTACAGCAAAAAACAGTAAAATCTAGAATTTTTTTTTTTATTTAAAATAACTATTTTCTATTTGAATACATTTTAAAATGTAATTTATTCCTGTTATTTCAAAGCTGCATTTTTAGCATCATTACTCCAATCACATGATCCTTCAGAAATCATTCTAGTATTCTTATTTGCTGCTCAAAAACATTTATTATTATTATGTTAAAAACAGCTGAGTAAAATTTTTTTTTCAGTGTTCTTTGACGAATAGAATGTTTTAGAAAAATACTGAAAATTTAGCTTTGATCACAGGAATAAATTATTTTAAAATATATTAAACAGTTATTTTAAATAGTAAAAATATTTCAAAACTGTACTGTTTTTGTTGTACTTTGGATAAAATAAATGCAGGCTTGGTGAATAGAAGAGACTTCTTTAAAAAACATAAAAAATCTTACTGTTCAAAAACTTTTGACTGGAAGTGTATACAGTTACTTTTTTATTGGTATCACTGTAATGTGGGCAAAGAATTGTTCATTTTAAAACTAAAATTAAAAGACTAAAAGAAAGTCTTGATTTACTTTTTAAATTTATTTATTTGATTTAATATTATTTACACTTGAATATTTATGAAAATTTATGATTTTTATATAATTTCTATACAATTTATGTCACTGCTTTTACAAAATTTAAACTGAGTGGAATGAATGAACAAACAAACATAAATAAATACTATATATTTACTTATTTATCAAAACATTCTAAAAACACCCAATGCTTTGCTAGAAAAGTGAGCTTGTGCTCTCTTCCAAATAAATATTCTGTTATCTAATGCTATGGCAATCATACATTTTAATGTCCAAAATCTTTTGGAGCCACTATATACCACAAAAGTGTCAACTGTAATTTTAATCAATATGAGTTTGGCCACTGTTATTATGCACACCGAATTATCATCTTGAATGCATTCACTCTGTTCAGCTGAACTGACAGTGATCTGATGCCTGGCCAAATTTCAGCTTTATGTGTGTGTAGCAGCAACAGAAGAAGAATGAGAGATCAGAGAGAAAATGAATGTGAGAGTGTTCGGCCTGAGGCAGCGTGCCATAAAGTGAGATTAGCGGTCATAATCTGCTGAGGCATGTGCATGTATGTATGTGTGTGTGTGTGTATGTGTGTTACTGTCTCTGTGGTGTGTGACGGAGAGGTGAGTCCTATGGCCTCTGCTCGCTCACCCAGACAAATGTCAAATCTCCATTTACCCTACACCAAAAAAACCTACCATACAAAAGAGGCTCATTGTCTGAACTGTTTTGAACTGGGCTCAGTTCCCTTTTTTCCATGTGCTGTGAAATAAATCATACTCATATCCAAATATGAATTCAATGGCAATACAGTGAAGCAAAGGACTCGTTCTCATATCTCAGACACCAGACGCTTTGATATGTTTCATGACTGATTGATAACATGTGTTGAATAGCAATGAATGCTGTGTGGGTTTTCTACACTCAGGGCTTCTATTATATTAAAATTAGAGGCCTGTTTATCTAATTACAACAGTACTATACTGTAAATAGGCTCATGTCCTGTTTATCTCTCCGTTCTCACACTCAGAGAGACAATAATGTGCTTAAGACACACAAGAATATATATAAAAAAAAGGAGGGATCATTCTGGAAAACAAAATAAGACACAAACGCATGTGGTCTTCCCAGACAAAATGTAGACAATTGTGTCGCAGACATACTTTGAGACAGTTCACAACATTAGATTGCTTTAAAGTAGGTGGGGGCTGGCAAAAAAGACTATAATGATGAACAGATTAGAAGAGAGAAAGAGAAAGGGAGAGACTCTTGACCCTGACGTGGGGGTGTTAGGAGGGTAATTAAACAGGAAGAAAAGAAAAAGAGAGACTCAGCATTAAAGCATTAAAGAGAGACGGGCCTACAAGTAAAGTCTACAAGTCCATTAATTATTGCCTCAAGAAGTTTTTTTCCCCCTCCGCAAAACAATTAAATGCGATGAATGGGTGCTTAAATATAGTTCTCTACCCCTAGTATACGTTATATTTTTCATCACTGTTAAATCCTGTATTGGTGCACTATTCACTAAAGGACGATCTCAAAAGACAGATGACAGTGAAGGGACTTCACACTGGAGCAAGTTCATTGTGTGGCACATACTGCCCCCTATCGGTGTATATGAGGAATAAACATTGATAATGAATGAATGAATGAATGAATGAATATGTAATATGTGGTTACTTGAGAAGCGTCAGTTCCTCACACAAGCTTATTGAAATATTTTTATTTTCGCTTTCCCTATATAAAGACACATAGGCTTATACTAAACTAATTTGGTAGTAGCTAGTTGTCCAGCTTTACAAAACAAACGACACTTTTTGTTTTCTCAAATCACAACTGTCATACTCAATAATACATTTTATACAATTTAAACAATTATAATCTTATAATACGGTACTGCAAATTAAGTAGGCTACTGACAGAAATTAAAGAGGTCTGTTGGCTACATAATCTTTAACATCTGAGTAATTAACACATCACACAAAGTTGTATGTTAAGTTAGATATTGTGAGGTTTCTGTTTCATAGTGTTGGAAAGATGAGCCGTGAAGGAAGTAGCCTATAGAGAGGACCTGCTGTGGTCACAATGCAGCTTTTGTCGCCTCAAACAACAATCCTCTTTCAGTTTCCCACTAATGAACAAGCATTGTATATAATATACCTTTGTTTTCGCGTAGCATCTCGAATGAACTGTCTCCAAAAATAGGATACTGTTGAATTAGGCAGTTTCAGAGCAGCATATTTTGGGGTAAATCTACATAGAATATTATAAAACGCGCTGAGTGAGAAAAACAGAGACTCTTCTTCCGCTGAGTGGAACTTCCGGTGTTCTGGAATGCAAAGAAATGCCTAAAAATGCAAAGTACTTCTTTGTAGTACCTCCAACCAACCACAAATTAATGTTTAATTGTGTTTTTTTTTTATGGCTGGTTTTTAAAGCTAGCCCTGACATACATGGATAAGTCTTTAGTCACTGGGATAAAATGAGAGAACAGACATGAAAAACTTATGTTTGGGTATTTACAAGATTTCTGCGGGAGCTGGTGAATGTACTCTGATGTTGAATGAAGCAATGTAGAGAAAATTTCTGTTTATTGTGCTGTCAAATAGGCCTATGGAAGCCCATTTTTGCTTCAGAATAACAAGGTTAATTGCAACTTTATATCTTACAATGTGACTATGCCTGAATGTTAATATGCACTGGTGACAGTATGTGAAAAGAGCAGTCCAATTTTCAAAGCATTCACAAAACAGTAGGCGGATGACCTACTACGTCCGCCGAAATTCCAGAGTGCGCATCTGATGGACAATTTACTATCCCATGAGGCTATGGGAGAGGAGTTGTGAGTGGCAATGAAGTGATGCAACTGAAGCTGGTGAAAGTAACATGACAAATGTAGTATGTCCACATTACATTCACATACATACATACAAGACAGTATGCAATTTTGGATGCAGCTCACAACTGATTTGTCAAAACTTTATATCTCACAATGTGACTACTTTATCCTTATAATTTTTTAATCTCACAAATACCCTTTTATTTTTTACTTTGAGGCAGAAACAACTGTGTTGAAGTATTGCTGCTCTTGACTTTATAAACTTTACTTATAACTCCGTTTTATTGATTATTTTATGATTGTTTTTGAGAGCAGTTTTTCTATCCATATCCTGCTAGCCCCAAGCATTCCCAATAAATATCAGCATTTCTCATAATTTTTTTTTCCAAATGAAATGGGCTATGCTATATCCACATCCAATTCACAACTCTCTAAAAGTAAGTCAATGAACTCATTTGTGTCTCAAGAATTTTAGGAGAACATCTGAGACAAAGTGAGCTACGAAAAAGGAAACGTTTTTAACAATGCCTTCCATGCTGTAAAATGCATGCGCAACAACTTTGATGTCCCTTATCTTCTTGACCAGAGAAATCCTTTGGGATTCCACCCCCTCTGTCTTTCTCTTTTCTCATTACAGAGATAAGTCTATACTGTCCCTCTATCCCATGATAGCCATGCCTCTCTGGTGTCTGTCTCCTTTAGATACATTTCTGCATGCCATTTAAAACTTTACCTTTGAACAATCCCTCACGTCTCGCCTGTCACATCTGACAGGTCACTCACAGGATAGCAGTGCTATTCATTAGAAAAAAGACAGCTCATTGCACTTCCTCCCACAGCCGTCTGGTCGCTGTGGAGACGAGGAGACAGTGAGAGATGGTCTGGTCTGAAGTGCCAGGGATGGGTGATGTACAACAGCTACAAACAACACACCCAAGAGAGAAGATAAGAGATGACCGCTCATTAACATGCTCTTGCTCACACACACAAATAAACACATTGGCACATTCAAGGCATGATGATAATGTCCAAACATGCTCGTTGCTCATTAGCATTATTATGCGAATTATTCATTTACACATGCACAGAAATGTAAACAACATTTTCAAAGTTCCTAATGAAAGTGCATAAAAAAAGATCTAAATTTCCATTTAGACTTTTTTTTTTTTTGACTGTTTTTGTCCTACTTCCTACATGGCCACATGCATTTCTTTGGCATTTAGTCTTGATATTTTACATCCATACTTCTCAGTTTATTTTCCTTTGCTCCAGTTTTCCTCCTTTTTTTATTTGGTTACCTCACAATTCTTAGTAAATCCGTTTGCTGCAGATTCATATCTCTGATCTGATTGAATCGTTTCTGCCATATATGAGTTTCTCTTGTACTCTTTCCTTATTTCTCTCTCTTTCTTAGTGTTGTTGAGATGAAATGTGCACTGCGTCTGATCCCCTTGCTGGGGGGTCTGAGTCGCTGGCTGGCTTGGACTAAAGTAACTGACTCCAGTCTGTGATATCCCACTGATTTATGATCAGTACTTCCTGCCCTAAGCTTAACCTGCAACATTATGACCAAACAAGCAAATATGTTGCCAGAACACCTTCTGCATATACACAAAGTATTGAGTTCTCTCAAAATAACAAATAAATGACAATAACTGTCCTCAATAATAAAACATTAACCAATTTGAATTTGGTAATTCACTTTGCAAAATGTTATGGATGTCTTGCTTAGCAAATTATCAGCTAGCAGAGCAGTTTATCAGTATTTGCTCATTTTTTATTGTAACATTTAGTTATAATATTGAACTGATATTTCATTAATATTTATATAATATAATATTTCCAAAATTAATATTTAATATAATACAATTTGGGGTCAGTAAGATTTATATATATATATATATATATATATATATATATATATATATATATATATATATATATATATATATATTTTTTTTTTTTTTTTTTTTTTTTGTGACACAATATATACAATTCAAAGAAATGCTGTATAATATGTAAGATTTATTACAAGTAACTTTCATAGCAGTGTTGTTGTTAACAAAACTTTTTTGTTAATTAAAATAAGCTGCAAGATGGATGTACGCTAGATGGAAAAACTTAAACTAAAAAAAGTTACTTTAAATGAAATAAAGATTATTTTCAAGTACTAATATTAATACAACTAAAACATAAATAAAAATAAAAATAAAGATAAAGATAAAGATAAAGAAAACCAAAAACTATTAAACTCATAACAAAATTACTAAAACGGAACATATAAAAATAAAATCAATAAAATAAAACATTTCAAAATATATACAAAAATGCTATATTTAATGTATTTTTAATTTTATTAATACATACATTTTATTTATTTATTATTAAATATTATTTTTCCCTTTTCCTTCTTCCACACTCTGCTTTACATATATATTTAGATACATATTAATCAAAGATTTATGGTGTTTTCTTTTTATATTTTGTCCTATTATGTCCTAACATGTCCTAGGTTTACAAAAAATTATAATAGTATATAAAAAATACTAAAACACTTGTTTGATAGTTCAGAATAATACTGCAGTATATGCTGGATAAAGTTTATTTGCTTTTTCATAGTATAAATTGTTTTGAGCCATTGGTTATTTAGAACTGCATAATGGATCTGTCATTCATTTTTCCTCAAATTTCTAATTATGTTGTTTTGCATTATTTTCTTCATGTTCCCAAAATAATATTCATTTTATATTTACATACACCTTCACTCACTTATCTAAGTCACCCTCATTTTATCTCTCTCTTTTCTAGTTGGTCTGTTAGTTGTCTCTGACAATGTTGAGTCTCGTGTTCAGCATCTATCGATTCGTGATACTCCATAAACTAACCTTACCTCGACCTTTCAGGGTCAGAGGTCAAGACAGCGTAAACACAGAGACAGGCCGACTGGCCCATCAGTCATACAGCATCCCATGACAGCTGAGCTGGAACACCCATCACTCCACATCCTGCTGGTCAGAACTGCATATGACACACTTCATGATGGAAGCATCTCTATTCCCCACAGCCTCTAAAGAATCTAGAAGTGCTGGAACCGCCCAGCATGATTGGAAAAGGCTGAGTTAACGGCCATTTTCGTATCCCTCAGGGAGATGCGTAAGCTCTGCGATTCATTTGGAAGCAGCCTGTTCCGTGTTCAGCATTCCAAACACAGCATTTTTATGAATGTGCTGGCAGTCCACTGTCCTGGCTCAGAGACAGAGGGGGCTGGAGAGTCTGCTAAAGTCATTGTTTATAACTGACAAGCACTGAGATGTTTTATCATTACACAAGAGGAGAAAGACATGAGGAGAAAGCAAAGCTAAACCCCAATGCTATGACCTCCTTACACCAGACAGAGGACAGGATACAGACAAACACATTTTGGTTTCGTTATAGTGGTGAGGATATTATAATCAATTTTAATGGATATTTGTTAAACTGTAAACCTACAGTAACTCTCCTGCAAACCTATTAATATCAGTAGATTTAAAGCAAAACATTACTCAACATTACAATCAAAATAAAGTTAATATATTTTAGATGTATCAAACTGAAACTTCATTACAAATGTGTAATTACAAATATATTTAAAAACATGACATACAAGTTTTAATAGAAATGACATTGAAATATTTTAGTTTACCATTAGCCACATTTCAAAGACAATAAAATTATACATTTATATAAATATTTAATTAAGTACTAGTTGGGTGGGTCCAAAAAATCACTCTGAAGTTCATCTAATTGCATTTAATTGTATTTAAGCTATAATAATTTTTTTTAAATGATTAACATGCATTTAAGTGTCTGAAAACATCACACAAGTATATTCTTTTAATGCATATTTTGGTAACACTTTACTTAAAGCCTTTATGTATGATGCATTATAAAAGTAGCTTTAATGCATTAATTATGCCTTGTAATGCACCTTATAATGCATTGTACAATCTCATGAATAATTGTAACCACAGTTAATACATTATAACACTTATCAATTCATTGCTCATTAATTCATTGTTACCATGCATTTTAAGTTCGGTTATAATTATTTATGACAAGATACAATGTATCACAACGCACATTATGAATAATTATAATGCATTATACCCTCTAATAACCCTTTATAATGCATTATACATAAAGGCTTTAAGCTCAAGACAAATGTTAAGGCTCAAGAGAACAGTGAGTTTTCAACAGATTTCACTATAATAGTGAGGATATTTACAAATAATTGGTCCCTTATTAGGAAAAAAACAATCCTGTACAGTCAGATTTGAGTTGAAAATGCCTTTTAAATGATAAAATTCAAATTTGGGTAGCAAACAGAAAGCATAATTGCAATTCAAATTTGAACTGTAAACTAACCAAGCAACATTTGCAAAGACAAACTTTAAATGTTGGCTTGACAAAGCCTGTATGGAGGTTTGTGAAAAAAGTTTTGTCAGGAGGTTTTGATTTAGTTAACTTCTGGGGAAATTTTTCAGCAAATTTCTCTAAAAGAAAACAAGTAGATGATAAAGCATGTTCCTTGTATACACAAGTTACCTGTCAGACTTGGAGACTAATTCATGAAGGTCCATAAATGTATTAACACATAAGATCAGCCAAAACTATGGCTACAGTACG
Organism: Spinibarbus caldwelli; assembly: GCA_039654775.1. Classification (NCBI taxonomy): domain Eukaryota; kingdom Metazoa; phylum Chordata; class Actinopteri; order Cypriniformes; family Cyprinidae; genus Spinibarbus; species Spinibarbus caldwelli. The sequence continues at coordinate 15,063,128 of CM077241.1, forward strand.
TGCGAGTGTGTACACAAACACACACAGCTCAAACATAAACGATCATAAAGCCCAGTGACAAACGTTTAGAGTGTCTGATAATCAGGTACAAATGCTGACCGTTTCACCCATGAATTGCCTGCTTGTCTCTGCAATTTACTTCAGATTAAGCTCATAGTATTTATAAGTGAACTCTTATCGCCTTGCTCTAGATGTTCTCAGGCTCTAATTGGCTAATGGGTATTTTACCCAGAGTTCACCTCTCATCCTGTAGCAGCAGGCTGATGTTCAATTACACCCATGTGGGACGACTCGGCAACAGCCCAGAGAGGTTACAGGGGTCATTACCCTGACAACCCAAGATTAATGGGGTGTTTACCTCAGTTGGTGAATGACCAGTGTGCGGATCTGTCAGCACAGAATCATACATACACAACACTCACTCTCTCCGTATCTCACTCACACTGATACTGAACACTTTAACAGAGGTGTCAGCTTGACAGTGTTCCTCTGGAACAAGCAGATACGGGAAATCTCTGAGCAAACAATGATGACATATGAACTAACACAAGGATACACACAAGATTCTCACTCAGGCAGCCTCTCAACCGTATATTTTAAGACACAAGTATTTTGGGTAACACTTTAGTTTGGGGACCAATTCCCACTATTAACTAACTGATTATTAGAATGCATATTACTAGCATATTGGTTGTTTATTAGTACTTATAAAGTACATATTAATGCTTTATTCTGCATTACCATATTTTAGATCCCTTAATTGAACATTTATATCTTAACTTAACAACTAATTATTAATAAGCAGAAAATTAGGAGTTTATTGAGGAAAAAAAGTCACAGTTAATAGTTATTTAATAGTTAGAATTGTTTTCCCAAACTAAAGTTTGACTGTATTTTGGTTCTTCTTTCCAGTAAAAATATTGGTAACACTTTACTTAAAGCGTTTATGTATTTAAAATGTATTACAAAGGTATTTGTAATGTATGTTTTAATGCATTACATGTATATTTTTTTAATGAATAATTGTAACCAAAGTTAAAATGCATTATAATATTTGAAGGTTTGTGTTTTAATGCCTTATACTAAAGTGTGACAATGAATTGATAATTTTTACAACTGAGTAGATAATTTTTATAACTAACAACTATTCATTAAATCATACAATGCATTATGAGATGCATTAAGGCATAATTAATGCATCAAAACTACTTTTATAATAAAGGCTTTAAATAAAGGGTTACCAAAATATCTAAACATCCCTAAAGCTAGATAAATTTACTTCAGAAACTGCATAAAATAAAGACTTATTTTCAGATAATATCTTGATTTTGATTTAATTTGTATTAAAATGACGAACTTTTAAAATCTAAACTTTCCCATTTCTGTTTAACTGTATGCTTAAAATAAAAAAAAAACTTAAAACAATAAATGTTTTCCCTAATTACACTGTAATTTGTCATAAATTTGATTTTATTTTAATTATTTTAAGTAATTAAAATGTATTTAATGAAAATAATTGAAAGTAAAACAGAAAATAAAATGTACTTTAATTGATCTAAAGTTTTGAAGTAAAACAAACATTTTAATCATTTATTTTGGATTAAGGATGTTCTGATATTTTTACTGGAAAAAAGGGTCACACTTTATTTTAAGGTCCAATTCTCACTTTTAATTAACTATTAACTATGACTTTTGCCTCAATAAACTCCTAATTACTGCTTAGTAAGGTTGTTGTTAAGTTTAGGTCTTGGGCAGGATTAGGGATGCAGAATAAGTGCTTTATAATTACTAATAAATAGCCTATATGCTAGTAATATGAATGGTAATAAGCAACTATTTAATAGTAAGAACTGGTCTCTAAAGTGTTGCCAAAAAAGGCTTCAAACATTTACAAACTGTAATAAACACATGGGGAAAAATGTCTTCACCTGTAGTGTGTCCACTGTTTATTTGTTTTTGTGATGATGCTTGTTTACTGTAGATGTGATCTGTTTGTATAGGTGGTAGAGAAGTAGTAACGTGCTATTACGTCTCCTTTCTCTGTCTGTAACAACGGTGACCCCTTACCCTGAGTGACGACTTCATGTGACGCCCCCTCCCTCACACTTACAATTAGCCGCTGTGACCTACTGTAAAGCTGAGTTCAGCATAGCTAGAATGATGTCATGGTTGTCTGAACTAAACTAAAGCCAACATCTACACAGAAGTATCAAACACGTGCAGTTTTGAAATCACCTGTGAAGTATAATACTCTAAACATGATGGCAGCTCATAGACATCACATATGCTTGTCACTGTCTGTTCCAGAGATCTGAGCCGTGAGCCTTTACCCCACATCTGGACCATGCTGTGGACCATGTGGTCTGGAACTGCTGCCAATGTTGAGAAACAACTAGAAGTGTTTTAGCCAGAGGAAAGAGGGGAAACCATTGTCATGATACTGTTTTTAAATTCGTCCCCAGGGATTGTGCTCAGCACTTACAGTTTTTATTAAGTATTTCACCATAAGGCTCCACAGAACCCAGTTACACTGAAGCTCTCAGAAGCAATTTATTACTTCATACTCTAGTTTCCAATATTAAACTTTAACATTCCCAATGTAATATTAGCCATTTATCCTGTAATATCAGATTTATGGTGTCACAATAGTGCTAATTTAGGGTAAACTAACCAGTTACAACCAGTCTGGCTCTGTGGGGTTGCTTTAATGGATATTTCATGGTTGGTTTGTGTTTTCTCTCAAGGAAAATATGCAGATATGTTCAGTTATTTGATTAATCATGTGTACAATGTCCCTGTAAATGCAGGTTATGGCTAAATGTCAGTTTTTCATAGTAAAGGTTCATTTATGCAGTATATCTAATTAGACAATCACCATTGCTTTATTAAACTTGCACATGCACTTAAAACTTTTTAGTCAATGTTGGATGTCTTTTCTCCGTCAACTCTGCACACATTTCCACTATTCCTTTCTTGCAGGCATTTTTAGGCCATTTCGTTTGCATAATGGATGCTGGAGAATGTTTATACATGTGGTCCTGCTGAAACACAGAATGAGAGACAGACAGGCTGAAAGGCAAACAGCAGACGGACACGGAAAGACAGCATGGGACAGGGTAAAAGAGAGAAATGAAAGGGGTTGGAGAGAGGTGAAGTGGTCGACCGATGGGAAGAGAAAGGTGGAGTGTGTTTTAACAGGCTCCAGATGGCGAGGTCTAAGCAGTTCAGTGTTGTGAATGATGGCTCTCCAGTGACAGAACTGACCAGCGCCTGAGTCATAACCCATATCGGGGGCCCAGTGAGACTCACTGTCGACAAAACACACACTTACACGTGGTGATAAATGCATCCAAATCAACGTCAACACACTGTTAAACAGTATCTTTCATTTGAATGTTGATATTCGGAATAACAACCCAGTGGTGTTCTATTGCTTTTATAAAAAACAAGGAGTTTAAGGAACAGTTCAGCCAAAAATGAATATTCTGTTCAAATGAAATGAAAGTGATACAAACACTAAGGGTCCGTTCTCACAGAATGTGGTTTTTGCATTCCACTGCATGGCTTTTCCATTGTTTTTCTTTGTAAACATGCACTAAATGGACATGTTTTTTGGCGATTGCACTCATGTCTCACTTCTTTTGCAGGTTTTTTTTTTTTTTTTTTTTTTGCATGGCACAGCATTAGTTAAAAGTTATAATAAGGTTAAACTTTTAACAAACATGTCTCTAGTTTTTAAACCAAAACATGTCTGTGTTAACGGCAATTTTAAAAGTTTGTTTCAGTTAAACTTTTATTCATACAAGTCTTTTTTTTTTTTTTTTTTTTTTTTTTTTTTGTAAAATCCAACATGTAAAATTTCAAGTCTTAAAAAAAAAAAAAAAAAAAAAAAACAAACAAAAAAAATCGATTATAGCTGTGCATGTATTCATATTGTTCACAATTGACCAATCAAAAAAGAGGACAGGAACTGAATGATATATAATGTGATTTTTTTTCTTATGATTATAACCTTTAATTATTTTTCACTGTCTACCCTAGTGAAAAATAAATATACTAAAATGTATTTTAAATACATTTATTTCATGCTAAGTATAATACATTTACATATTTATGTACTTAATAAAAATACCCTGCAATTGTACTTTTGGTATATTAAAATGGTATACTTAAAGTCTATTGGAAAAACTAATTTTGTGCTTAATGCACTTTAATTGTGCAAAAGTAGTGCTGAAGTCCAACTAAAGATACACTGAAGTATATTTGATTGTGCTACTATTGCAAGTATACTTCAGGTACACTTTAAATATCTTGTATTTAAAGGCCGATATTATTCAAAGATCATACAATCCTCATCAATAGTGACATTAAAATACATTTTAGGCTTAATATAAAGAAATGTGCATTGTGCACAAATAGTACTCCAGATAAAGTTTAATTGTAATTTTTATATCAGTAAGTCTCGAGCGATATGTTAGTAAATATGTTAACAGATTTGAACTATACTTAGTATGAAATAAATTTATTTTAAATATATTACTTTTTTCTTTTTTTTTTTACTAGGGTATGTTTCCTTGGGATTAGTCAAAGAGACTTTAACTGAGAAAAAAATCCATTCAGTTTTTCTCCATTTACAGCTCTTCCTTCACCTGTCATTGAAGCATTTGGATGAGGGAGAAGATTCGTCCTTTCATTAGAGAGGATTACAGCGAAAGTCTGTGTTAGTCTGTGTCTCATTTCAAAGCCTTGAATAAATCTTTGTCCATACTGAGATAAGGAACCCACTTTCTCTCACTCTCTCACACACATACACATACTGACTATCACTGTCATGCAAATTAGATTATGCGAGTTTTCCACAAGCACAGATGCCACTGCTTAATTCAGACAAATCAGAATATTATGAATATGTCTGGATGTGTTTGTGTTGGGTTGGAGTGTGTGAGGATGCAAGCAAGATCAGAGTAAATTGTTGTAAACAGTTATTTGGAGAATGCATGGCATTTTTCATGGGAAAAAAAGGATCTTCTAAGCCAGGTCACATCCCTTATCAGGAGGGTCTGTTTTCAAGCATGCAGGAACCAAGGGGTCAGAGTTTAGCTCCTTAACATGGCCCAGACAGACCCTGCTTGTAGATGCCATTACTACAAAATTATGAAGCAACTTTCTCTATTGACAGCCATTCAAAAGTTACAGAAGAGTAAAACAAAGGGGTAAAATTGTGAAATTTTAAAATAAATAACTAAATAATAATTATTAATATTTGTTATTTGAAATAATAATTTCAAATAACAAATAGCCATGTTGCAAATTATAAAGACTCTTTCTGAAACAGTCACAATTCGGAGATTTCTAATTTCCACAAATGGGAGATATAAATTCGCAATTGCAAGATTTGTCACACTGTAATATATAAAGTCGCATTTTGAGATATAAAATCACAACAGAGATAAAGTCACATTGCAAGATTTTAAAATCACAATTGTGAGGTATAAGGTAAATTTGTGAAAGCATCACAGTTGGGAGATTTCAAGTCATAACTGCGAGATTTGTCACATTTTGATATAAAATCACAACAGAGATTAAGTCACATTGCAAGATTTTAAAATCACAGTTGCAAGATATAAAGTCACACTGTGAGTTGTAAAGTCACAATCACAAGAAACAAAGTCACAATTGTGAGATATTAAGTCACAAGTTATACACTACCATTCAAAAGTTTGGGAAATATGAAAAAAACATCATGGCAGCTCATTACTTTTTTTTTTTTAACACTGAAGCAGACAGGCTTCCATCACTTTGTATGTATAGATTTCTATGAGGTAGACTTCTATTTCACTTGTTTTCACAGCTAGCACCCTTTGTAATCTTTTTTTGCAATCTGAAAGTCTCAGATACAGCCACACAAAAGCTTTTCATTTGTAGTCTTGGTCTGTCTCTGACTTCTCTGTCTGTCTGTGTCTTTCTCTTTATTTCCAGACCTCAGCTGTAGATTACTAATGGCACCATAGTACCTCAGAACTACAGGAGGCTTCCAGCATTCACAGAGAGAGAGACCAAAAAAATAAACCTGACTTTTTTAGGATAACTGCAATTTCTGAACTTAAAAGCCTTACGAAAGATCAAAACTGAAAGATAACCATGGTAAGAGAACTGCACAGAAACTCTGGTTGAAAGAACTATAAAAATACGAATTATAGACTACATTTTTGAGGAAATAGCATATGAATGCCTGAGTGAGTGAGTCTTAGTTCCTTCCAAAGTTACTTCTTTATCTGTTTAAACACCTTAGGGAGATTTTTCCATTCCAAAGTCGCCTTTATCTTGCTCACTGGGTTTTTTTCCCCTTGTAAAGCTGCTTTGGAATAATTTGGATTGTAAAAAGGAGTACAGAAATTGCATTACATTGGACTAAGTGAGTGAGTGAGTGAATGAATGAAGGAACATAGTGCTTTTAACCTGTCCTTTTGGGATACACAATCTGCGTCTCCTGCATAAACAGGACTAATAGCTGTCAACAGTTTACTTCAAGAGATCTTTGTGTAACTATTAGAACAACATGCAGTGCAGAAGAGGAGGTTTAAGTCTGTATAATAAGCCTCCAGATGTGTGTGGGTGTGGGTGTGTGTATACACGTTGGTAGAATGACAAATATTAGTTTAACAAAACAGCGTGAGGGTCTTTAGCATTGGAAATTGATAAACACCAACTGGAAATGAGACAGAGATTAATGAAGGAAGAGAAACATGAAGGACAGAAGAAAGAAGAGAGTATTTTGTACAGGTCCTTTTAGGCAAAAGGAGTTTTGGTAGTCTCAATGCAATAACACTGCTTCAGAATTCCACACTTGTACATTCACAATCTCCAGCACTGTATGTAAACACATGCAAACACACTGTTTCATTATTCATAGAAGCAGATCTGGCCTGCCAAGCGTAAATTGTTAAACACAAGAGCAGGCTGTGACATTACCTGCCTGATGTCATTTTCTACATTAGGCTCACAAATGACATTTGTGAATTATTTTTACTGCACACAGTCATCCACAAACAAAACAGTATCTTAGCATAAATCTCAATAGAATTCATCATTCAAAAATAGAGATGCGCTCTTCTTTCTGTGGCGTTCTTTGTGAATTATAAATGCATATTTCTTGGCAGGTAATGTGTGTTTTGGGGAGGGGAATGTGTCTCCTTATATCACAGAATAAGTCAGCAATGTTTATTTATTCCTCTAACATAGACAGGAATGTGTTCAGAAAGCCAAGTTAAAAAATAATAATACCAGTAAAAATAGTGTTCAAAGTTTTTTTTAAAGAAATTAATACTTTTATTAAAGCAAGGATGCATTAAACTGATCAAAAATGACAGTAAAGTCATGTTACTTATGATTTCTATTTCATATAAATGCTGTTTAAATATATGTGAAAAAACATATCAAGGTTTCAAAGCAACACAACATTGAACATTGATAAAGAAATATTACTGTTAAGTTCTGTACAGTTCTCCCCCCAAAAATGAAAATTCTGTCATCATTTACTCATCTATATATATATATATATATATATATATATATACACAGACACACAGAGACACACAGACACACACACACACACACACACACACACACACACACACATAAAAGTAAATAAATAAATAAAGTATGATGTACATTTCCTCCTTGGTTACATTGACTGGAGGGTTATACTGGAGTTATTTATGGTATAATGGAATAGAAAGTGACATCCATCAGCTCTTCCATGTGAATGAAGAACATTTTTAGAATTGACTGTATCTACACTGCTGACGTGAGCTCTTCTGCCTGAGGCTCCTGATAGTTTCTCCATATCTCACTTATTTATTTTTTTATTTTTCTCTCCCTTTTTATCTCTCGCACCACCTTCATTTCTTATTTTTCCTTCTCTCTGGAACCTGTTTTATTCCCTCTTTTACTCTCTCCGTTTACTTCCTTAAACTCCGTTCTGCTTTATTGGAGAGAAACTTACAAAATAGAGTGGGAATAATAGACTCAATCCTGCATCTTCACAAGAGCCACAGCTCAACTTATATGCATGTATGCACAACAATAATGTTTACGCCATTCATAGACAAAAAGGCAGGGATGACAAGAGAAAAAAAGAAGTGTTGACAAAAGAAAGATGATAATGAAAACGTCTTTCTGAATGGAAACTGTCCTAAAATTGTCATCCATTTTTCAGCTTGGACATCCCCTTGAATATCTCTGGAGTCTTGGATAAATATTTTGGCTTCCTCTAACATATGTAATAAAACAGTTTATAATGCTTCCCCTGTGTCTTACACAGGAAGGATCTAAAACATTTCAGGCCACCAGAAAAAAAAGAAAAAAATGAAGAAAGTTTAAAAAAGACAATAAAATAAGCGGAGACAGAGGGTCAGAGCATACCTTGTGTAAATATTTGACTCTCTGTAAATCCAGCAGAGCCGTTTCTGTCTGCGAGATGATTTAGCGCTTCCTGCGATAAGCCTTCTGCCTCACCTCTTTCTGCTGGTTTGAAGGGACCATACACCTCTACATCCAAACAAGAATAAAATACTGTAATGACCTTTCACCAGTGTCATGCACTCAAGAGCAAAAGCATCATTTAGAATCCGTCTGCAATTTCAAACAGCACTCAACAATGCATTTCTCAATGTCATGAGTTCAGGAAGTCTTCGTTTGTTCTTGAGGCTTTTATTGTTGAGGAACTGTTTAATCTAAAATGTTATTAGAAATGAAACTCTCAGTCAAGGACTCTTTAATTTGTCTCAAACCGAGTAAATTTAAAAAGCTGGAAAGATTGAAGAAAATACTATTAAAGTTGAACTGCCTTAAACTTTCGGTTTTTATTTTCTCTGAAAACTTTCTTTTGGATTAATAAAATGCTTTCACATGTCCTGTCCTTGAAAAAACACAAGGAGAATAAGATATTGCCCTTATGATGAATTGCATTTTATGTTATATCTGATTCCAGGTGCACTAAACCTAAATAAAACCCACTGGACAAATAAATAGAGCACAGGAAAAAAAAAAAAAAAAAAAAAAAACCTTCAGAATTACAGTCAGTAAATGATGATCATGTCAGAAAATTATCTCTATTAAATGTGACAGTCAAGGTTGCGGGTGCACCGAAGCTTTTAGAGCAACTGACCTGTGAGCATTTGGAAATATTAGGATGAATGAAACTACAGACGGATAGAGACAAAAAATGGACAGAAAGAAGAAAGAGAGGGATGACAAAATGGTGAACAGCAGGACATCTGGACTGATGGAGAGAGAGAGACTGCTTAAGGCCACCTGCCGTCCCTTAGTGAGCCCTGCGGCAGAATATCTCTATGACTCACTTGAGAGAGAGAGAGTGAACCTCAAAGACATCAAACGTCTCTCATCATAGCACACACGCATCTATGAGTGTCGGGTGGCTTAGAGAGTCTTATGTAAGCTGCATCAATGAATGAATATTTATGCTTTGTTTTGAGAGGACGGTATTTATTTATTCATTTGACAGTAGGCTGCGGTTATGGATCTGTACGAAGAGACACGTTATATCACGCAGACTAGAGCTCACTTTAGGAAGGAGAATATTTGTGAGAATATGAGATTGGAGTTCATGTTTGTGTTCAAGAAAACAGCAATGATTGAGTGTGATGGACAGAAATGTACAGGCTAAAAAGTGCTAAGATATATGTAAGAAAAGAGCCTGTCTTTCACACACACACACACACACACACACACACACACACACACACTTAAGATTATGTCACAGCTCATTGATTGCTAGTGACTAATGGTAGCTTGAAAACTCAAGGAGAGATCGCCATGGTTACACAACCTCCCTCTAAGGGCTGGTTCAGACAGAAAGAGATTTTATCGTTCCACTGCACTGCTTTTCAATTCATCTCTATGTAAACATGTGATAGACAGACATCTTTGACTGTCTGGTTTTTAGAGTCTCGCACATAATTACCACATTTTTAAAATGGTGTGTCAAGTTACAAGAAGTTCAACTTTTAAAATGTTTCACAAAACCAATTTCACAAAATCGAAAACCAATGTTTTTTTGTTTTTTTTGATTCAGAAAATACATGAATCACTTTGTGGCAAACTGAGATTTTGTTAAGGCGATAATGGTTAGGATCATGATTTTTAAGCATTATATTGAAAGAAATTGGTGTAGATTAACTTTGAAACAAATTTCACCCATAAATTGCGAAAAGTGAATTTCATAAATAATTACAGAGAAATGGCAAGTAACATATTGAATATAAAGTAACATTTTGAAGCAGAAAGAATGAAAGAATATTTTCTTGTAAAATATACTCCAATAATCTTAGTTTTATTTACAATTTTGAAAAAGATTTTTTTTTTTTTTTTTTTTTTTTGTGATTTAAGACTGTTAGTTCACCCAAAAATGAAAATTCTGTTATTAAGAAGAGAAGAAACTGTTTTTTTTTCTTTGCGCATAAAAAATATTCTCATAGCTTCATAAAATTACACTGAAAAAAATGACTCATTGAATTTACTAAATTTTTTTAAGGTAAGTGGTTGCAAGCAATTTATTTTAGCTACATTTAAATAAACAAATTTAGTTGACTAACTTTCAACTAAATTTGTTTATTTAAATGTAGCTAAAATAAATTGCTTGCAACCACTTACCTTAAAAAAATTTAGTAAATTCAATGAGTCATTTTTTTCAGTGTAAGGTAGAACCACTGATGTCATATGGACTATTTTAATGATGTTCTTACTACCTTTCTGGGCCTTGAACATGTCAGTTGTGTTGCTGTCTATGCAGGTCAGAAAGCTCTCAGTTTTCATCAAAAATATCTTAATTTGTGTTCCGAAGATGAACAAAGGTCTTTCGGGTTTGGAACGACATGAAGGTAATTAATGACAGAGCTTTCATTTTTGGGTGAACTATCCCTTTGTTTTTGTTTTTTTCTTTGAAAACCAGCTTATGCACTGAAAAAAAATTGGTGTAGGATTTACTATGAAACCATTTTCACTCAGAAATGGTAGTAAAAATCACAAATAATTGCTAGCAAAAATCACAAATAATTTTCTTCTTTTCTTTTTTTCTTTATATTTTCTTTTAAAAATAATTCAGATAAATGAAAACCATGCACTTCTCGCATATCCAGTGTCTAGCATGAGCACTGTGTTTTATAACATTATAAAAGCACATCCCGAGACCTCCATGAAGGATGTATGAGCATAATTCCATAACGTCTTGCAGCTGTTTCATAAGGAAGCTGAATGAATCCTATGTGTTCACAATGAAAAATGTGTCATTAGCATGAGTTTTACTTCAGAATTTCACAATTTAACTTCTTGTTTCTAGTGGGACCCCTGCATTAGAGCATATTGTCTCATATTGTGATCAGAATCATTCATGTAAACGCTGCTCTTTCCACTTTCTCTAATGAGGTCATGTGCTAAAGGATTGAGAAAATCCTTTGTTTGCGGATTATGATTTATAAAGTTACACACATAGTGACATTAATTACCATAAAACACAATCTCGCCTTTTGTGTGCTTGCTTTTCTTGTGATTATGCAACAACTACAAAACCTTAATCAAACCTGCAACCTCCTTTAGAAAGATCATTTTACGTACATTATGTAATCTGTCACAGAGCTTCTCTTCTGATCTAACAGTATTAATGCATGCATATACATTAAACGCCACATAAAGAGAATGATTAAAAAAGGTGTTAAATAAGTGATGGTTCTGAGGGTTGAAATGACCTTCTCTTACTGTAAGCATTTCATATTTAAAACCTTTTTTTGTGTCCTATGTATAATTTAGGGCTGGTTTCTTGGTAGGTAATGAACTGTGAGGTGTGAGAGGGAGGGGTTTGGGTACATTAAATGATGTAAATACCAGTGCTGGCCATTAAATGGGAGCTGGCAGCTTGTCGATTTGCTTTTTAGAGACGGAGGTTAAAGGGCTTGATGAGGTCAGCAGGGGGCGGATCTATTAGCCTGCAAAGGGTGCTCAAATGACACCTACCACCTGGAAAAGAAGGATAACAATAAGTAATAAAGACCACACATGTGGGCTGCTGCATAGATACAATGTAACAAAATACTGTTAAAATGTATGTGGTAAAACTGGCAGCAATTCCACAGAAAAAAATATGGAGACGATGCACCATGTATTCAATTCTCATGAAAGAAACCCCACCAAGGATGCATTTATTTGATAAAAAAATACTGTAAAAACAGTAATATTGTGAAATATTATTGCAATTGATGAACAAAGTTTAAAAGGACTGCATTTATTTGAAATTACTTAAAACTCTTTACTGTCACTTTTGATCAATTTAATGCATCCAAAAAAAAGGCCATGCGAAAAAAAAAGTGTACTTCCAATATGTACTTAAAGTGCTCTATTTTCTTGCATTAATTTTGCACTTAATATACTACAAAATATTCTTTAGTACTTCTTAAGACAATCTTAAGAACTTAAGAACCTTAAGATGTAAGTGTACTCAAATGTGCTATGGGTTCAAATGTACTACAAGTGGTAACTAAATACATATTTTAAATACAGAGATAGTATGTTAAAAGCACATTTTAGTTCATATTCATGGTGACTCAAAATAGCACGAGTACACTTAGATGTTCTTAAGAACTTCTAATGAACCATTTTTAGTATATTAAATACAAAATTAGTGTGTGGAAATAGAGCACTTTAAGTACATTATGGAAGTGCACTTGTTTTTCACCTGGGAGTGTATATTATTAACTGATATAATAATAAAACATTTTTTACATTTATTAATTAAATGTGTGTTGTACCTTGAAATACAGACCTACTAACATCAGGAAAAGGAGGCAACCTTTTTTATACTTATAAAAACAATTAAAAATATATATTTTACAGTACATGTATTACATAATAAAAATAAATAAAATGTATGTATTATAGACTAGCACCATAAAGCTATTTTTCACAGTATTTTATAATAAAATTACACGATTTGTCCTTGTTAATGTAATTGTTTTCGATTGTATATGGTGAAAATTGCAATCAATTAACTTGTTTTGCTGTAGTATTTTACATTATTTTTCTGTTAACATTACTGTTTTTTTGTCTTCTGTGTAGACAGACAGTACATGTTTAATAAATGTAATGAATACTCATGCATGTGTGAGGGCTTCATCATTGTATGCATACGTTATTGCACTAAGGTTGCGTGTGTGAGAAAATGAGAAAATAGATTTTAGCACCCATGTGAATAACCATGCACTTGTTCATGTTCTCAAGCTGAAGATGGGCTTTGAGCACATGAGTGTGTTTATATGATTATGTGGGTATGGCAGAACATGAAAGCATTGTCTTCTTGTGCGTGTTCATGCAGGTTTGAGTGCTTGTTGACAGTTTGTCAGTAATGGATCATTAATGAAAGCGCAGCTGAGGAGTCACTGGAGGCCTGAGGGAATGCCGGGAATAAACCGACATCAGTGACGCACTTTCTTACACATCACCAAGAGATGGAGGGGGGGCGGGGGGGATGGGGGGGAAGATGTGTGTGGGAGGGAGGAAAAAAAGTGAATGAGACGGGGAGAAAAAGAGAGGCTGGGTTGAAGAGAAGTATGGAGAGAAATGTCAAGAAAAAGAGGGATGTGGGTAGGAGCGATATAGATAGATAAGAGAGAGATGGCCAGAGGTTTCTTTCTCTCCAGAGCATGAGGAACACTCAGATAGGATCAATTATTGACCAGACATCAGGCTTTTAGCTGTCAGATGCAAACTTTGCACAGTGCACTCTAAAAGAGAGAGAGAGAGAGTGAGCGAGCAAGGAGGAGAATGTGAAAGAGGGATCAATCATCTTGCGCTGTTTTCCTCCATAAGTGGATATGAAGAATGAGTACTCAGACTAATTTCATAGAGTTCAGGAAAGGGCGTTATTCTCCACTGACGTCTCCATGACACACGCAAACAGTTTCCAGTCTAAACAAGTACACACAGGCTTGATGTAAAATTTAACTCAGCTAGGTACGTACATAGTACCATAAAGTCTTGGCTTAAAAAAAATACAATAAATAAATAAAAAAGAAAAATATTATTTGTGAATTTTACTAGCAATTTCTGAGTAAAAATGGTTTCATAGTAAACCCTACACCAACTTTTTTCAGTGCATTAAGCCAACATTTTTTTTTCTACAGAGAATCAGAGGATACACTACCAGTCAAAAGTTTTTTAACAGTAAGATTTTTAATGTTTTCTTTTTTAAAGAAGGCTCTTCTGCTCACCAAGTCTGCATTTACTTGTTCCAAAGTAGAGCAAAAACAGTACAATTTTGAAATATTTTTAGTACTTATAATAACTGTTTTCTATTTGAATATATTTTAAAATGTAATTTAGTCCTGTGATTTCAAAGCTGAAATTTTAGCATCATTACTCCAGTCATGATCCTTCAGAAATCATTCTAATGTTCTGATTTGCTTCTCAAAAAACAGTTTTTTTTTTTCATGTTGAAAACAGCTAAGAAGATTTTTTTTTTCAGGTTTCTTTGATGAATAGAAAGTTCAGAAGAACAGCATTTATCTGAAATAGAAATCTTTTGCAACATTATAAATGACTTTATCATCACTTTTGATCAATTTAAAGCATCCTTGCTAAATAAAAGTATTAATTTCTATAATTTCTTTCCCCAAAGAAAAAAGAGCAGAAGAGACTTCTTTAAAAAACATTAAAAATCTTGTTCAAAATCTTTTGACTGGTAGTATGCACATGCACCTTGTAAATATTTTTATCTCACAATGAACTACCATAAGTGACAACTAATGCTCAAGGCTTACCTCACATCTTCATTTGACTGGACTGACGTCAGTGAACAACTCCATATCTCTTAAGCAGAGCTTAATAGACTCACCCCCAGTGCCAACAATATCTCTTCCTCTTCCTCTCTATTCTTGTCCTTCTCATTCTTCTCTATTGCATTTTAAAGGCCTTTTATACAGAATCTAAATCAATCACGTAAACTACTGCTCCATCTGCCCTGAATCAAACACACTTTATCACCACAGGGCTATTAAAACATATCCGAGACCTCAAACTTTTAATATATAACATCTATAAAAAGAGACATTAAATCTTCATCCTACGAACATCGCACTGACAGAACATCTTAGCGCTAAATCAGGATGAACTGGAGAAAGTTGTCTGGAAGAAGAGACTCTTTTTCAACAGTGTCCCTGAGGGGTAAACAGGAGCCATGCATGTTCTTCAGCATTTATTACTCCCACCATGCACTGCAACAGCATGCTGTGCTGATAAAGGCAAAACATACAAAAATATATGCAGTATTTTGAACAGTAAAAAAATATATAGATCAAAGTACTACATTGCAGACTCTAAAAAGCTGCATTTACTAGTCTGTATCATTTCAAAACACACTGCATAGGGACTATATCAGTTATTTAATGATGCATGCTCATTTTTCATATTTTTACATTTTAATTGGCACTAAAATTGTGTAGGATTTACTCAAATTGCTAATAAATGTCATAAATAATTAAACAAAATAATAAAAAGGCAAGGTAAAACATTGAATTAAGCATGAAATTCGAAAGTAGAAAGACTATTTTCTAGTAATTTTTTTTTTTTTTTACAGTTAATCTTTAAAAACACTAAAAATAACAGTTAAATGTAATCTTTAGCTAATCTCAAATTGAATATCCATTTTTATACTGTACATTATAATGTTGAGATGCCTACATTTAGTTATAGCATTTAAAATTATTTCATTATTTATTTTTATTTTGTTGTAAAAATAAAATAGTATAGAATTGTAATATCTGCCATTCATCAGTTATCTGCTATGACATGAAAATAATTATCACTTATATGTATATATCATCCAGAATTGAATATAGGTGCATTTTTATTTTTATTTTGTAATTTATTTTTGTAGATTTTATGTAGTCAAGCTTGTTGTGAATAGGCCTCAAGACACACATAATGCTGGTCTTTCCAGTATGTTCTATTAATAACATCTATTTATTGTTACAACAGTCAGCCATACAGTGGCTGGCAAGAAAGTAAGTAGGTACGCGTCAGTACCAAGAAAAAGTAGTGCCAGAAGTGGCAGAATTGTTCAAAAGTGGAGTCATGATAAGCGGTGCATGTTTGAATTGAGGGGATGTCTAGCAGTTTCCACCTGGGCTATTGAGAGATAAGCAGCTGTTTTTCACTGAACAATTGATAGTGATACTTGACTGGAGATGACAAATGTTCCAGTACTGCAACATTTCAGCTATTATGACGTTATAGCACACTTCACCCATTAAACATTACAATACATCTGTCTGAATTGACTATATACAGACACACCGGATTGATTTCTGTTCTTATTCAGAGCATCTTTACAGCGCAAGGTCACTTAGTCCCTCTTTAATCTGACACACATCAACTGTGTGCTCTGTGTGCTTTGTATCCTGTTATCTTTCCACTGGCTTGTTTGCGTGTGTGCGCCCACAGCCAGACAGAGGACATAAATCCTGTTGGCTGTCTGGAGTGACTAACCCTTTTTACACGTCCTGGTTGTGCCAAAGAGTCTAACTGAGAAACACAGTGCCCTTAAAGAGGTTAGAAGACTATCAATGCATTTATAATAAATCTGTTTGTTGCATTTCAGGATGTAAGTGCTTCAAAAAGTCTTTTGACATTGTGTATGTTTGTGTGTTGCCTCATGACATTTCATTCTTGACTCCAGCACAAGTAAACCCATCTGAGGTCAGTACCGGAGAGCATCAACACACACCCACACATCCACTGAGATCAAATAATCCTGCTGGAATCCATTTCAAATCACAGTATGACAATGGTGATAAAGATTGCAGCACAAACTCGCATTCCAGCATGTTTGTTACTGATGCAAGGTAAGTTATTGATTCCAGTAATATAAAAATGGGTGTTTATGTCAACTTATGACTTTCACCAAAACGAACAAATTTATATACTTTTTGTTATATGAAGATCACATCAAATCTTGTTGGACACGCCGTATAGATTTTCTTGTTTTATAATTGTTGTAGACCTTTATCACCAAATGAAATATGATAATGGAAACTATAAAAACCACGATGATATAATAAATTGTATGTGTTGTAAATTGTATTACCTTTTTATTGTGTCAGACTACATATACACTATGTATGATGTGTGTAGTATATATTTATATTTTTATAAAACTGTCCCACAATTGTAGTGTTATTTCCACCATTTGCACCAATGAAAGATAAATAAATACAACAATTAAAATAAAATTTACATATATATATCAAGGCAAATATCACATTTGAGTACAACGCTGTTACTGTCATTCCCACAAGTTGTTTGAAAATATTATATGTAAATACATATGTAAGCTATGTAAATTTTATTAAGAAAATATGCTTAGCAAGACAAAGGTGTCTGCCATTTTATTTTTAAAATGTGTAAAATGATTTACATCAAATACAGGTATTAAACTGTACATAATTTAAATTGATTAGTGCTGGGCGATATACCGGTTCAAACGGTAAACCGGTTTTATTTACACAAATGCTATGAAGTTTTAAAAAACTGCCGACACAAATGCCTATAAACAACGTACATAGTGTCATTAATTGAGAGGTGATCCCTGTTAACTGCATACTTCTGACTAATGGTTGGAAAACTTTTATAACTATTAATAACACACAACTAATTCTTGAAAGTGATGCTCACTGTTCACGATGCGCAAAATATAGGAAGAAAATTCTAAATACTAAACTGGGGTGAGAGGTTTAAATGAATGTATCTCTGAGGGGAACTGTCTTCAGAAAAGTTTAGATGGTATTTTCTTTTCTTCTTACATCCGTATAATGCATTTTAATGTAGTATTTAAAAGAGCAGCGCTTCTTTGTTTATAGCGGTAACCAAGAAAACATTGTATTGCTGCTGTTCCAAAAGCGCCACCTGCTGTCAGAGAGTGACAGCGTTCTCATTCAGCCTGTCTGCTGTTTTTGTTTCATTCAGATATGTTTTATGTAGCAAGACATCACAAAGCTAAGGTCAGACCATTCTGTTTTTGCTATAAATTATGAAATTATACAATCTAATTTAGATCAAAAAGGGCTCATGCTATATGTAGCATGTTTGTTTGGATCGTGATTAAAATGCAATGGTTCTGCAAGTGTTTCATGCATTCTGATTAATATAAAGTTACAGTCAGGGAAAAACCATGATAAACCGTCAAACCACCAGAATCCTAAAAACAAAAATAAAAAAAATGTGATACAGATTTTTGGTCAAACCGCCCAGCATTTATTGTGATGGACATTATGGATAATTTTACTCAACACTGAATACATAATGTTAGAAATTGTTAGTGGACTAATTAAATAAACTAAATAAAAGTGTGAAAAGTGAGTTTAAGTATATTTCCTATTAGTCAACTAGCCTGAAAGTGCCTATAGTTGCAGATACACCCATGTATATTGTGCATGTTTATGTGTGTCTACAGCATAATAATAACAGAATGTGTGTCTAGACTACATGATTGTAATTAGCAGTCTCCTGATGACTGCCTGTGACTTGCATTCAGCGTGTAGCTAATTAAGGTCATCATTATCCAAGACAACTAACACCCACATGAACCCTCACCATGCTTAGCGTAGTGCTAATCCTGAATGCCCACAGCCCACTGGACTGAAACAGAAAACTAGATTCCATGGCAACAAGTGAAGTTGCTGTTTGTGTCTGTCTTGTATTAGTTGTAATGCTGACTGCCTGTCATCACTTAGCCTAGCAGTATTAGCATAGTAAACAGGGCATGAATAAAACCCCAAAGAGTCGTTTAACGATACACAGTAGAGCTGACTGTGGAAAATTCAACATTATATGTATGCAGGACAAAAAGTTAATGAGGGAGGCATAACGATGGAGGCAGTAGGTCACTGAAAGTGTGTCATGCTGTTCTCTCTGTACACAAAGGTAATCTAATATGTCATTTTATTTGTGTGTACAAAAAGTACACAGGCCAGATTCACTCTCACATGCAGTTTCAGCCTTAAAGCTATAAGAGTATCAGTACAGAAAAACACAAAGCTAAATCTCAGTTTGACCCTCATATTGGGAACTATGACCAGATTTTCCTGGGCAAGTCCACAGGGTTCATGGAGAGAGTTTGCAGACTAATATTCAGGGCCATGACCACCATAGACATAATTGTTTGATCCAAAAAAGCAGATATGCCAAATTGTTCACCACAATATTTTTATGCTTATTGTACTGTTAGCTTAGCAACATGCTAACATAAAAATCTACTGAAATCAGTTGCAAGTCTGAGTCGAGCACTTATCACGACGTAAAGTGTTCCAAATCAGTCACATTTATAATGCTGCCTTAGAAGGAAGGAGACAGCAAAACAGCTCACTTGGCTTTGGGTAAGAGATATTATGTCAGATGATTTAAACTTGTAGACATTTTGCATGCTCTGAAACACTTTCACTTCTCTCTCTCTCACACACACACACTAAGTAACTGATATTCTCATGCAACACATCACAAATGCCATTTTAATTTGACATTTCAATCATCGATCAGTGTCATTCCCCATGATGACAGAAGAGATCAGTAATTGTCTGCACAATGTCTTATTTTCTAAATAAATATTAGGGATTTGGCAACACGGAATCTCATATTTTCAATTTTAAACCCTCCAGGGAAAAACCTGCTCCCCTTCCTGTCGTGTGCAGTTCTGGCCATGAATGTGTTGCATGGGGACTGATGACAACATGTTCCCTAGAGGCTCATCACAGCTGTCAGTAGAGAGCAACAGGAAATGCTCTGGCTTCAGGCCTGCCAATGGGGCCTTTCAGAGAAAACAGACCCAGACTGTTGGTAAAGAAGACAGAAAGTGATTCATGCATGGATCTCACACACACAAACATTAAGTGTTTACGTAAACCACCTTGCATGTATTTGACAGCTTAATGAGGCTAAATTTATGAGTATACTGTAGGTTTTGAAGTAAATGGGCTCATATAATTCAACAAGTTTCCAAGGCCCAACCAGGGCAGGTCTGCAGAACCATCCTTCTTAGATAATAGTGAAGACTCCAAGCACTTAACAAGAGGTTGTGAGAAAAGAAGATTGATATGATTCAGTTTTCATTCAGTTTTCACTCAGGATCATTATCCCTGGAAAGCTCCCCTCAATGTCTAAGCTAACTACAGATAACTACAGCAAACTCGTCTAATTCTACAAAATAGCTACAAATAAATGCGTGTGTAGATTCACTGTACAAGCTAACTACAGGAAAGCATTTTTGTCACAAAGTGCAGGTTTCCCTAGCATGAACCTTGAAGTAGAAGACAGTACTGTGTTTACATGGATGATAATCAGTTTTAATCAGACTGGTTGCCTATTTGGAATAAAAAGGTCTTGTGTAGCAAAATCAGTTGGAATACACTGGCCAAATCTGATTGAAATTTCAGTTTCATTAAAAGTACTGGTGTAAACCTTAGATAATCTGTTTGATAGTACAATATTAGCCATATAAACACTCAGTTGGATTCAACCTGATCTCATGACGAAAACGTACCTGTGTGAACATTTTCGCAAGACGTGAAATACATACAACCATGTACGTTTCGTCACATATTCGATGTGAAATGTCCACTGAGTGGCGCTAAAAGAGTGTTCAGTTTTCTTTCCCTGGAACAAATTAACGTACATATGATACGTTTTATGTGACGTTGGTTTTGTACGTGTCACCGCAGTTCTGACTTGAAATGTCGATTGAGTGGCGCTATAGCTGTAATTCTCTGTGATGTTTTAAAATAACGTACCATCTGCATTACACCTAAACTTACCCATGAACAAAAGCGAATGTGACATAAAAGCGCAATCGCAAGCATTCAGTATAAGCTTGTTTTTCAATCTCTTATCTTTTAGCTCTTTCATCGTGAATCATGTTTTTGACGGGATTCGTACCCAAGGATTCTGCATCCTAAGTCCAATTCTGCGCTGGCTGAGCTACTGAGCAAGCTTGTTACGTCTGGAAAGTGAAACCAATAGAGCTGTAATCATAACTGTGTATGAAAACAATTACAAGTGCTCGATGTTTTACTGCCTCTAGTGTTCATTTCTGTTGGAAACTGCGGTGATATGTACTTATTGGTACATATTTTGTGTCTTGCGAAAAAGTTCCCACAGGTACTGTACATTTTCGTCATGAGATCAGGTAGATTAGATTACTACAGTACCTGCAGTTGAGACTTGTGTATATTCATTATCAACACAGGACTTGAGTCATGACTTTCCATGCAAAGAACTAGCCAAAACTGAAGCTCTTGTTCAAGAAACATGTTATTCATCAAGTGCGCCTGAATTAGAAGTATTGTAAATATTTCTGTTTTAAAGGAAAGTTCATGTAAACAGTATGTTTGGAATCATCTGGACTGATTGCATGCCTAATACATAGTAAACAGCAATAAAAGAAAAGAAAAAAGAAAAGAAAAGAAAAGTAATGTGTGATCACCTCCACATGAAACACTCTTTCAGGCTCTCTAGTTATTAATGCAGAGCACTGATCATAGGTCAAAGGTTAAATTCCATTGTAGACAGGGAATGATATGAGTAAAACTTTTAGCATTTTGCACACTGGTATGCATAAAAGCCAGACACATAGTTAATACAAAAGCTAAACAAAGTAACTTTTGTTTTTGTTGACGTGATATTTAAAACAAAAGGCTACTCTTGCACATATACTCAAAACATCTATTAGATCTATTAAATCTATTTTTAACCATCAGAAACTTTAATAAAGAATTCTTTGTTATAAGAGATCTTTGCCCTGAGGCTTGGCTTGCTGAAAAGAGCTAGAAGAATAAGTACCAGACGATGCCACTCCAAGGTGCGGCACTTCACACAATGTTCCATGTCTCTTGCTGTGTCTGCCCTCCTGCACCCACCTCTCCAGCTCTTTGAAGAAGACAAAGGCAAAGCGCTCAGAGAAGCAGCCACTGATAGCCTGTGGGGAAACGTGTAATAGTGGAGTAATCACATCTCTGAGCATCCTCCACTGACATGCCTTATAGATCCGCACCCCTTGATATTACACTGAAAATGACAGCAAAATGGACACAGAGAGCGAAGGTGGATGACTAGTAGATAAAACGAACATTATAGGAATGAAAATGTATGACACTACAAGAGTTTGTTAAATAAATACCATATTTTCTCACAAAATTAATAGAGAAATTAAAATTGTCATTACTCACTTTTCTTGTACTGGTCACACATTTCTATTTAATTAGATATCATAAAATAATAATTTATTTATAAATTGGACAATGTTACTTCTCATGGATTTCCCAAGAAGAGCCAAGATAGAATACTTTCATGATCATTTTATTTTTAAGCTTAAGTCTCAGTATTGTCCAATCAATCAATCAATCAATCAATCAATCAATCAATCAATCAATCAATCAATATATATATATATATATATATATATATATATATATATATATATATATATATATATATATAGAGCAATTGTATTTTCAGTATGCTAAAAAGATATACTTAAAGGCTAATTTGTAACAACTAATTTTGCACTTAATGCTTTAATTCTGTGAAAGTAGTCCTGAAGTCCAACTAAAGATATACTGAAGTATATTTGATTGTGCTAAAGTGGAACTATTGCAAGTATACTCCAGGTACATATTAAATATCTTGCAATATTATTCAAAGCTCATACAATCCTAATCAATTATGATATTAAAACACTTTTTAGGCTTAATATTAAGAAATGTGCATTGTGAACAAGTAATACTCCAAATAAAATGTAATTATAATTTTTATATCAGTAAATCTCAAGCAAAATGTCAGGAAATATGTTAATAGATTTGAACTATACTTATTATGAAATAAATGTATTTTAAATATATTACATTACTTTTTTTTTTTTACTGTGGTTCATTCATTTATTAAAATTAATTAAAAACAGTAATATGATCAAATATTATTAGAATGTAAAATGATCACATGATCCTTCAGAAAGCATTCTAATATGCTGGTTTGGTGTTCATAAAACATCTCTTATTCTTATCAGTGAATGAATATTCTGCTTAATATTTGTGTGTAAACACTGAATTTTCTTGACAAATGTATAAAAGGAACAGCATCTATAAGAAATAGAATTTTGGTAACAATGTGAAAGTCTTTGATGTCAGTTTTCAATTTTCAGGTTTGGAACTACATGAGTAAATGACAATAGAATTAGAATTGCCATTTTCAGGTGAACTATTCCTCTAAGTCTAACATTTGCATAGAATTGAATGGATTTCATGGAGTGGTCTACCTTTAGTTGCCTTAGTAACAGCGATTTTATGAAATCACCAGGCACTTAAATGCCCCCCTGCCTAACCTCAGACATGGCTACTTTCACTCTGCCTCACACCAATTAGAATGACTCATGCAGACTAGGGATGTGCATCTCCATAACTGAGGCCGATGCGATGCGCATCTCGATGCATAGCCAAACTGTCAGGCTAAGATGAGCTCCTCTAACACTGACCAATATGAATGCAATGATTTTACTACTGACTCTCTCATAGCCATGCGTCCTTTCTCTCTGGTTTTATGACAGTTGTACCTTTTATAGTTAGAACAGATAGCATTAGAACATTACAATCTAACATTGCTCTTTAAAGCATTAAAATCACTAAACTAAAAGTTAAAACCACTAAATTAAAACTACATTTTAACTGCTATAAGAAACACACACTAACTCATCTGAGCTTAGTAATTAGGACTGTATCATCTTACATTTTTATTTACCCATTACAATAGTCCCTTTACAGTACTGCTATGCTATCGTAAAAATACACCTATATGTAGGTTTAAAATTCTACAAAAGGCACATTTAATGTCCAACAACGAATATTTTAGCAAAATGCATATTTGACTTATTTGAGAATTATTGCACTCTGTCTGTTTTGTGCACATGCACGCACCAGTGCTCGTCCACTCTTGACAGCAAAATAGATACATTTGCATGACTTTCTAACATTTACAGATGAAAAATATAGTTGTGGCATGTCAGTTATGCACTGAGGAAAACACAATGTCTCAAATGCATTAAACAGCACAAATATATGCGCTGTTTGCCATGGTGGATTGATTAGATCCATGATCGACATTAAGGGCTGATTAAGAACAAGCGTGCACAAATTAGTGAGATTGTGCGAATTCACATTGTCGTTTATGGAACCGCTTTAGCCCCGATTGATTTGTTAGGTTACTTGAAGTCAGGTTTTGGACTTTAATACTCGCTTTTCCTCAGGTCTCCGTAGTTTCAAGAGGAGAAATCAATCTACATATAAAATATTGGTCACTTCATAAACAATAAAAGTGTAGCGCATCCACTAGTAATTATATATAAATAAATCAGTTTTTACCGATGCAAATGTGTTAGAAACGATGCATCGCGATACAAATGCCAACTTGCAGCTGATGCACACTTTTTAAACCGATGTATCGCATTGTTAACTTATTTTGACGATGCACAGAGCGAATCGGGGAATCTTCCCATCCCTAATGCAGACACATAAAAAGCTAAAGCTTTGGCACCGAACCTTTGCTCACAACCATTTTGCAGTGAATCATGTAAAATTGCGGGAACACTCTGTGGTCTTTAGAACGGCTCTGAATGAGAGGGGGCAGGACACAAACACTTACAAAGAGGATGATGAGCTCTGAAATCACTCAGCCTTGCCACTTGCGATTAGTGGCTAATTAGCAATAATATAATCCAGTGTGCTGAGCTACTTTATGAAGAGAACAGATTCAGAGTGATGAGTCCTCTAGCACCATGTGTTTATTTAATCTACATCCATAATGGAGTTATGAACCCCTGCAAAACACTAAGTTTAAGAGTGTCAAGGATTTCTTCAAATCACTAAAAAACTGAATAAACTGACGTGCAGAAACATGAGGCTGAAAAATACAGCGAGTTCCTGAAATGTTCATGTCAAGGGGATGTCAAAAAACAAATCAAGACAATTAACTAAGAATCTAAAAGCATTTGGAGGTCTTCGATCTAGTTTACCTTTTGTAGTAGTATATCTTGTTTGTAACTTTTACTCTCCTGATCCCTCCACCAAAGTTAATGGCGTGAATGAGGCACAAGGTTGTGAAGGTCAGGGGTCATGTGCATGTTGACGAGGTGACAGTAAGCAGAAACACACACTCTGCCTGCGATGTGGGAAAGCCTCTGAACTCTGACCCTGACTTTGCGCCACGCTGTGGTTGACTGGCCTGATGTCTCAGCATGTTGTCTCTCTACACACTGCCACGTGTGCATTCAAGTACCAAGTATAGCTTTATACAATGTATATACTAGGAATGTGCATCTCCATAACCGAGGCCGATGCGATACGCATCTCGATGCATAGCCAACAATACAATACATTAAAGATACTTATGAAGCAGCTACCAATGCGATGCGATTCGATGCAATACGATTCACCCCTATTACGATGCAGTGCAATCTGATTTCACAATGCGATTCAATGCAATATGATGCAATATGGTACAGATAGATGGTGATGAGAGAACACGCTTGAGAAACAGTTTAGAGAGCAGAAATCAATCTACATGTAAAATATTGGTCACAAATTATTGGTCACTTTCTAAATAATAAAAGTATAGTGCATCTACTAATAATTATATATAGATAAATAATTTTTTTACGAATGCAAATATGTTAGAAACAATGCATTATGATACAATTGCCAACTTTTATCCAGTGCACTTTTTTAAATCGATTCATCGGATCGTTAACTTTTATGCTGATGCACCAATGCGATTTGGAGAATCTTACCATCCCTAATATATACATAACTAAAATGTTTTGTACATACAGTACACACTACCATTCAAAAGTTTGGGGTCCGTAAAGATTTTTAAAATGTTTTATAAAGTGTATTTTTCCCACCAGGGCTGAATGCATTTGTTATTTTTATTAGTCTTTTAATCTATATAGTTTTCATAAATTTTATTTTGTTTTTTATTTAATTTTATTTAATTTTTAGTATCAAATTAAACTAAATGAAAATGAGAAATGCTGATGTGACAACTAGCTGAAATAAAATAAGTTTAAATGTTTTTTAGTATTTCATTTCATATCCAGATTAAGTTTATTTCAGGTTTTTTATGGTTTCAAGTAGTAAATAGTAACTATAATAACCCTGCTTCTGCATTGTATGATCCTTCAGAATTATGCTGATTTCTTTTTATCAATGTTGAAAACAGCTGTGCTGCTTAATATTTTTGTAGAAATCATGATACATGTTTTGAAGATTCTTTGATGAATAAAAAGTTCAAAAGAACAGCATTTATTTGAAAATCGATTTTTTTTTTTTGACAATGTAAAAAATAACAATGTAAAACTGTCTTTACTGTCACTTTTGTTCAATTAAATGTCTTTGCTGTTTTGTTTTGTTTTTTTTGTTTTGTTTTTTTTTTTTTGTTTGTTTTTTCTTTTTTCTTTCTCATGAATAATTGAATGAATGAATGATCAATCTTACTGGCCCCAAACTTTTGATCAGCAGTGTATATTGGACTTTGGACCCCATTGAATTCCACTGCACACACAAAAATATATAGATATATTCTCACTAATAAGAAAAACGCAGACTACTGCAGTTAATATAAGATCATTTAAAAGGGTTCAGCTCCTGTGTCTATATGAATAAGCTAATGTATGCAGAAATGTGACATCTACTCTTGAGACATTCAGAAAAGATACATTTGAGGGCTTACAAGAATGCTAGATATGCAAATCAACATTTCATTTAGTCTAGCAGAATATATGAAAAAATGCCTTTTCAGGTGACAAAACTGTGTATTATTCATGATCCATCTCTAGTTGCATTTTCATTTCTGTATGTGCGACTATTTTTCCAAATCCTCCAGACAGAGGAACATGTGAGAATGCCAACTGGGGAGTCTAGGTCCAAATCCCTGGATTTAGAAGGAACCATTGCTTAGCAGCAAGATAGAGGTAAAACTGAGCAACAATGGCCAGGTTAGATGACTCATTATGGCTGGCGGTCTGGATGTGTATGCACTCTGGGTATCAATTGAGGATTTGTGTGTACTGTGTGTGTGTGTCTGTGCGACTGCATGTATGCATGTGCATCTGTCTGTTTCAAAATTGAAATCTTATGTAGATGAATTCACTGATTACTTTAATTTCAACACTGTCATACTTGTTTATCTGTAAGGAGAAGCGCTGAACTCATCTAATGCACTTAACTTCAATATAAACGGGAGTTTAGATTGTTGAAATAAACTAAATAGAAACACAATCTCACTTCCATTACACTACAATTGTTCACTAAAATAAAGCACTGCAACATTTTCACAAAACACATTTCGGCTCTTCTGTGCACCTTAAATATATTAGCCGTTGAGGGGAACGTGGATGCACATATGTCAGTATGCTAATGGAACATCAAATTTTTAGATGCGCATTACGAAGATTTACGTTCTGTTAAAATGAATTCGGTGTGTTGGGATAGAGAGCAAAAGATTTGCGCACAATATATGGGCTTCTACACACAAAATCAGTTTTGACAGCCTGAACAACATTAAACAACTATGTTCTAAGAGCCCACTCCCATTCCCTTCCCTCCAACTTCTAGAATGTTAAAGTACTTCTGTCAGTTTGAAAACAACACAGGTGCAAACTAAGCTAAGAATAAATCTGCTGCTACTTTTTTCTTCATTATCTAATCAGCGTATATCTAATCTGCAGCTTTGACATCACAGCTCTTAATCTTCAAAGTAAGTTCTGTCACAAAAAAAAAAAAAAAAAAATGTCCTTCTCTTTGACTTTTGAGATGCACATATACACAAACACATAGACACGCACAGTTCTGCACTGTTATGTAACCTTTATATGAAAGGTTGCAACATCAAGGCACACAATAAGCCCTTGATCAGCAGGAGAGCAGTTGAAGATCTCTCATTGGGAGTGCGGATAATCAGGGAGAGGAAGCCGAGAGCCCAAAGTAGGTGGTTTAGCATATTAAGAAGGCGGCTCTGTTAATGAGCTGTCTGGATTCAGTCCTATCAGAGCAAAATGTTAGCTGTTCATAGATCAAGATTCTTGATTAAATACTAAGGGGGCAAATGACAAATATGCCATGTCTTCCCGGTGATAAATAAACCACCATCTGTTCAGCCATCTCGCTATTTTCTTTTCAAATTGACCAGTAACAATGGCATGATCATTTACCTCTCTCATCAATGAGTGTCATAGGAAACTGTAAGCTAGAAAAACCAGCCAAGGCTTTATTGCTTGTACTGATGATTTTATTTCCGTTAAAGAAAAATAGAAAATCTCAACCAACCAATAACTAACACTAAGAGTTTCAATAAACATTTAATTCTTAAAAGATAATTAGTTAGAAAAGATTATAACAGAAATGCCATAAAAATGTAAGAAAATTAAGCATTGTAAAATTTAATAGTCATCCATATTGGTCTAACAGGCAGATCTATTTGAGTTGATAATTTATAGACCCTGGTGAAAAATAAATATACTAAAATTGATATGATTATACTAAACTGGTATGCTTAAAAGTCTGCTAAATTGGAACACCTAATTTTGTACTTTAATTGTGCAGAAGTAGTGCTGAAGTCCAACTAAAGATACACTGAAGTATATTTGATTGTGCTAAAGTGGAACTATTGCAAGTATACTTCAGGTACACTTTAAATAACTTGCATTTAAAGACCAATATTATCCAAAGATCATACAATCTTCATCAGCAGTGACATTAAAGCACATTTTAGGTTTAATATTAAGGAATGTGCATTGTGCACAAGTAATACTCCAGATAAAGCTGAATTATAATTTTTATATCAGTAAGTCTTGAGCGATATGTCAATAAATATGTTAATATATTTGAACTATACTTAGTATGAAATAAATGCATTTTAAATATATTACTTTTTTTTACTAAGGGATAAAAATAAATAATAATGGATTAAAAAAATTATAGAAAGATAAATAATAGTATGTCTAAATTTGTTAAATGATTGTGAGATTAAAAACTCATCTGTACCCATTAAAAAAATCCCATTGTACTTAATGTTTGGTGTAAAGGTACCTGGACTTTTAAGGAGAGCAAGACTTTCATATTCAGTCACACTGAAATATGTAATATTAGCCAATATATTGGTTCTAAATAAAAAAATAAATCATTTTAAAAAAATAAATAAGGATCAATAGCAGCACAAAAAAAAAAAAAAACTACGTCAGAACATCCCTAAAAAAGCTTTGGTATATTTTATATTTATTTTCTGAGTAATTTCAAGCATTAAAGGTACCCTAGAGTAAAAGCATTTTAATGTTGATAATCTGACTGCTGTATTTTTGTATTTACCACTGTGTTTTAAAAATAACACTTTTTCCAACCTCTCACAATAACACAAACCAGATTAATATTAATCACAAAACAACAACACGCTTAAATGGACAAACCCCTATCTACAACCATCCTCATTCCAGAACATCACCACGTACAACTTTGACATCACCGTGTGAGCAATCAGATTTGTGACATAGATGTAAACCAGACTAGATACCCATGAGGCATTGAGAAGCACGTCATAAGGACAAGAGCTGATGGTTTAATTTCTGGATATGACATTTTTGGAAGGAGATTGCAAGCAGCCAGGAGTTGATTCAGTCAATAGGAGGTTGGAAAGGACCCCACATGGGACAGAGAGAAAGATGTTTGTTCACTAGACGGGAAAAAGCTTTTAGCGGACCTAACTACCAGACCTCCCTTGATCTGTTTCTTGTTGTGTGGCTGTGCTTTATAAATAACCCGATAAGGGTCTCTATCAGTGTCGCACAAGCTGTTTTGTTTCTATTAAGTTACAAGAGACAAGAGATCCAGATTCATGACAAATGCATGATGATCTGCATTCAAATTTTGCTCCTCAACATTTGCACCAAATTAATATGTTTTAAAGTCAAAATATTAATTCCGAAATGGCAAATGCTAGTCTTTGGTGTAGCTTTGCAGATTCAGAGTAAAAGATGGGACATCTGGAATGGAAAGTTAATTTGCTTCTCATTCATGATCAAAGACTACAACTAACCAATAGGAAAGATGTGTTTAATATCTCAACAGTTTCTCGAATACAATGAGATTTAATAGAGAGCAATGAAGATTTTTACTTAAGTCCTCGGCTTCTCAGATGTTTCTTTTGATGGGAAAAAGAAACAGTCTCTTATAAAGTTTCAGAGATCTAAACAATGTCTCACAACAAAGTCTGCAATCAAAAGTCATATATTCAAACATCTTTCACCAAATTCTTCCAAGACCAAATTATCTCAGAAGCTATCTATATCAGTTTATAGCTCCTTTTATAGATATTTTTTTTAATGAATGTCAATAATTGTCTCATGTGCGTCTACTGTGTTTTTGTTTCTAGAGAAACACTTGAGAAAAAGTTAAATGAAACATAAAATTAAATGAAACGTAACTGAGGTCTCCATTATATTCTGAGTAATACAATTTTCCTTTGAGAAAAGCCGATAAAGAAGATCAAGCGGTGGGCTTCATGGGTGGCAGAGCCAAAGATGAAGAATTTGAACAAACAACATCTAAGTGATGAGAGGGGGAAAAAAAGACAGGAACACCTTTTCTCACTTTTCCAAATACTAAGATCCCACAAACACACATATACACAGACACACATCTCTGAGGGGTTCATGAGGTGAAGGCTGGTGTCAAAGGTCACATATGTAGACTGATCCTGTTCTCTGACAGCTTTGAAGAGACTTCATGCATCGAGGGGAATCCTTCATCTCAAACCGAGACCTTCTTGCACAAAAGACCCATCTTTTTAGTGTGTGCACACTTAGAAACTTAACTTGCACAAGTCCCTAACCTCAAATCAATCTAGTTTTGTCTCTTTGCACTTTACAAGGCCACTAAATCCAGTACCAATCGTTTGGGAGTACAAAAACGCAATGAGATTTTGTAATAACAAATTCTGTAGCTCAGAAAGAAGACACAGCACTAAATGAATTCCAAATAGGTATGATTACCAGGGAATGTATGAACTGATCTTCCTTTATATATTTATTTTTTAATGCTTTTAGTTTGATAAACACACGCCAAATGTGACTCATGCTGGCAAAATGAGTCGCAATGCGCATGGGCTAACTTTGAACTACACGCAAAAATTAGTTCATTAAGCCCTCTTCTAGCGATCCCAATGCTCCAAATAGCAATTAAACATCTAAAATTATCTTTATTTGTATGTTTTCTGAGAGGAGTACCATTTCTCTGCTCACTTCTCAGGCAACCCAATCTCACGACAATTTGTACATATTTTAGGAGGTGGCTAATTCAAGTGAGGTTGTAAGAATTTGTAAGATTTTTGCAAAATTGTATTTTATGAGTTCCTCAATTCATATGAATTTGTACGAATGACCTAACCATAACCCCGCCTCTAAACCTACCCATTGGAGTCTAGACAAATCGTACAAAATCGTACGAATGAGGTCGTAAGAATTCGTACGAATTAGCCACCTCGTAAAATACGTACGAATTGGTTGTGAGATAGTGTTGGACTGTCATCCGAAGCGTCCGCATAAAAGCACTTCCGACTATGCACAATCCCGATAAATATACACATATACACAGAATTACAGTATTTAAGTATTCACGCAAACATATGCTGTTATGTCTTAAGTGAACGTTTGGGGAACTGTTGGGGAAAAACATCTGATGTGTAACATTATATTAGATCCAATTTTTACATTTGATTATTAGTTTTTCTTACTTGAATGCTTTTTTTAGATTTAAAATGAAAAAGGTAATGCATTACTTGTTTCTTTCTTATATTTGTTGTTTTTTCATCTGTTCTTATGTATAATAACAAAGATAAAATAAAAAAAAATAGCTATATTGTGATTATTAGGCTAATATAGTAATTA
Organism: Spinibarbus caldwelli; assembly: GCA_039654775.1. Lineage (NCBI taxonomy): Eukaryota > Metazoa > Chordata > Actinopteri > Cypriniformes > Cyprinidae > Spinibarbus > Spinibarbus caldwelli. The sequence goes on from CM077241.1 coordinate 15,095,163, forward strand.
TTATTAAGAAAAGAACTGGAGCAAAATATGCAACGCTAGGTGATTTTGCTTTGGATCCTTCAGAAAACTTTTACTCGATTTTTTTCAACATTGACTTTGCTGACTATCGATTTCAAACGGGTGCAGCTTAGTCATTTTTCATCCGATTCCAACAAATCATACAAAATTTTGAAGGTCTTTTAATGGAGAATGTGAAAATAAAAATAACTCATTTTTGAAAATTTGCTCATTGTGTCTCATTTCACCAGCACAGGTCACAAATGTAAGATATCTTCATGGTGTACTTTTGAATTGTGCTTCCAAACAATCCATAAACCTGATACAGTGAAATATGACTAATATCAGGTATATCATTAACACACCAGTGCATCCAGATGGTTTGCTGTAATCCATCACTGATCTCCCTCTTGGTTGGTGAGAGTGAATAGAAAAAGGGAGGAGTTGATTTGTTACAAGAATACATTGAGGTAAGCATCTATTTACATGCCCTTGTGTTGTGATTGTCAAGATTAAAAGAACATGCACCTCCCAACCTTTCATATAGAACTATCAAACTGATCAAATTATCTTCAAAATCATGATAAAATCCAGTGAAAAACAAGAGTGAAAAGCAGTGAATCTCTACACTGAAACAAAATTGTTGCTTTAAGATGTCACAGGCAGAGAGAAAAAAGTCAGCCATCAGATAAGTCACCATTCTTCTGAACACTCTGTTCTCTCCGCAACTCCTCTTTATCTGTTTCCTGTATTCCTCTGTTTATTCTGTTATTCTTTCTCCCTCTATTCCTGATAAGTTACTTACCTCTATATCTCTTATAGTCTTATTCTCTCTCTAAACTTTGTTTCTCTTTCATCCATTCCTTCTTCCCTACCTTCCTTCACCTTATTTCCACTGTTGCTGAAAAGAAGAAACTGTGTGTTTGTGTGTGTACCTGTTTTTCTATTCAGGTGGGGACTTAAACCTGAATACACACAGACTCATGGGGACTCGTGTCACGGTGGGGACCTAAATTGAGGTCCCCATGGGTAAAGAAGCTTATAAATCACACAGAATGAAGTTTTTTGAAAATCTAAAAATGCAAAAAGTCTCCTGTGAGGGCTAAGTTTAGGTGTATGGTTGGTGTAGGGCAATAGAATATACAGTCTGTACAGTAGAAAAACTATTACACCTATGAAAGTCCCCACAAGGATAGCGAAACAAGTGTGTGTGTGTGTGTGTGTGTGTGTGTGTGTGTGTTTGTGTGTGTGTGTGTGTGTGTGTGTATATGTGTTTTTGGCGGTGTGCGTATGTGTTGCGTAATGTTGCTGAGTGAACATGTTCCTGTCCGTCAGAATTCTCTTGTGGGACGCATCCAAAATGTCACTCGCTCCCCCTCACTGTTCCTTTCGGTGTCTCTTCAGTATCCTTCAGTTCCTGACATTTACACTACATACTGGAGCCTTTACCACACCTCACATGGGACACACACTGAGAAAGAGGGAGCTGGCGAAGGCCGAAGAGATAAAATCAGGTAAAAGAAACCAAGAAGCAGACAAACATTAGAGAATAACAAACCTTGCAAAAGCAAGGCATGGTGAGAGGACACCTATAAATATAAGCAAGCAAGGCCTGTTTAACACTCTAGTGCCAAGCCGCGCACCAGCACATCAACAAGGTAATATAAAAACATACCAAGCATTTGAAATAGCTATGAGCCATTAAAGCAATTTCCTGTGCCGGAGGTCGAGCACAATTAAACAGCACTAACTCAAATAGCATATAAAGTCTTAAAAAATGTCTACCATCTGACACACAAGGCTTTTGCTTCATTAATATAGGAAAATCACAAATCACACACTATATTAGCCCAATTTAAAACACACAAAACATAAACATTTAAGTCTCACATGTCAATGTCAAATATAATTTCTTGCTTTTCATTATAGTGTATTCCCTGCTGTCCATATTTGGTTCAAAAATGAACATTTTCAGGGAAAAAGTACTCATGAAAGTTAAAACACCTTAATGATTGATCTGTTTCTTACAAACACACAGCTTTTTGCTTCACAAAATGTTAACTTGTGGACTGGAGTTGTGTGAATTATTGTGATGTTTTTATAAGCTGTTTGGACTCTCATTCTGACGGCACCCATTCACTTCAGAGGATCAACTGGTAAGTGATGTAATGCTGAATTTCTCCAAATTTGTTCTGATGAAGAAACAAATGCATCTACATCTTGGATGGCCCGAGGGTGGGTACATTTTCAGCTAAATTTTCATTTTTGGGTGAACTATTCCTTTAAGTTGAGAACCACTGACTGAGATGTTATATGTTCACTGCACACACACAAAAAAAGGGGAAAACAATTCTCTATTCTTAAGGTAAAGCGATAATTCAAGCTCATCCAGCACAATGAAAAGTGTATCCCTACCTTGCAACAGCTAGCCAAACCGCTAACAGGCACCCCTCAATTTTGCCTGCGTTCAATCACATCACCACCAGCTATGGCCTAGAAACAAATAGATATCTTGTCATCTTAGTGTAGCTTGTCAAACTACATTGAAAATTGTTTTGAATAATTTAATAATGTAATAAATTATAAAATCGTTGTCAGAAGTTAGGTTTTAGGAATTCTTACAAACTTGATGAAATCTAATTTACATGAAAAAGACCACATTTACATCCAAATGTAAATTATCTCAAGCTGTAGCTATAAACTCTGGATTCAGAGTGTTTGTGTGTCTGTTACTGTGTGGAACTCACATCAAGCCTGACTGATAATTATTTTCAAAGAATCAGTGAGTAATATGCTCTATTATTTTAGGTTTCTTCAGAAAGGCCAATATTGCAAAAGATTGTGTTGATCAATATGTTTATAGTGCATTTCACTCTTTTTTTATGTTGATTATAGTATGCTGCTCATCTCAGACATACTTTACTGCTAAGCAGAACTGTGTTGTTTATGTGGACAGTGTGACCTGTAACCTGTTAATATGGATGAGGAAATAAATATGCACTACTTTCACGTGTTATGAAACAGGCCTCAGCGTGAGCAAGAAAGGAGTAAAACAGGGAAGCAAATAAAAATGTAAGTGAAGGAGGGAAGGAAAAACATCCCCTCTCCCCCAGGGACTCACTTGATCCTTCTCTCCCTCTCTCTCTTTGAGTCATTCATCTGACGGAGATAAAAGAGCGTACTATAAACATCAAAACAAAAATAGCATAATTTATGCAGCACCATCATCTTAAGGAAAATAAATAAGAGAACTAAGCAGCACCTCACTGTAACTGAGTAGACAGAAAAAGTTTAAAGGGCCAGAATGCTTAAAGAAACCATATAGATTCTTCACGTGCCTTGCTATCCTCAGAGACATGCTTACGTAACAGATCTAAAGAATAGTCACAGCCATAAAAAAAAAAAAAAAAAAACCTTTCTTTGATCAGTTTCACACACACGCACATTTACATATATGCTGAGCTCTCTATAAGCTCTCACGCTCTATATGGTAGCTGTGTCTGGTTTAGAGGAAAGTCAAAGCTGCAGGATATTCTTATTATTCTGCCGGGCTACAACAGTCATCAGTCACAGAGGCTCTGTTTATCTTAATATTTTTCTACATTTCTAATCAATTTATTGTGTCTTTGCTGAATAATAATGTCAATTTCTTTAAAAAAAGAACTCCAATTTTTTGAACTGTATATATTTTTAAGTTTTTAAGGGCCTGTGTATGGTGGCCCAGTAGTGCACAACACAACTAAATCTCCACAACACAACAAAATTGCCACAACACAATGACTTGTTTCCGTTGTGTTGTGGCTTGTTTCTGTTGTGTTGCGACTTGTTTCATTTGTGTTGCAGCTTGTTTCTGTTGTGTTGTGCTAATTTCACTGTGTTGTGACTTGTTTCTGTTGTGTTGTGGCTTGTTTCTGTCATGTTGTGGCTTGTTTCCGTTGTGTTGCAACTTGTTTCAGTTGTTTTGTTGTTGTGCACTACCGGGCCACCGTACCTGTGTCCTACAGACATTATTAACAATCCCAATGTAACCCACCCTTCTAATAAGTAGCTCCTGAACACCTTGACTAGCTTGCTCAGGTATGTTTGGCCCTCCAGGAATAGAGCTGAGGAGCCCAGGTGTAAGTTTTATACTGACATGAAACAATTTGTTTCTGAGATGACGCAATCTCTCTTACTCGCTTGTTCTGCGTTAAATAAGGGAAATTAAAATCACCAAAATATGCTGGAATATGTGCTGGAATAGCTCACCTGTATGTTGAGTTTGTGCAGGCCTACTGCATGTGAATGCATCAGCCAACTAATCAAAAAACTCTCCAAGCATTACTCACCATGATCGCACCTGTGCAGTGACTGTTGTTGATGTAATACTTCCCCTTAGTCAGAGAGCTGTCTACATGCATACATGTCCCAGATGAATACCTGCTCCACCTCAACACCTGTTCCCATTGTCTATTAGAAGGGCTCACACTCCACCCAGTCAGTGCAGAGGTTGATTTAAAGAGACTGTAAACAATGAGCCTCAAAGCAACAGGCACTGGACGTTCACTGACCTTGACTCACTCTCTTTCTCTCTCTCTCGCAGTCTCACTTCCTTGCCATCTGTACGTCTAGCTTGAGTGTATCATGAATAATGTATTTAATCAGTGCATTGTCCCCTGCGTGGTGCTGCTCAGGGTTAAATTACAGAATGCTAGTTTGACGATTGTTCCTCTCGATGAAGGTTAAGAACCTTTTTTGTGCTAAATGGAAAGGCGGACACAAGTGTCTCTGCAAGCATCAAAAGCCGTTGATCATGCACCAAAAGGCTGTGGGATCTAATGAGGCTCCCTTGCCTCCGATCATGTCCTGGAGCAATGCTTTCATTTGAAAAAGTTCCTTCCAGAGGATTTTTAAACTGAACATGCCTTACATGTGTCTCTCTCAAGGAGGTCTATAATAGCTGGAATGGCAGTTGCTGTCATCTTGGCTTAGTTGTTGGCCTGCCATTTTTTTTTAACTAATCACCTGAGCCATGAATACCGTGTGACTAAAAATTGGTTTCATGATTGGCAGACTTTTCAATTCCATTTGACAACAAATTTGGGGAAAAAAGTTGCTAGGTGTGTTTGACTTCATGTGGCACTGCGCAGACCGATAAGTGTCTGACTTGAAGCTGTGTGTTGGTAAGAAATTGTGTCCAACTTGAGATAGCACAGATGCCAAATTAATATGACAGCGATTCGAAAGCAGCTGGTTCACTCAGTCAGCGAGGCTTATCCAGATCGGCCACACAAGCTCTGATGATGACAGCTAGTTTATGATTGGCCAAACTCAAGACCAACAACAATGACATGCTTTTTAGGTTTATTATGACACAATTAGTTCCACTAAATCTAAGTTTTTATAACAGTAAATACTGTTTTCATGTATTTTTTATGTTTCATTGTATCATGTTTATTAGAATAAAACTAAAAATAAAAAATAAAAATAGAATAGAACAAAAAAAAAAAATAGATCACACTTTATTTATAATGGTTATTTTTGTCTTATAACTTCATTGCTGTACATATAGACACTATTTTAAGCAGTACAAAAAGTATTCAATGAAAAGTATTTCTGTTGCTAAACATCTGTAAACATCTGTTTATTTGACCAATATTGTATCTAATCCACATAATCTGAAAAAGCAAACACTTTGTGAGTGTCACTAAAGGAAACAGAAAGTCTCTAACTTGACGGCTCGGTTTTTAACTCTTCAACTGCTGCAAATCTTGCCAATCGGCAAGGCCTACCCTAGTGAAAATAATATACTAAAATGTAATTGAAATACATTTATTTTGTGCTAAATATACTACAAATACATTTACAAATACATTTTACTGCTAAATTGCAACAACTAATTTTGTGCTTAATGCACTTTAATTGTGCGGAAGTATGGGTGAGGTCCAACTAATGATATACTTAAGTATATTTGATTGTGCTAAAGTGGAACTATTGCAAGTATACTTCAAGTGCACTTTAAATATAAATATACTATAAATATCTGATATTACAGAGATCATACAATCTTTATTAATAGTGATATTAAAACACATTTTAGGCATAATATTAAGAAATGTGCAATAAAGAAATACGCCAAAATAATTTCTGATTATAATTTTATATAAGTCTTAAGTGATATGTCAATAAATATGTTAATGGATTTAAAGTATACTTAGTATGAAATAAATGTATTTTAAATCAATTATAGCATTTTTTTTTTGTTTTTGTTTTTTTTTTTTACTAGGGTAGCCACTGTCAAAGTCAAACACACCTACTATTTCTGAGCAGGTTTCCAGGACACTACCCTCAACTTTAAATTCAAGTCTCTGCATATAAAGATGCAATAAGAGAAATTATTCTGACTGAAAAGTATACACACCTTCAAGTAATATAGTCACATTAAGGAAAAATGTGCAGTCAATAGTCTTTGGACGTCTCATGGTGATGCTTGCTCAGTGTGATCAACATTCCTCTCATTCATGTGAACACACACTCCTCATCAGCAGTTTGGACTCAAAACACTGTAATCTGTAATCATAAGCACACAAACAAAAGCACTTACAGAACATTTCCTGTCTGCAATCTGATCACAATATACAGCTGATATCACAACTGAGAGTCTCTGCCACACAGGCAGTGATTTGCATACACTTGTGTCAGGAGTTCAGTGGGCGTGACTTCCATTCTTCTTGTTATTCTGCTGTCATTTCTCGCTTCAGTTATGCAGCGTGTGTCTTCATGTTTTACTTGCTACTTGTGCATTTGTTTGTCTTGTTTGTTCTGCAAATGCTCTAATCCAAATATCTTTTTTTTTTTTTGGACCTCTGTGGTCCATAATGGCGTTACTGTGGGCTTCTGGGTGGAGCAGTGTTTATAATTGAGGAAACTGTAGTCTATGATATTCTCTCATGGGACTGTACGTGTCTGGTATCTTTTAATGCGTCTGGCTGACATGTTGTTGTCAGTGTGTGTGGAATGGTGGGTGGGTGTTTGTGTGTTTATGAATCTGATGGCAACTGGCTCATCCTAAACTGCATGTCTCTTGGTAATGCTGGTAATTACCCAGCATTCCAGAGTGCTTAGCCTCTCTAAATTACTTACTGAACATGCCATTCATGTACAACTCACACAGGACATACTGGGTATTCATTATGAATGAGTGAGCGTGTGTCTGCATGTGTTTGTTACACAAAATGATTGGCTGAGTTACAATTTTTTGAAAGTAGATTTACTTAATGGAAACTTTTTTTAATTAAGCCTACATTGTCCTGCTATAAAAATACAAAAAAACGTTTTAATTAGAAAATTCTGCTTAATAATATTTCAAAATAAGTGATTAAATAAAAAGTGATAATGCCTTGCAGGAGCAATATGACAGGAATAGTTACCTCAAAATCAGAAACCATTCATATATTCACCTTCACGCTGGAAACTGTATGTTTTCATCCATACAAGGACATGGGATGAGATGATAGCCGTCAAGCTCTGAAAAAAAGTACCATAAAAGTAGTCCATATGACTATTCGTGTTCATTATTTCAAGTATTCTGAAGTTATTTGATTGCTAACTGTGACAATACAGATTTAAATTTTAGTCGTCATTCACACAAAATCATCTTGGATCGCGCATTTGAATCCCTTACTTGAGCAAGAGATTTCTTTACATAAGCAAGGTGCAGCACAAGCAGGTAGCGTGCTCAGCGCCCTATAAGGAGAAGAAGGCGGAGACGAAGAAACCGTACTCAGATCTCATTGGCTCTCACGATTATCGTTAACACAGCAGTGGTCACACTTATCCACCTTTTTCCTAAGGAGCCTACTGCCTTTTAAATTATGGGAGGCACTTCTGGTTTGGGGAAGTTCCACTCAAAAAGACTGCAACAAATCATAAGATTGCACTACAAATAATTAATATCCGTCATTTTGTCTGTAAATTTTCAGAAGTCAGGTTACATTTGGTATATTAATGTGACGTGATACTGTATAACAAAAATATCTATAGAATAGCTCTTTTTTCAGCCCGCTGCATTATTTTCTTCCTGATTATTTTCATGTTTCCTTTGTATTCCGCTGTAAGTAAATGAAAAAAGATAACACTGTGCATTTGTGGTCTGCTCTCCTGATTTAATTTATGATATAAACCATGAATAATTCCCTGGAATGTACTAAGAATCTTTAATTTTTCTCCCCAAATCCTTATGTCTCTTTCCAGGTTTGTTTTCACACGTATGCTGTAAAATGTAATTGTTACAAAATATAGACATATATTACTATAATGATATTTAACACATCCATACTATTGCTGCGGATAGAAGGAAGATCTTTAGGAGTTATTCATGGTATGTTGAAAGTAATTTGTTAATGCTTTTACACTTTTAAATTTCCTTTTAATGATCAATGGTTGATATAATGCCACCGCATTGTACCGTTTTTGAAAATGCTTATTGTTGCTTTCATTCATAGAGTGAACCTTTTGCTGATTGTTTACAGTGTAAATGGAAGTTACTCCCATAATTTGTGCAAAGCGTCATGGGGCGTAGGAAAAATGGCGGTCACACTAGACTTTGTGCATGCAAATATTACGTCAATATTACGCAATACTACGTCACATAATTTTACATATGATACATTCAAAATGTAAAAATATGTAATCAATTGTCAAACAAACAGTAATATTGAAAGCAGTGTTTGGAGAAATCAATCGGCAAATGATTTTACGTCAGTCTGGCATATTTTTAACACAGAAAAAAAAGAAATAGGCCTACATCACCTTTAAAATGTAGTTCATTACAAACCACTCCAAACTGACACCCCAAGAACACACCACTGAGAGCCAAGTAGCGTGAAAACTCCCCATCATAGTCTCCTTCATAAATCAATCAAGGTCCAATAAGCTTGTGATTTGGTGTTTGTTTGTTGCTGTTCTCCTCATGTGTTGTGTCTAACAGTGCAGGGGAGATGTGTTGATATCTCAGGTGATGTTTAGACAGTCGCCACACTCCACTGCTGAAATGGGGCATTTTAATGGAGCCTATTTCACATCTGCCACAGAGTCATTCATCACACATCAGTGGGGAATAACTCTGCAAAGAGATCCCTACTCACGATTTCACTCACTCCTTCCTTCCTCTCTCTCCCTCTCTCTATTTCTCCAACTCTCCCTCCTTCTCGTTTTGTAGGCACAAGTTGAAATTGGAATTCAGAAAGCATTTTATTTGCCATGATAATAAGCATATTGAACCCATGCCACATTCAATTTCATCCTAAGAAAACTTTCCCTCTCTTGTATTCACCTGCCTGTGTGTATTCACTCTTTGCTTTTATATGCCAGATTCCTTAAGCTTTTGCTTGAGAAAAAAGCTCAAAGAGTTAGATGAGAGAGCGAGGGAAGAAGAAAGAGAGAGAGGCACTGAGGAGCACGAGCTGCTCTGTCGCGCATTCAGAGACAGCAGTCACCCCTTTGTCGACTTTAATTAAAGCTCATTTAGCATATGGCTAATGAAGAATGGTTTTAATCAGTGAGGCTGTGAAAATGACAAAGGGAAATGAATTGAATTTGCTCAACAGATGATTTAAGTTCTCCTGCAGTCTAATTGCTCTTGTGAGTTATGTAGTTTCAAGGCAAGAACAGTCATAAATGGCTCTATGGATATCAAAAGTGTCCTGTGACATTCTGATTACAGTATGTATAGATATAGTGAGGTCCAAAAGTCTTAATTTTTCATTTATCCTTATTAGAATGAAAAAAAGTCTTTATTTTGAATTTATTAACAAAATGTTTCATTACAAATTATAGCACCAAATGAGTGAAAATCTGAAGTGAAAAATGTACATGAATCACTATTAATCATCAAAACAATTATTTTAATGCTAAAATGTATTATTTGAAGCATTCATGTATTTAAGAATAAAAAGTAAGTTTTATATACGTGTTCATTCAAAAAACGTAAACAAATATCTAAAAAATTACATTCATATCTTTTATACCTTGCATCATTTCTTGTACGATTATTTTGTTGATAGTTGGAAAACAAGGCAGATATACGCAACAAGGAAACGAGAAATTAGACTTTTTGTTTTGCTGTATATAATCCAAAATCAGTCTGCACTTTGACCATATGTGAAGAGTTTGGTTCCAAAACGCGATAAACGCCATTTAAAAACAAATTTAGTTAACACCAAAATCAGTATTGTATCTGGTCGGTACTGAAAAGTCATTTTTTAATTTTACGCGAAATGCGATATCCGTGTTTATTCTATCAACCGCGACAAACGCCTTTCTCTGCAGAACGCGATAAATCCGCTCAACCAATCAGAGCGCACCATTCCACGCACTCTAGACAGTGATGGAGGCGCTTTGAACAAGAGGTCCTCGCTGCAGCCTGTAGCACGATGACGTAGCTGGATCAGATCCAATACGTATTGGATGTTTGACGCGCATGCGCAGTATTTGATTTTAATGCGCATTCACATGGTGGGGCTGTAACTGAAGCTAGTTTTTGATGTAAATTAAACTGTAATTACGAGATATGTGTTTCATAGGCGTACACAAATAATATAATACTGTGATTTTAAACTTGTGTATTCAAACTTTAAGCAACAATGGCGTAGTTTTGAATGAAAGAGTATGTAACGTTAATGTTTATTTTTTATTATTTGGTTCGTTTTGGAAATAAAAATCTAATTGCAATTTAGTTTGTTCTTTATAAAAAAAATGGGGTGTAACTATTGTCTTTATTTTTTCTTCTGATAGTCTTATAGTTCTGTCAATAATTCGTTCATGAATCAAATATTATTTTTCGTTCTCACTCTCTGTGCTATACGTGACAGAGTATAAAAGTTATAGGTCTACTAAAATATGCGGACATCTTTTTTGAACCGTATAAAAATAAAAAGAAGAAAAACAATCCTGTCAGTCGGGGTTCCGTTAGCCGATAGACCCGTTATCCCGGGTTATTACGGGTTTTTACAGTTAATCCCTTGTCCAACAAATAAATACACACACGGTCGGGGACAAAGCATAATAACACAAAGATGATCATTTCTATTTTTGTGTTATATGCAATTGAATTTTTTTTAAAAAGTTTTTTTGTATTGTATCAGACGATAGTATGAAAATAAACTAATAAAACATTTCTTTGACCTGACTGAGGCGTTATTAGCGAGGTAAAGTCTTAATATAAATTTAATGGTTATTATTTATTTATTTATTATTATTGAAAATGTTTGTAATACCTATATTACAATAATATAAAATCTAAATAAACAAAATGGATCGGCATTAATCTAATATCCCCAATTAAATTTACTTTATTGTCTGTACATAGGTTCTGGACAGAAATTCATATTTGACACTGGCATAGAACATACAATAAACAATATACAGTTACATATACTAAAACACATGGAACACACATTACCCTAATCATTTTATATAATAAATTTAAATGAACATGATGGATACAATCAAAAAGACATTTAGGCTAAATCTGTCAGAGTGATGTATATCTGAATTAGCTAATTACAGTGCAATCTCGGCATATCAATCATGTTACAGTGCTTGTTGTATCCTTATAATAATGGATACAACACTGATATGTGCATCCTGGCGATAACATGAAATGCAGGCTATTCAAAAAAAAAAAAAAAAAAGCTTTTAAGTTGTAAAGACGAAAACATCGTGGATGATTTTAATGATTTTAGACATTAAAGTTTTTACATTGTAATGTAATGTAGGTCATCACGTATTGTAATAGGTCAAAAACCCTTGCTACATATACTGCGTTAGACTTCACTTAGACCAAGTCGTTAGACTAAGTTGCTGTGGATAAAAGCGTCTGCAAAATGATTAAATGTAAATAAAAATATAAATTTACTGGAGACCTACTACAGCGCATGCGCGTAAAACATCCACTACGTAGTGGATATAGTCCAGCTACGTCATCGTGCTACAGGCTGCAGCGAGGACAGACTCGCTTTGAATACACCCGGCATCTGAGTTTTCCTCATCTACTTTGTACTTTGTGATCAACAAACAAGAAAAAGGGCTGTACGATAAATCGCATATGATTGTCATGCGCATCTCGTCAGTGAAGCCGGCTTTGTGAGAGCAAATCTCCATCACGTGCTTTCAGATGGAGCACAGAGCCGTAGATCACTGACAGCGGGGCAGGCTCCAGGCATGGGCAGGGGTAGGCTAAGCCCACCCAAATGACAGTCTTGCCCACCCAATCAGAATTAGATAAAGATTACGTTATTTTTTTAATGCTGTGATTAAAACCAATCTGAAGCGGACTGTATTTTAAGAAGTTTAAGATATAGCTGTAGACTGCCCCAACAATAATAAAATAACACCAGAAAATTGCAGCATTTTTCTTTTATTAGCTGAATGCAAGGCGAGCTGAATTCACGCGGAGCTTCAGTCTGTTGCATAAAAGCAGAGGCTGACAACACGAGCGAAAACGGGCAGAAATATTTGCACTATCACGGGGAGTTTGCGAGTTACGGGGGTTTAATAGGCTACATGAATATGCATCATAACCTACCACTGAAAATACCTGAGCAGTTTTAATGTTCTAAAAAACCGCTCATTCAATAACGTGAATTCATTGCATGTATGGACGGGGAAAGAGCATAATACAAGCGTCTAAAATACATGTAGGCTATACAGCTCAGTTGAAATCTTACCCCTTTTGACTTGCTTATATGCTGAATGTAAGAATGAAAGTTGAAAGTAAAGAGCTTGTGCGAGGAAAGTTGCGTTCGTTACTATAGCAACAGTCGGCTCGACTGCAAAACGTAGCGTTCCCCTTCTATGACATAAACGACCAACCTCTGATGCAAACTATTCGACTTTTTTTTTTTTTTTGTCAAATTCCAAATTGCCATTTACGTGATTCACGTAATTTATAATTGACTATGACGACAATAGTATTTTTCTGTTTTGCGTTTTCAACAATACAACTGAAATTGAATGGGTGCATATTTTACATTTACATTTACATTTAGCAGACGCTTTTATCCAAAGCGACTTACAAATGAGGACAATGGAAGCAATCAAAATCGACAAAAGAGCAATGCTATAACAAGTCTCAGTTAGCTTAACGAAGTACATGTAGCAAGGTTTTTTTTTTTATTATTATTTATTAATAATTAAAAGAAAACAGAACAGAAAAAGAATAGATCAAGCTAGTGTTAGGGACTTTTTTTTAACCATATAATAAATAAAAAGAAAACAAATAGATAGAATACAAAATGATTAGGAAAGCTAGTGTTAGTTTTTTAAATTTTTTATATTTTTAATATATTTTTTATATTTTTATATTTTAAATATTTTTTATGTTTTTATATTTTAAAATAAAAATATTATTTGCAGTTCAGATTGATTACTTTACAAAAAATACTTTACAAAAACTTTACAAAAAAATTCTTGTTCTTTTACTGTTCTTTTTTCTTCTTTTAATTTATTCCCCTAAATCCATTTAAATCCTTCATTTATTTAGTTTCTTCAAATAAATGCCATTAGCATAGCGGTCTGGTCTTTATATTTTCTCAAAACAACTGGTCCCTTCAATGTTCTAGACATGATTATGGCCTTGTTTGGTATAAATAAAAAAAAAGTTAGTAGAAAAGAGTCACCAGTGTAGAAACAATGATCCAGAGAAAGAGAACAAAGAGGGCTTCTTTTTTTTTCTTTCTTTCTTTTTTTTTTAATATTCAATACAGGAAAAAAAGTTTATTTTGCTGTGAAAGTGCATGATATTCTAGGCTGCCCATGAAAGCTTTTTCAGTGTACATATAATATAGTTAATATAGCAATATCTACAGTATAAATATCTTCTAGACTATCTGATAATATGATGACTAAAAAAAAATGCCTACCCAGGATATCTGCCAGCCCACCCTTCTATAGCCGTCAAGAACCGGGCCTGACTGACAAGCTACGCAATATCACGTTCATAATCGCAGATGAATTGCATTCGATTATGAACACGAGACTGCGTAGCTAGTCAGTGTAAGTGTTTTTATTAATGCCAGTAATGTTTTTGTTAATACAGCGTATACCACTAGTCATCTAAATGAATGTAACATGGCAAAGATCAATGCACTTTTGGAAGTTGAATGTAAGGGAAATGCCATTTTGGAATTTCTGTGGTCTAATGTGATGTTGTTCATGTTCTTGTTCATGATGAAATTTTCTTTTATTGTTGTAATTAATTTATATAATTAACAAGATGACCTGTTGAATTCATTTTGGGAGCAATGACTGGTTGAATGTAGGCTGTTTTTAGTCCAGTGCCTGTATGTAAGATTAGTATATTGACCAAGTTCAGAGGCTGTCATATGTGGATAAACTTGCTTTGTTGTGTATTTTCAACAGTTTCAATATGAAAAATAACTTTTATATTGATTCAATGGATTGCATATTGAAAAAAAAAAAAAAAAAAAAAAAAAAAAAACCACATTTTTACTCATATTAATCAAAATGGATTTATAGCGTTTTGGAACCAAACTCTTCATGTGTAAATGTGTTCGTATATGTGTCTTGGGCCTAAACGCTAGAAAGACCACATGACTTCTATGACGTCACTACTCTTTCTCTCAATTGACTTATTGACCAACTGTTTATTATGTAACAATGTCACTGTAAAAATAGCTGCTGCCTCTGACCCATCACATCTGTCATTCGCACTCAGTCAAATCAATACCTCCAGGCTCCTGCTCTAACATGGAGGATTAGTCTCCAGACATTAGATTACAAATACAATGGCATCTGCACACTATATATCTATAGTCTTTAATTAATTTGACACAACAGCACCCAGTGACACTTGACCTTGTACGCAGCTGCTGAACAACATCATGTCAACATAGCTGTATGTTGTCATGTTAAAGGTAATTGGCAAGAAGACAGATGCATTTCATTCAACACAGAAATGATAACTTCTTGGAAAACTGTAATAGAATGCTGGATGGAAATTTAGGTAACACTTTATTTTAAGGTGTCCTTGTTACACGTTACATATAATAACAATAAATTGTGCATAATTAAATGCAAGTAACCCTAAGCCAAACCCTAATCCTAACCCTAACCATATAGTAAGTACATGTAGTTAATTAATATTACTCAGTGTCTTCACTGTGACTTTCTATCAATTTAATGCATCCTTTATAAATAAAAGTATTAAAAAAACTGACCTCAAACTTTTTCAATGTAGTAAATAATACAGTAAATTATATTTAGTTTTTCTTACTCCATTGCACCCATGGAAGATGTACAACATGTTTAGCAGAGACAGGTGTGTAAAACATGGTAAATTACTGTATCATCTCTGTTGATAATCGTACACTTGCAGAAGAAATGCTAGTACAGCATACCAATGTCTTTGTTGTTGCCATCTGTGTTGACAATCTATGAACTGCAAAGCTAATGTTAGCACTGCTATTTTGTTTCCTTAAACATTATCTTGAACATTTCATTCTCTTCTATTTTATTCATTTCCATATTTTATTTGAGGGTAAAATATGAGGCCCATTAAAACACTGTGGTAGGAGAGGAGATTATGCTTATCTTAGCAATGAATTCTGACAGAACGCAGTGAAACGAAGAGGCAGTCCTGCTATCTAACTCTGCTCCTGCATTCTCGTCTGTTGTTTTCTCTTTCTCCTGCTGTCTGTTCTATTATGTGGTTGCGCTTGCAGCGGTGCAAAAGCAGGTATTAGCCAAGTTATTATAGTTATTATAAGTTTGACTGCATTGCCCTAGTGAAAAATAAATATACTAAAATGTATTAGAAATACATTTATTTCACGCTAAGTATACTATAAATACATTCACATATTTATGTGCTTATTAAAAATACCCTGCACTTGTACTTTTAGTATACTAAACTGGTATACTTAAAGTCTGCTAAATTGGAACAACTGAGTTTGTACTTAATGCACTTTAATTGTGCAGAAGTATTGCTGAAGTCCAGCTAAAGATACACTGAAGTATATTTGATTGTGCTAAAGTGGAACTATTGCAAGTATACTTCAGGTACAGTGTAAATATCTTGCATTTAAAGACCAATATTATTCAAAGATCATATAATCCTCATCAATAGTAACATTAAAACACATTTTAGGCTTAATATTAAGAAATGTGCATTGTGCACAATAAAGCTGAATTATAATTTTTATATCAGTCTCAAACGATATAAACTCAAACGATTGAACTCTACTTAGTATGAAATAAATGTATTTTAAATATTACTTTTTTTACTAGGGTGCTTTCATTTGATTTCCTATTTTGATTCCTCAGAGATGCATTTTTTTTTTTTGTATTGAGTTATTTCAGAAATTGTGTGTAAATAAATTCAAACAACTGTAATTTTGTGCAGTATTTCGAATGAGAGCGCTTTTTAAAATCAAATGCAACAGTTTTTTATTTTGGATGACTTGTTTAATGTACAAATCTGCGTGTGAAATGTTTTTTTTTTTTTTTTTGTAGAGGTGATTTATGGATCAGACAGAGAAATATCAACAATTTCCTTTTGATTGTGTCTCAAGTTGCAGTTTTGGCAAGTAAACAACTGTAAACAGCAGTAAACTTTGTCTCGTCACATTGACGGAAAATGATAAAATGAACATGACTGTTCTCATCATCATTGCACCAACTGCTCTCTCTTTTTCTCGTTCTCTTCCATCTGAGATCTAAGACAGACTAAAAGTCCCTGCGAGACCGAGAAGAAAAGGTGCCTTGAATATTTATGAATATCGATATTCTCTAAACTCTGAACACATACTCTGAATTCGGTTTGCAGTATTAAACTTTGGATGATTGAATATGTGTGCGTGTGTGTGTGTGTGTGTGTGTGTGTGTGTGTGTGTGAGAGAGAGAGAGAGAGAGAGAGAGAGAGAGAGAGAGAGAGAGATTTAATTATTTTATTAACTGAAGATAATAGGAAGCCTGAAAACTTTCAATCAGAGAGACATTACATACAGTAGCAAAAGTAGGTGGATACCCAACTTGACTCATATGTGCTTGATAAAGATTTAATTTTAAAACCATGGACATTAATAGGGAGCCAGTTCTCTCTTTTATCACAGATTCCACTCCTCTGGGAAGGTTTTCCACTATATTTACTCCTGTTCAGACACAAGCATCAGTAAGGTCAGGCACTGGGCAACTGGGTCTGGCTCACAGTCTGTTTCAATAGATCCTAAATGTGTTTATTAAGAGTTTTAGGTCTGGACTTTGTACAATCATGTTTTTCCATAACAGATTTAGTAAACCTTTTATTTGTGGACCTAAATACTGGCATATGAAAGATTTATTTGTTTGTTTGATGGAGTTGAAACAGTCAAATGTGTTATTTAGAAAGAGGGGTAACACTTATATATAGGGACCAGATCTCACTATTAACTAATTGCTTATTAGTATGCCTATTATCAACATATTGGCTGTTTATTAGTACTTATAAAGCACATATTCTGCATGACCATATTCTACATACCTAATCCTACCCAATACCTAAACGTAACAAATACCTTACTAACTAATTTTATTGAGTTTATTGAGGCAAAATTCGTAGTTAATGGTTGTAAATACCGACAATTGGACCTCAAAATAAAGTGTGACCATTTATATTTCTTAATATTTTTAATGTATTAGGCATCATTAATGGACAATATTTTTATGTCATTTTTTTCATCTAGATTATTGTTACATATACAGTATAATACATTTTTAACATTTCAGGTTGTATAAATTAAAATCATTTAATACAATATGAACAATCAGGAATTAACATTAAACAATAGTATATTTTCAAACTAACATAAACTAAGACTAATAAATGTGTTTAAAAAAAAATCCTGTTCATTGTTAGTTCATGGTACTCAATGAATTAACTGATGTTAACAAATTGAATCTTTGGTTATAAAATATAAATAATAAGGAATATTATTTTTAGAATATTAAAGCACAGTTTACTCATAATTTACTCACCCTTTTGTTGTTTCAAACCTGTATGACTTTCTTTAATTTGTTTAACATATTTTAAAGAATGTTGGTAGCCAAACAGTTTTGATTACCATTGTATGTTTAAAAAAAAAAGAAAGACATACAGGTTTGGAATGACAAGAGGAAAATGAGGACAGACTATTAATTTTTGGATGAACTATCCTTTAAAGTCTTGTGGGAAATGACTGTGAAGTAGATGAGTGGATCTATTTATCTTGCTGAAAAAAACCCCAAGTGATTTACGGGAGTGTTATGTGTGATTAGACTTATCACATTATTTACTATCATAAGATCTTTTTTCTCGAGGATGGTGCATCTTAAGAGCTTTGTGTGTGATTGTGTTGCATGTTGTGTGAAAATATTTCAACTGGTGAGAATAACCACTTGGCCCAACAGGCAATGTGTTTCTTTAGATCTGTCAATCGCTTCAGACACAAGCCGTTACTTTGATTGGTAATGGGTATTTTCAGCATCTCAAACGGGCGAATTTTACTATTATGACATATGCGGAGAGCCTCTGGGCTACTCGACTGTGTGGGTTAGTTATGAGATGGCGTTTTGACAGATGGGTAGGCTGACAGGATGGATCTGTTTTTGAGAGGAAGGAACAGATAACAAGACTGCCCTCTCAGATGGCCACCTGTTCTGAGCGCAACCCCATCAGAGAAAGACCCAAACAGACCGCCGCTTTCCAGAGGAAGTGAGTGTATGACAGACAGTGTTGCAAATTGGGAGCGTTGCCCTGTCAGGAACTTCAGCCAGAGGGAAAGCGAACCATTACCAAAGGCCTGTTGGCTCCTCAGGGTGCAATATTCACCATAAGGCTGAATGTCTTTGCTGAGGTTGTTCTATTTGTGTGTTTCGTTCTGATGGAAGCAAAAGAGGGACCTGTTTTACTCTGCTGCAGTTTGAGTGATCACATGTTTAAGATGCTTGTGTGTGCATGCGTTCTACCCTCTATTTATATTATTAATGTGTGGTATTTGTGCTTTATGTTGACTCTGGCAGGGTTGTGAAACAATTAGTTCATCTGTCTTCATTTTATGGTCACTGCAGGGATACATTGTTACCTGTTTACATGAAAACACTCCACTGATTCTGAGAACCAATCAAACACAGACGTCATTTATGGTGGGGACAGATAGGACATGGCTGACTGCCATCTATAGCGATCATCTGCCATTATTTCCTGCTATTTACATGGTTACATTCAATAGAGACTGCAGACTCGCAGAATATGATTTGTTTTGCACTGAAAATACACATAAGCTTGATTTTAGAATTGTAGGAATCAATAATGGAATTATTCACATTATAGATTACTGTGATTATTTGGAAAGGTGATATTTAAGCCAAGCCTTTTATTTAGTTAAAATGACTATTTAAATATTTGCTAATAAAATAATATTCATAAGCTGTTACTTTTTTTTAACTTATTTATTTATTTATTCATTGCATAACATAATTAATATTAATAAGTTGAGCCTTTTATTTAATTAAATATGAATATCAAATTAAATATTTTAATAAAAAAATCAAAAGCTATTTATTTATTTATTGTTTGATTGTTTCTTTAGCTAAATCTAATTAATCTTAAGCCAAGCCTTTTATTTAGTTAATATGACTATAGAAATATTTGCTAATAAAAATAGCTATTTATTTATTTAATGTTAAATTATTTGCAAAATCTAATTAATAATCTTAAACCAAGCCTTTTATTAGTTAATATGATTATTTAAATGTTTTCTAATAAAATAACATTCATAAGCTATTTATTTATTTAGACAATCAATTGTTGAATTATTTGCATAACTTGATTAATATTCATAAGCCATATATTTATTTATAAACACAAAAGATTATGTTGAATTATTACTTTTTTGATATAAGATGAAAAGGCTTTGCTTTCATTGTTTTGTTGATTTATGTTTGTTTGACTCTGTATTCTCCTGTTGTTAACTCAATAAAATAAATTAATTAAAAAATGTTGAATTATTTGCATAGCAGAATTAATATTGATAAGCTATAACTTTCCCATTTGCTATTTTCAAATATCACGTTCATCTTGAAAACCATACAGTATCTTCGTATAGTAGTCTGTATGTCTATGTTTTCCATGTTTTCCACTTTATTCTCTCACTCTCTAGTTCTCTAAATCCATCTCTCCTCCTTTACACTGTCATACAACCTCCATCCCCTGTCTCTTTCTTGATTTGTGTCTTTAATCATGCTGTCATACTCAGAATTATGTATGAGTCACATCAGTATTTGGCTGTAGTTTGGTCTGAGCAGAGCTGGATTGGGGGCTGTCGAGGTCCTCTGGTACAGCCTGCTCATTAGGCCCAGGGTAGAGGGGTCACCAAAAAAAAAACTGTCTAGGACAAAAAGCCATTGATTAGTCTGAGCTTCTCTCTCATGTTGTTAAACTCATAAAAATCTCAATCTTTACTTTCTCTCTCTCCTGCAAATGAGTTATTGAATAAATCATCATTAGCTCTTCATATTCATTTCTTCTGAAAAATGAAAATTGATTCTTTTCTTGTGTTGTTTCTTCTGTTCTGTCTCTTCAGCTGTCTTGTTTACAGTCTCTCTCTCAGTCTGTCTTTTTCTCCCATATGCCCTTTTTGTCTCCAAGGTTTTGTGCTGCCACTGTGACCAGACTCTGCCAGCAACAAAAATATCTTGGTAGATGTGAAACACAAGAGTTTAAAGCAGACTCAGTCCTCATTTACAGAAACACCCTCCCTCCTTTTGGATTCATCCCACTGTTTCCCTGCTTTGGGGTGAATGAAATAATGCGATGTATTCCTCTCTCATTAAACAACTTTCAACACATTCAACATTGAATGCTAAATCATGCTAAAAACACAATGAATCCCAATAAATGTATCTCAGCAAATAAACCTAATTATAACCCACAATCCAGATGCTGTTATATAATATAATATAATATAATATAATATAATATAATATAATATAATATAATATAATATAATATAATATAATATAATATAATTTGGTCACACTTTATTTTAAGGCCCAATTCTCGCTATTAACAAACCATTAACTACGACTTTTGCCTCAATAAACTCCTAATTTTCTGCTTGTTATTAGTTAGTAAGGTAGTTTTTAAGTTTAGGTATTGGGTAGGATTAGGGATGTAAAATATGTTCATGCAGAATATGTGCTTTATAAGTACTAATAAACAGCCAATATGTTAATATGCTAATAAGCAACTAGTTAATAGTGAGAATTGGTCCCTATACTAAAGCGTTACCTATATATATATATATATATATATATATATATATATATATATATATATATATATATATATATATATAGTCTATTTTTGTATATGTTAAAATGCAGCAAAAAGCAGCAAAAATATGTTTTTTTGCTATATGGCTTATATGACTCCATATCAATAATAGTATAAATCATTTAAAATAATTAATTACAAAACAGAAATCCTGCTTCAGATATGTTTTGATCGTCTATTTTTTCTCATGGTAGATGAGAAAGTTGAACTCATACTCAGCATTGACGTATCGCCAGCAGTCTTGTCATTGATGTAACTGAAAATTGCCTGGCTCTCATTGAAAATGAATTACATTTTGGTCTATTTGTCACTGCAAGCTGCTGTATGCGACTTCACTGTTTATTGCTAATAGCCGTCTCGTCACTTATGTCACCTCAAAATTATAAATTTCATTAGCAATGAACAAACTTCTGGTCGCTTTATTGCTGCAAACTAAAAGGGAGAGAGGGGTCATAATATAACACGCTAATGTTTGGATTGACAAAATGTATGTGAAATGGTTCTTTGTTGCATCATCAAAATGCACTAGGTCAGTTGTTGTTATGTCACTAGGTCACATGTTCTGTGAATGTGTATCTCTTTGTGAATGTGTGTGTGTGCATGTGTTGGATTCAGTTTGAGTGATTGAAGCCCACACACCATTACTCTAAGAGGTGAGAGCAAAGAACCGTGAACCTCCGGTCTGACTCATATGCCACTTCTCATTAAACCTCGAGACACACACACACACACACACACACACACACACATTCCCAAACACAGAGAGCCGTGGATTTCTAGCACATTAGTGCTGCAGTAAAGCCATCATTTTATAGTTCTGTTCAAAGACATGTATGTGAAAACACGGATCACGTGGGTCAAGGGCAAAATGACAGAGTGTTGAAGAAGAAAAGATAGTCTGAGTCTTTATCCTTCAAAAAGAGGCAGAGAGAGTCAGAGAAAGAGAGAATATCTCCTCATATGTCTTTGTATAATTACATCAGTGAAGAGTATCTGGTAGAGTCCTGCACGGGTCCTGTTTGATAAACCCGCACCCACCCCGCACCCGCAGTAGTTAACCGAATACCCGACCCGTTATCCGACAGCAACACTAATTTAATTCCGAACCCGACTCGACCCGTTTCACATAAAAACAATAAAACTATTGCGTACATGTGACCAATCTATTTTAAACAGGTCTAAAAGGCTTAGATTAGTCAAATATGAACTTTATAACATATCGAATATGCGTTACGCCTATTTTAGAATGAGAATTAGACTAAAGCTTTTATTCAAACTGTGAATAGATTAACTACAGAAAAGCGAGCAAAGAGCGCTCCCTTTAATATAATCACTAGACCTACAGCTGTCAATCAATGTCAATACAACTGTCGATTGGCTACAGTGCTCAGTGTTTGCAAATCCCGCTGTAGAAGCCCGGTCTTCAGACAGAGCGCGCAAACACAAGCACGGGACAATTTGAAAGGAGCTGCCTATCAGCGTGTACTGGATTAAGTCGAAATAGTCTTGGTTATAATTGAACCCGCAACCTGCCCGTACCTGTCACCAGTCCGACCCGCACCTGACACGTCACTATTATTTCACCCGTTACGTCAATTTTTGGGTACCCGCCCGCGTGCAGGACTCTGGTATCTGGAAAAAAATATACTTAAATATATCTTGGACTTAGCAGTCCACAGTGCTTTCAATATGTATATATATTTTTTCCTGGTCAAAATATATTTGAGGCATGTTTTTAATATATTTTCGAAGGGCTTGAATATATTTTTCAAAATGAAAATAAATAAATAAATAAATAAATAAAATAAAATAAAACAAAATAAAATAAAAAGATGTTCCTCTTGGGCAATAAAATAAAATACCACAATAAATTATAGATATATTTTATAAATGTATATATATTTTATAGAAGACAAAAAAAGAAAAAGAAAATCAGAGGAAGAAGGAAGTAAAAAGAAAGGGAGAAAGAGTAGAAAGAGAGGAAGAAAAGGGGAGGAGGGGAAAGAAATAAAGGAAGAAGAGTTAGGTTAAAATAAAAGGGAAATGCTCACATTAAATAAAATATATTTTGTTGCACATGTATTACAATGGGATTTTTTTTTTATCTCACCATAAAAATATAAGTAATAATAATTATACCACATTAAATTACTGACTAAATTTATCATTGTACCTATACACATTATTATATTCATATGCTTTGTTCCTGGTTTTTTTTTTTTTTTTTGTCATGTTTAAAAGCTATATATATATATATATATATATATATATATATATATATATACACACACATTGCATGCATATTGTATATTTTTGTCAGTTTTGGTATGTTTTAAAATGCCTTTGTCAATTTTAGTATATTTAAAAAAACTGCCATTAGGAGTATTTCAGACTCCCAACAATTCATATTGAGAGTGCATGATTAATATCATTATATATGGCTGCCTAGAGCAAGAGACACTATAAAAAGCATGGATAAATGTTCACAGACTAATAGAATAATTATAGCTTCTTCACAGTTTAGTAATAACTCTGTACACGCTGCCTGGATGTTTGGGAGTGTGGGTGAGAGAGCACATGTCTTCGTACATGTGAGGCTTTTGATGTGAGTTGAGGGATGTCAGCTCTGTGATGATGGGAGGGGGACTGAAAGACTTCCCTGCCCTGATTACATCAGTTATCACCTCCGCACACCAGCAAACGTGTGTGAAAATCACTTATCGCTATGTCCCCACGTGTGTAAGGAGGTTACAGTGAACGGAAATGAAAGAAATGGTCTTTTCCAAGACATGGTGCCATTACCGAAAAAGTGCTTATAGAACTGAAAAATTGACTCTCTATTGGGTCCTAAAATCTGCGGGTGAACCATTAGTTTATTTTCCATTAGTTTAAAATAAAATCTGTTCCTTTTGACTGAAATTATTATATTTAAATATAATCATAAGTGTAAACTAATTGATATGCATTTTATTCATCATATATTCAAAATAGCTTCTTAATATTTGTAAGATTCATAAAGATCATGTTTATTTGTGCTCAAGTTATGTAGTAAGGAAGCTGCTTCCACCAATATATGGCTCTCAAGTCAGTCGAAATGCAAGCTGGATCTCATTGAGGTTCACAAACCAGCACCATTTTGGTGGAAAAGTGGTAAAAAAGAGAAATATTGATTTGATGAGTCCCCATTAACACCTGTTCCATTCCCATAAGGCATTTCTGGTACACTGTGGTCATTCTAAGCTGTAATAGCTGCTCAGCTGTGGTGATGGACTGCTGGATTACTGAATGAATTACTTTGCACCTTCTGATGGATTGTGGTGTGCTGTGCCCCGCTGGGCTTTTCATAAACAGCTCTGACTCTCCCATTCCTTCCCTCTGATTTCTGCACTTCTAATATGTCTGGAAGCTGATTGGTGAAGGTGGCTATGGTTTGTGATTGGCTGTGCTTGAGGCATGAGAAGTGGCATGATGCTCATATGTATAAATTATTTAAAAATACATAAAAGTGTAATTCTTACATACAGTGACTTAAAAACACTTTTTTATTGCAGGCAAGTTTAGTTTAAGTTGTAAAGCGTCATGTGGTGAAATTCCCCAAAACGTATAATTAATTTAAACATTATAATTTAATAATTAATGATATTAGTAAAAAGAAAAAGTTATTTCAAAAATTTTAAAAATGTTATTTAATTAAGCAAAAATTAAATTTAAATAAAAATAACAAACTTTAAAATATTTTTAAAAAACAAAACACCTTTTATTGCAGGCAAGCTTAGTTTAAGTTGTAAAGCTTCATGTGGTTCAATTCCCCAAAAAGTAATGAAATTTATAATTTAATGATTAATTATATTATTAAAAAAAGAAAAAATAATAATTTCAAGAATTTTAAATATGTTATTTAATTGAAAAATTGAAAATGTTATTTAATTGAAAATTTAAATTTTAAATACAAATAAAAAAAAAACTTAAAAATAAAAATGTAAATTATTTAAAATAAATTTAAATTTAAAATAAGACATATAGAAATATAGTTTTTAAAATAATTATTCTGATTTCTGTATCCTTTTTTTAATTATTTATTTATTTAAATTGGATACTCTTACTTGGAACATTGTTTAAATGGTTGTTTTCATCTGGAAACTTCTGAGGACAAAGATCATGGCAGGACTTTGGGTTACGCTGAGTTAGCAGGCTTATTATGTTTAAATGATTCAAGCGAGACACATTTGCCAATTCAAGCAAAGCATAACCTACTCCCAGTCAGAACAGTCAGTGGCTCCCATATCTCTGGATCTCATCAAAAGTACTGTTTCAAACACACAAACTCACATTTTTGGTCTAAATGACTCCATTTTATGAGTGGCTTGTCTCACCACCATGTACTGTCTGTTCGTTGACCTTCTTCTCAAAGTCTTCCTCTTGCATATTCATATGCACAGTGACATTAGCATTGCAGCTATGAAATATGTATGCTGTATGAAGCAAAGAGCACAATGGCTGCCCTTTCACATCCAGAGTCACTGGGGAAGGAGGCGAGGGAGTGTTTCTTGAAAAGTTTGGAGACTTTTTGTAAGGCTTTTGTGTCAGAATCTTGTGGGAAAGCCAAGTAGTTCCACACTTCGTAATAGAAAAAGTGGGGGAGAAGGAGGGTGGGCAGCTAAGGGCAGACAGCACTGTCTCTACGCCAGCTAACAGTTTAGAAAGTCATTTAAGTTCCAGACTCACACTGGGATTTGCGGACTGGATTAGACTGAAACTGAACTAGATATGCGCCCAGACTGATTTAGAGCCTAATATGAACCAGATTTTGAGCCTAAATTCTGTCAAACCCATTCAGACTGATGAGGGAATACTAACTCTAACTCTCTCTTCTACACATCCTTATTTTTCTTTGCCTCAGACTTAAGTTAGTCATTTTGTTGTGTAATTTGTTAATTTAAAATACATTAAAAATCTTATTTAATATTGAAAGTGTTATATTATTGATTGATTGGTTGGTTGGTTAGTTGGTTGGCTGGCTGGCTGGTTGGTTGATTGATTGATTGATTGATTGATTGATTGACTGATTGTTTGATTGATTGATTGATCCTGTAAAACCGCAAGAGTGATAGAATAAGAAGAAGAGTAAAACAGAAAGGAAAGGTGCCTCCTGTCTGCTATCTAAAAGTTCTCACAGGGGTCTCTCAGTTTGTGTGTGTGTGTGTGTGTGTGTGTGTGTGTGTGTGTGTGTGTGTGTGTGCGCGCCTCTCATTCTCTGCAGGGGGGTCAGTGAGAGGATGATGAGGGTGACAGCAGGTCACCAGACTGCATCATGGGAAGGCGGGGTGTTTCATTGCACTACAGAATTAAAGTCACCTTGAAATGTGTATGTGTGTGTGTGTCCTACAGTAATATATCAGCTGCATGAGCTTTTATCATTATACTATAATGATACATACAAGCATAAAAGCATGCAAATGCACAGCTGGTGTCAATCACACAATACTCTGAAAGCTGATTCTCAGAAGTCTTATCCAACAGGTTTAGTTACTTTGGAGGAAGCGGATATTCGGATGACTGTTCAAACACTGAAAATTTTAATGGGATATAACAGCATACCAAATCAAGTTGGCCTTGATGTGCTGACAAGTCTGATTTTAAGTGAGTGTGTATGTGTGTGACTGTATGTTTGTTGTGGGATTATGTGGGCATTGTTATGTCGTCATAAACTGAGCCAGTTATGCCCTACTTGCGCTCACTTATGATCTAATGATTTATTAATGATCACACACATAGCCATCGCCACATACATGTGCATAGACACATTGATGTTTCATTATATTGATACACAACTGTTCAAAAGTTTGGTGTCAGTCAATTTTTTAAAGAATTTTTTTTAAGAAATTCTTACTTTTTCAAACTTATTCAAGTACGCAAGAAATGTATAATGTTACAAAAGATTTTGATTTGAAAGAAATGCTGATTGTTATATTCATCAAAGAACCCTGAAAATGTGACACTGAAGACTGAAATACTGGCTGCTGAAAATTCAGCATTGCCATCATAGAAATAGATCACGTATTATATATTAAAATAGAAAATAGTTATTTTAAATTGTAATAATATTTCACAACATTTCTGTTTTTATTGTAATATTGTCTTAACAAGGCTGCAAAAAATGCAGCATTGGTGAGCATAAGAGACTTCTTTAAAACAAAAAAAAAAGTCTTTCTTACCTCTAACTTTTGAAAGGTAGTGTACAATCAGAAACCAAAAGCAGCCACAATACATCGCATAAATTAGGTGCCTTATCTGGAGAAAAATTACAAAAAATGAATACATAAAAGTGGCATCATGAATATAGTCCAGAATCAAATTTCAGAATAAACAGATTAAAGTACTCCACTGAGTTCTCATTAATCAAAGCAGACAGCTCTATAAAACCTGTTTTTTGAACTTCTGGTCAGTCATAGTATGTCCTGTCCAGCTGTCAGAGTTGACTGATTACCTGCTTTGTTTTAATATCTCTTACACTCCATTGTTGTTCTTATCATCACAATAAGCTATTTTTGCATTATTTCGGTGCATTTTGTGAATGTTGAATAATCAAAGTCCAAAATAACCAAAATAACTAAGGTCTGAGATTTGGGATTTGGCTTGGGATCTGATTTCACTTGATTTTTAATTATAGTATTACCAGAAGTTTGAGCATGGGTTCATGGAAGTTATTTACAGTGCCCTCCACTAATATTGGCACCCTAGGTAAATCTCAGCAAAGGTGGCTGTGAAAATAAATCTGCATTGTTTTAAATTATAATAATATTTTACAACATTTCTGTTTTACTGGAAAATTTGAAAATTTTTGATCTTTCATTCAAAAAATTCACAAAATTCTATCCTATCATTGAAGTAAAACAATTGAAAGTGGGGAGAAAATCTCATGATAAAATAAATGTTTTTCTCCAATGCATGTTGGCCACAATTATTGGCACCCCTGGAAATTCTTATGAGTAAAATCTCTCTGAAGTATATTCCCATTCATATTTACATTTTTTTTAGCATACCAGGAAGACTAGGAGCATGAAATTGTTCAGCTATGACTTCCTGTTCCAAAGATTTATAAATATAAAGAAAACAAAGGCCAAATTCCCTTAATCATCCATCACAAGGAGTAAAACCAAACAATAAAGTTCTGATGTGCAGAACAAGATTGTTGAGCTTCACAAAATAGAAAGTTGCTGTAAGACAAACGCTAAAGTATTGAAAATCCACATTTCCACCATAAGGGCAATAATTAAGAGGTTCCAATCAACTAAAGATGTTACAAATCTGCCTGGAGAAAGACGTGTCTATATCGTCCTAATGCACGATCAGGAGGAGAGTTTGACTCTCCAAGGATCACAGCTTGGGGTCAGAAAGCCTAAAAACAGCCCCTTCATCACCACATATTGTTCAGGAGGGTTACAAGAAAAATTCTCCTAGCTCATCCAAAAACAAAATCCAGCATATTCAGTTGTCAGACACGACTGGAACTTCAAATGGAATTGGCTTCTATGGTCAGATGAAACTAAAAAAATTGCTTTTTTAGCAACAATCCCACCAGATGGGTTTAATACAAACAGGGATAAAAAAGTACCCCATGCCCACGGTTAAATATACTACTGGATCTTTAATGTTGTGGGCCTGTTTTTCTGACGGAGGACCTGGACATCTTGTTCAGGTGCATGGCATCATGGATTCTCTCAAATACCAACAGATACAAAATCTAAAGCTGACTGCCTCTGTTAGAAATCTTATAATGGCTGTGGTTGGATCTTCCATCAGGACAATAATCCAAAACAAACATCAAAATAAACACAAAAATGGGTCACTGAGCACAAAATGAAGCTTTTGCCATGGCTGTCCCAGTCCTCTGACCTGAACCCTATAGAAAATGAGAGAGGTGAACTAAAGAGGAGAAGCACCAACATGGAGCTGTGAATCTGAAGGATCTGGAGAGATTCTGCATGAAGGAATGGTCTCTGATCTCTTATTAGGTGTTCTCCAAACTCTTCAGGCATTACAGGCGTAAACACAGGGCTGCTATCTTGGGAAAAGGACGTTGCAATAATTGGGTGCCAATAATTGTGGCCAATATGAAGTATAGAAAGCATTTATTTCACAATGAGATTTTCCTCCCACATTCAACTGTTTTACTTCAATGATAGGTTAGAATTTTGTGAATTTTTGGAATGAAAGATCAAAAGGACAAACAATGCAGATTTATTTTCACATCCACCTTTGCTCAGATTTACCAAGGGTGCCAATATTAGTGGAGGGCACTGTATTTATTTATTTATTTATTTCCCTTTTCAGAAATAATGATAGGACTAACAGTAAAGGCAAGATGTGTTTTATTTCATCAAAATGTCTTCTAGTGTCATATTCTGGTCTTCGGTTTTTAATGTGATGGCTGATATGGTCTTGGATTGTTTTGTTTTTTTTTTGTTTTTTTTGGTTTTTTAGGTTTATTAGGCTATAAAGTGAAACACTTACAGAAATTATTCAGAATTTGAACTTGTGATCTCGCTCATGATTCAGAGACCAGTAATTGTCTAAATATTCACACCATGACACACAAACACAAATGACCTGTTTAAACGTGCATGTTTGTGTAGATGTAAAAACACCCTCTGGTTACTTGTGCTTTCTGATTCATTTCTACTACGTGTCAAAATATATACACCTGTTTGGAGAAATTAGCCCTTCCTTCCTTGTTTACTAAATTCAGCAATGACAAAGTTATTCAGAACGTCACTTGTGACTTAATGCATGATTGGGTAACTCAAAGTCAGCTTGAAGGCCTCAGCTATGAATGAAAGATGTACAAATAAAAAAATTATTTGCTAATAAATCTGAATTTGAAAATCAAATCTAAGGTTACACTTTATTTTAAGGTGTCCCTGTTACAGTGTAATTATACATTTAAGTACTGAGTAATATTAATTAACTACATGTACTTACTATATGGTTAGGGTTAAGATTAGGGTTTGCCTTAGGTTTACTTGCATGTACAGGTGCATCTCAATAAATTAGAATGTCGTGGAAAAGTTCATTTATTTCAGTAATTCAACTCAAATTGTGAAACTCGTGTATTAAATAAATTCAATGCACACAGACTGAAGTAGTTTAAGTCTTTGGTTCTTTTAATTGTGATGATTTTGGCTCACATTTAACAAAAACCCACCAATTCAATATCTCAGCAAATTAGAATATGGTGACATGCCAATCAGCTAATCAACTCAAAACACCTGCAAAGGTTTCCTGAGCCTTCAAAATGGTCTCTCAGTTTGGTTCACTAGGCTACACAATCATGGGGAAGACTGCTGATCTGACAGTTGTCCAGAAGAGAATCATTGACACCCTTCACAAGGAGGGTAAGCACAAACATTCATTGCCAAAGAAGCTGGCTGTTCACAGAGTGCTGTATCAAAGCACGTTAACAGAAAGTTGAGTGGAAGGAAAAAGTGTGGAAGACAAAGATGCACAACCAACCGAGAGAACCGCAGCCTTATGAGGATTGTCAAGCAAAATCGATTCAAGAATTTGGGTGAACTTCACAAGGAATGGACTGAGGCTGGGGTCAAGGCATCAAGAGCCACCACACACAGACGTGTCAAGGAATTTGGCTACAGTTGTCGTATTCCTCTTGTTAAGCCACTCCTGAACCACAGACAACGTCAGAGGCATCTTACCTGGGCTAAGGAAAAGAAGAACTGGACTGTTGCCCAGTGGTCCAAAGTCCTCTTTTCAGATGAGAGCAAGTTTTGTATTTCATTTGGAAACCAAGGTCCTAGAGTCTGGAGGAAGGGTGAAGCTCATAGCCCAAGTTGCTTGAAGTCCAGTGTTAAGTTTCCACAGTCTGTAATGATTTGGGGTGCAATGTCATCTGCTGGTGTTGGTCCATTGTGTTTTTTGAAAACCAAAGTCACTGCACCTGTTTACCAAGAAATTTTGGAGCACTTCATGCTTCCTTCTGCTGACCAGCTTTTTAAAGATGCTGATTTCATTTTCCAGCAGGATTTGGCACCTGCCCACACTGCCAAAAGCACCAAAAGTTGGTTAAATGACCATGGTGTTGGTGTGCTTGACTGGCCAGCAAACTCACCAGACCTGAACCCCATAGAGAATCTATTGGGTATTGTCAAGAGGAAAATGAGAAACAAGAGACCAAAAAATGCAGATGAGCTGAAGGCCACTGTCAAAGAAACCTGGGCTTCCATACCACCTCAGCAGTGCCACAAACTGATCACCTCCATGCCACGACGAATTGAGGCAGTAATTAAAGCAAAAGGAGCCCCTACCAAGTATTGAGTACATATACAGTAAATGAACATGCTTTCCAGAAAGCCAACAATTCACTAAAAATGTTTTTTTTTTATTGGTCTTATGAAGTATTCTAATTTGTTGAGATAGTGAATTGGTGGGTTTTTGTTAAATGTGAGCCAAAATCATCACAATTAAAAGAACCAAAGACTTAAACTACTTCAGTCTGTGTGCACTGAATTTATTTAATACACGAGTTTCACAATTTGAGTTGAATTACTGAAATAAATGAACTTTTCCACGACATTCTAATTTATTGAGATGCACCTGTATATATACACACACACACACACACACAGTATATAGGTAGGTAGGTGAGTGGGTGGGTGGGTTGGTTGACTGACTGACTGACTGACTGGCTGACTGACTGACTGACTGACAGACAGACAGACAAACAGACAGACAGACAGACAGATAGATAAAGCTGTCCTTGAAAACTAAATATTTACTTTGAAGAAACATTTTTGGCAGCTGAAGAATATCGTACATTGAAATAATATTAAATCACTCTCTTTTTTTTTGTTTTTTGGAAAAATTTTCACACGTTGAAATGATCACACCTCATTTTTCTCAGGAAGAGAGAAAACTTTACCAAGCATGATCTGTAAAAGCGCCTGATCTCCATACAATCTTTCTTAATCACGCAAGCTCATATGCACACAAACATTATGACACACCATTTCCTGAGAAATTAAATCTACGGCAAGCAAAGACAAATTTCCACAATTGGTTTTTGTTCAGGTAACCCCCACCCACAAAAAAATCCCAACCAAGTCATCAAATGCAGCGTGCGAAGATAAGACCAGCTGTTCCTCTCTGTCAGGTGTCGTTGGTTGGGTGTGGGCCTCTGGATAGTGAAAATCAGCTTTACTGAATTGTTTGGGGTTCTTAAAGCACTTTGTTCAGGGTTATGTACGAGGATTTCTCAGAGGCATGTCACAGCTTGCCACACGCCGCCAGTGTATTTGCATTCGGTTTGGTGTGGGTGCATTTATCCATTTACTTCCTTTAATAAAATGCATTTGTGTGTTGCGATAGATTCAAGTTTTAGCCATGTTTTTTGGCCTTGTTTAGTGTACACACAAATTTATGCCTTTATTTCTATAGTATAATGTTAAGAAACTGCTATCTTCCTCTCAGTTATACCGTGTTTGTGTGTGTGCGTGTGTGTAAACCAGTTCCCGGCCCCACCAGAGCAGGTTAGGGCAGTTCTCATGTTTACCTGCCTACCGTTTTAGCTCTGCCTCTTCTCTCTCACTTCCTGTATCAGGTGTATGCATGTGTGCGTCAGGAGTTGGCGTCCCAATGCACGATAGGATGGCCAGGGGGCCCTGGACTGAAATCCTCACTTGAAGACCACCGGGACACCTTACAAAGTTTACAGGACATCAGGGAAATTTTTAACCTGTGGCCACAGGTACAAAGTCCTCTTATTTTCTTTTTTACTTTCTCTCATTCACTCTCCCCTTCTCATTTTCCCTCTGCCGGAGCGGTTGGATTACCTGTTCAGGTAAGCAGGAGAAATACACCGGTCTGAGTATATTTAGTCAGCACATTTTGTCTGTAACTTTCACCTGATACTGATTTTTGTTTGATAATCATGTACTTGCTGACTCAGCACAGCTGTG
The DNA here is from genome assembly GCA_039654775.1 of Spinibarbus caldwelli. Lineage (NCBI taxonomy): Eukaryota > Metazoa > Chordata > Actinopteri > Cypriniformes > Cyprinidae > Spinibarbus > Spinibarbus caldwelli. The sequence goes on from CM077241.1 coordinate 15,128,481, forward strand.
GAGAAACTTTCTTTGTGTATAAAGCAACATGAACCCTTTGAAGTCACAAAGCCTATGAAAATGTGTGTGTTTGCGAACATGGAGATGTGTGTAAACATGGCGCAGGTGTTGATGTTCATATATCTGTAATGTAAACACCTTAGATTGACCATCGTCATCATTATTCTTTGGGTTAGAGTGAGTTTGTGTCAGCGGTTTTGACCACCAGCTGTTTAGCCGGGAAAACCAAGAGCATGCCACCTGTCAGTATGCGTGAATGTGTGTGTGTGTGTGTGTGTGTGTGTGGAAATGGGAAATTATGGCCTCGCTTTTACTATGTTTACTGTTATCTTTATTGAATTTTACTGTATATGGTATAATTCCTAGGATTTATCAGTGATAAGACATTATATGTAGTGTAAAACATCAATCAAAATACTAGTCACCTGCTAGTATATTATATTATATTATATTATATTGCATCACATGATCATATAATTAAAAAAAAAATTAATTCAAAATATTTTAAGATTTAAAAGACTATTTTTGAACCACACTATATATGTGGCATAACATCAGTGGAACAAAACGTTGGCATAGAAAGGGACGGATAGGTTGATTGAGGCAAGAGCCTAAAGGAACAGAATAAAAACATGTTGGAAGAAAAGTGGGTTAAAGAGGAAGATGGGAGGAGAGGGGTTCATATAGAAAGAGGAAGAAAACGAAAAGGTGGGGGTGAGCTATGTACATTTCCATATGAACACTTATGTAAATCTCCCCACGCTACATTGGTGTGAAGTTTTGATGTTTCTCTCCTACATACCAGAAACATGTAGCCTCATTTCTCATACAGAATGTGTTTGTTCAAAATGTCTCTTCTGAGATGCATTTCCATCGTTTGTAATTATTTCCCTCATGCACTCACTCACTCAGAACACCCACTTATGTCATCTCTCTATGAGTGTTATTTTTTGTGTGCAGCTATGCTCATTAATATCCATAATTTCCACTGAATAGTCATTATATATGCATTAATCACTGTATGGATTTATTGCATTACTCATTAGCTATATGACTCAACAGTTGAATGTCTAATCAAAAGAGAACCCCAAGGCTCCTTGTTAGGAACTATATCTCCACCATTCAACCCTGTTCAACAAAATGAGTACATAATATTTTGTGTGTGTGTGTAGATAGATTGTCTACACAAACAAATAATTTTGATAATATTTATTGCTGTAACATAACAAAATCACACAAATATGTTGTTCAACTCTTCATTCAGGGTTCAGGTTGAAATCAGAGTATCCAAAGTTTTAGATACACTGTGGAATGTTCTTCAAAAACATGTCTGAACAAAGCGTGGTGAAGTCAAATACAGATCCACAGCAGGACTGAGAGCAAGAGATCCACCCTGCTGCCTCTTTTCTTACAGTTCTGCCTTCATCAGGCAGGTCTATCTGTTCTATTCTATCAGAAGCACAGGTGGTATTGCAAGGCTGAGATGTTATAGGGAAACATGCCATCTATAAGAATTTTCAATAGTGGTCTTAGACTTTTGGTCCCCACTATATATTTTTGTGTCGCGTTTGCATTAATTCCTTCAGTGATGCATTGTTGTGCACTTTGTGTGGTGGGAAAGTATGCGTTTGTCTGCGTTGAGTGATATAAAAGTGCTGACACACAACACACACACACACACACACGACAAGGCTGATTAGGCACAAATGATTGAACCATTAATACACTCTATGTTCTGTGTTTGTCTCTATGTTCCTTCCATTAAGCCATTTATTGAGGATATTTTCAGCTTTTTCAGTCATTAAACATTGATCCCATTGGATCTAAGATTAAACTGTTATTTTTATGTGTGTAGCTTTCTGGTTGATTGTGCACGTTAATGCCATTAACACTGTTTTATGCTTACCACAGCTTTCTTCTGGGCCAAAGGTCACCCAAGAAACAATATTATCTCCTCAGAGGAAAATATGAGAGAAGGAGACAGAGTTGAAGGAAAGAAAGTAAAATGTAACAAGTAGCTATTAAGTCCTGTCATTCTGTTTGTTTAGAACAATGGATTTTTCACTAGAAGTGCCTTTGAATGCGGGAAGACAAAAGAAAATGGAAAATTCCAATTGAATAAGAGCCGCAGGGTAAAAGCGATTATTTTGTGTGCGTGTGTGTGTGCGTGTGTGTAACGCAATGCAGTCGCATACTCAAGCCATATCGTCACTCTGAAGGATCATTAAAGAGATGATGATTTACGGAGAACGCAGGGTTGCCAGGTATAACTGTGTCCTTGGCCACACTCCTTTATGGGTGAGTGTGTGTCCACTTATATAGTTCTGGTTAAGCTCAGATCAGATTACAGGGAAGCAGACAATAAAGCTATTCTCATGCATTCACCTGCAGTGCACTGTCATTCAAAAGTTTCCTGTTCAAATCAACAGTGGGTGACTTCACAAAATCGGAGAAGCCATATTTAAACTCACAGAAAGATATAAAGAGACTGTGAGAGTGTACACTCTGTGTTCAGCGCAGAGATTGTACTTAGTGAGACACTCCAGACTAAATTTTATGGGAGTAATAATATTACACTCCCACCGTAACCATACAAACTCTCACGTGTGAACGAGTTGTCTGTACTACAACAGGTGTGGTGATGCATTCAATCTTATGCAAGAACATCCTGACCACAGCACTTCTTTAACAAGATAAAGTAATAAGTTAAACATTTGTCATTATTTACTCGCCCACGTCATACCAAACCGGCATGCTGCTGTTTTTACTGTGGAACATTTTTTCATTTATTGTAAAATGACAGTTTATAGAGACTCTGTCTGTCAAGCTCAAAAAAGCTCACTTTTGCCTTTCAAAGGTAAATAAATAAAGTTACAGGTTCAGAATGACATGAAGATAAACCTAGGAGTTTATGTAAACTCAGCTTCATATAAACACATAAATGCAATTCTTTTCACTAGTAAATGAAAGGCTTACATTAAGCCTTAGTTATTTAGCTGGAAGCAGTTACAGGTTTAACTGCTTCCAGAAACATCCAGAATAATGCTAGCAAAGTAGCTGTTCTCTGTGTGACCATGCTAAAAACTTCCACTGTATAAGTGCCAGTTATAAAATTACTTTTTTCCCCCCTCCAACTAGGTTTATTAAGAATCTCAGGTGCAATATTGATATTTCTGTTGCCAGTGGAATATAAAATGAGTTTTGGATCAGTCTGATATTTATCCTTCTGCCAGCTCAGGGAATTAAAAATAGAGTAAGAGCAGAAAGGGCAGAAAGTAAAAACTCATTTATGCTGCCCTCTTTTTGCTAAACTGTGTCTTTGGGTGTGTGTGAACTGCCTTTCCAGCAAACACAGCTAACAAGATTATTATGTGGACACACCTATTTGCCATTAATGACGGTTCCTTTCTTCTTCTTTTTTGTAACGTGCTCCTCCCATACAGGTGGATGGCTCAAAACGCAACCTGACACAACAAAGCCCTCCAACCACAAAGATTCAGTAACGCTTCAACACAATTACACAATGAGTGATCAGGAAGAGGAGGGTGCTGTGGCAATGCCCGTTTGTGGTGCAACAGGAGTCAGTCCCACCTCCCCTCCTCCTGACCTTTGCCATGTCTGTGGACAACGGCACCTACAGGAGGAGAACCACGAATATTCCTACAAAGAGGAGGTGGATGATGACCTCATGTGTCACATCTGCCTTCAGCCTTTGATCCGGCCCTTGGACACCCCCTGTGGACATACCTATTGCCAGGAGTGCCTGACAAACTTCCTGCTGGAGAGCGACTTCTGCCCGGTGGACCGCACTCCGCTGATGCTGCAGACCTGCCGCAAGTCCAGCCTGCTGGTGCACAAGCTGCTGGATAAACTAATGGTGTTCTGCCCCTTTACCGAACACTGCACTGAAGTAATGCTGCGGGGAGAAATGGAGGGACACATCAGGAGCCGGTGAGAAAATCACCCTCAGAGCTGTTTTTGATGTGATAATAGTGATCTTAACAAGATTTGAGCTTCTTGATGAAATTTAGGATAGTGGTAGTCAGGTTTGGAAGACGTACAATGTGATTTAGCCAAGTAGAACATGGATCTGCCTCTTTTGTTGGTCCTGGAGCAGTACTGCTTTCATCATTACTCAATTACTACCAGGGGCACAGCCACCATTATGAGTGTTTTTGAGAAATATCATTGTTTTTTGAATTTTTATTTTACCTGAAGCCAAACAGTTGCAACAGTTGAAGCAAACACTAAGCAGCCATCTTCCTATGGCAAATGCCTATTTACTTGTCAACAAATCATTTAGGACTTTTTGGCCTATCAAATATAAAATAGGTAATGTTACTTTATTAAAGGGTTAGTTCACCCAAAAATGAAAATTCTGTCATCAATTACTCACTCTCATGTTGTTCCAAACTCCTTAATACCTTTGTTCATCTTCGGAACACAAATTAAGATGTTTTTGATTAAATCTGAGAGCTTTCTGACCCTCCATAGACAGCAAGGGTACTAGCATGTTCAAGGCCCAGAAAGGTATTAAGGAATCGCTAAAATGGTCCATGTGACGCCAGTGGTTAAACCTTAATTTTATGAAGCTACAAGAATACCTTTTGTGCGCAAAAAGTATTCTAGTAGCGTCATAAAATTAGAGTTGAACCACTGCTATATATATATTATATTATTATTATTATTGATGTCCTTACTACCATTCTGGGCCTTGAATGTTGTAGTTGCTGTCTATGGACTATAATTGTGTCTGCCCATTTTCAGACCTTTGTACGTCCCTGATCCCCATTCCCCACCATGAAGGTGCGGTCGCATTTCCCGTCGCTCAGAGGAAAAAAAAACAGGACCAGATGTGAAAAAATATCATGAATTAAATTTGGGTATAATGACAATGAATTGAACATCCAAAGCTATTCTGCCAGCCAGCAATCAAATCAACCCTAAATAACTGCTTTCCAAACAGACTTTTTTATTGAGAAGTTTATAATGTTGAAGTAAAGTGCTGGCTGAGTAGTCGCTGCTCGTCCTTCTGTTTTGTTTTGTTACTAAGTTACAAGTCTCTGCCCACACAAAGGTCACCGATGAACATCAACCAAGAGGCTTGTTATTGATCGTTGCTGTAAATATTCACAGGGAAATGTATTCACCACCGGAAGTTTATCTGGCCAAATTGCATCACACCAATTCCCATTGAACTGACTAAATTTTGTTTGTGAAATTTTGCCAAGCCACAGTAAATGTGACCACACTTTAATGTTTACAACCAGATGAAATCATGAAAAAATAGTGGTGGGGAGATAAATATGAGGTCATCCCTAGAACCTAAAACTAAAACCATAAAGTCTTATTGGTTAAAAAATGTTTTTCAGTTTCAAGGATGTTGATTCAGACATGCAGTCTTAAGGACATTTTCAGTATGGACTCGTCTTCAGATGTCTTTATTTAAGGGTAACATGAAGGATTGGCAAAGCACAGTTTAAGGTATTGAATTGTATAAGCAAGTTTGAATTGCTGAATGTGACTGATGTATTCACGCTTCATCTTCTCATTGGCATTCATAAGCAGCCCTTCATTCATTGTCATTCATAAAAGACTCTTGTCAGTGATTTGCCTCAATAGAAGACATGTGTCAAGCACATCTCCGTCTGCGTGCATGCATTTGTTTGTTTATTTCGTTAGAGGATTCTTTTGTTCTCCACTCCTCAGAGGTAGCAACCCCACAGTGACCTCTGTTTAACCGACTAAGATATCTTCCACCTCAGTGCCTTTGGGGACGTTATGCTAACTAATGGTTTTTATTGGAACGCTCCCTCACTCTCGCCATTTACAGGATGGTAGAGTCTCTGTCGTTCCTGTGGACTGTTTCTGAATCATTAGTGCTCCACAAGCCTGAGGGCCTCTGTTGAAATTAAATGCATTTTGTTACTGGCGTTAAGTTTCCCTCATTTAAAATTCCACTTACGGAAACATAATCAACTTGCCCTTTTCTCCAGTCAACCAAAAACCCACACTTGCTTCTTTCCATACTATTGCTCCTCTCCCCTCCCACATCCTTCTCTTTTTATACTGGGCTCTTGGGCTTTTAGTTCATCTTTCTTTGTCTTTCTCTTCCTCTCCCTGCTTTCTCCAATGTGGTCTGGTCTCCAGTGGCCTTAGTTGGTTCAGGACTGTAAAGTTGGACAACATTCAAAATGGGACGAGACTTAAGTTGAACCAGAACTGGTGAGGACCAGCCAAGGACTCTTTCTACGTAAGAATGGCCTTCCATTCACTTCAAACTTTTTTTTTTTTTTTGAGAACTTTTGTACAAAGTACAAAGCTCCTCTTGATTCCATGCATGTAAGCTCAAGAGATGTATTTTTCAGCATCAGCTACTACAGATTGTGTTTGTGTCCCAGCATTTGTGGTCATGTGATGTTAAACCGTGAGGCTTCCTTCATACTGGTGACTCATAACTATGTGGTGAGAAGATCTGGTGTACTGAGTTAGTTTTGATTGCTGCTTTAATGTGTTTTAGCTAGTTTGCATGTGCCCTGGAGTTTTGTATCAAATGTTGAGAACTTTGTATCTTGAACTGTATGTTGGTCTGTGTCACTTTTTTGTGTTTGCAGTCAAGCGAGTCTAGATGTACTTTGTCTCTCAGTGTGCATAAGCATGTGCTTGTGTCTGCATGTATTTGGCGGTGTACAGACTTTCCTGGAATCCTAGATCAGATCTGGGTAGAGAGGAGGGAATGTACCGCCTTAGGCTGTCCTTGGGCTCTTAAGGACATGCAAGATTGAAGAATATTCAAGCTATAAATGGAGTCTATCTATCTATCTATCTATCTATCTATCTATCTATCTATCTATCTAGACAGAAGACATCCATGTCAATCTGTCTCTTTCTGTCTAACGATTCGTCTGTTCATCTATCCATGCATCCATCCTACTGTCCATCCATCCATCCATTCATCCATCCTCCACATGTCTACCCTCTACACACACGTACACAAACACACACACTGCTTCATAGTTGAATGAATCGTTGCGTTGCAGAGGGGGGTGGTCTTTGCCACATGCTCTACCCTTGAGGCATTCGGACAATGATAGATGGACCACCCAAGCCTGCATCTCCCCCTCTCTCCCGTGTCAAGATGGTTTGCTCCAGTTCTCTCTCTCTCTGTAGAGCATGCTGCAGTATAAGTCAGACGCTGTGTTGCCACACTCACACATACTCTCTCTCGCTCTCTCTCTCTCACATTCACAGCAGCATGTGGGCTCGTGAGCGTAAATCCTCTTACTCTTGGACGATGCCCAGGACAGATTAGACCGCAACGCAACCATCGCACCCGACCGGCGTGCCAGCAAACGCCGCTCTCTGCCTCCAATTCTCCTTCTACCTCACCCTTCTCTTTTCTTCTCCACCTCGGCTCCTGTCCACCTGCACCCGTTCCTGCCTCCTTTTCTTCTCGAGTCTTTCTTCATCCTGCACTCTGTTCTCCTCCGCTGGCAGCACTCCCAGTCTTTACCTCTCCCTCTACTGCTGCTGATCTCTCTACTGCTGAGATGACCGGGCTAAAAGCCTGAGGGAGGCGAGGAAAGAAAGAAAAGTGGAAAGACAAAGAAACAAGAAGAAAAGGAAAAGGAAGAATAGCTATTTTTACTTGAGAGAAAGGCGGGAGGGGGGGCTCAGAACTGTAGTAGAGGTGGAGGAGCAAGGGGCAGGGAGGAAGCCGGATAGGAAACATTGCATTCAGCCTAGAGAAAGAGAAAGAAAGCAAAAGAAAGAGAGACTCAAGACCCTGGAGAGAGAGGGTCATGAAGGCTCTGCTGCTGTTGGTTCTGCCCTGGCTCAGTCCAGCAAACTACACTGACAATGTGGGCAACCTGCACATCCTCTACTCAGAACTGTGAGTAACACACACATTGGTTCGCGGCAATGTCCGTGTGCGTGTCCGGTGTGAGTTGCGTCTCATAAGTACCATCTCATCTTCTAGTCTTATACAGGACAAGTCGCACTGTACCCCATCCCATCTAGTACTGCAATGTGTGCATCTGGTTGTGTGTATAGGTGTGTGTTTGTGTGTGTGCGTGCATATCCATACATCATTCTCAAAGACCTGCATAAATCCCAATTGATCCCATTTCCTACCTAAACAATTGCTTGCATATCTGTTTGTGCATTGCTTGCATATTTGTGTAGAAGTTTCTAGATGTATTATAATGCCTAAAATGTAATGGAAAATGGAAAAATGCATCATGTTGTGCTTTTTATTGTAGTTGTGTGGCAAGGGAACAGTATAGAGGTGGTTATGGTTGCGTTTTATGATGAAGCAGGTTTTGTTTTGATGCTACCAAGCAGTGAGGGACACTGCAGCATGGCTGAGATGACATAATGTGTGTGCGCAGGTGTGTTTTCGCATCAAACAGTCAGGAGAATTTGGATTTCTGACATTTTAGGAGGTTTTTATTGTCAAATATCATATATTTGTTAGATATAAAATGTATGTTGTCTTTGCACAGGGAAAAAGGACTAAGCGCTCAGTTGCTAGGCACACCATTCAGAAAAAAACAAAACACAGGTACTCAAACACCCACAACTGCATATTCAGTCACTCTTGGAGCTGCACGGAACATAAAACATTCAAGCTGAACTTCTCTCTTGGGGCAAAAAGCACCACACACTCCTTAAAAGAGTAAAATATATGCTTTTACGCGGCAGCAAACACCGTAAGAGCTTCTTCATTGTGCACTGCACTGTTAAAAAGACACTTCTGTATTCAGCGCGAGAGTACCAAGTGTGTTTGGGTGAAAGCTGGTTATATTGATCCCGGGTCTTTGGCAGAAACACAATTGTGCCATGTAAGTGTGTGTGAAAGGCTGGGCGTAGTACAATAGACTGCATTACAAATCCTCTCTGCTTTTAGAGTCTAGACTATACACAACACAGACATGCTGAAATTGGTGTGTATAGCATAGAAAATAAAGAAAAGGAGGATTGGAGTGGAACAGGACAGTGAGGTGTCTTCAGAGGGATGAATGGTGAGTAAACAGATAAGGTAATTTCCTGCACCATCTGTCCATGCGGTTGTTTGGCTTGGACCTCTTAGGATGAGGTCTTTCTGTCTTTCGTCTCTGTGTGAGTCACCGTATGAGCCGTGTTTTATGATTTATGTCCCTGTGTGTGTGAGTGTCATGGGTAGATGTGCATGCATTGAAAAAAGAGAAGGGAGAGGCGTTGTGTAGTCCGTTTTTGTTTGGCTGGCTGATGGGAGCACGGTCGTTCGTCTTCATCATATATAATGACAGAAAGCTTCTATTCTCATCTCTCTCACACACACTGGCCTTCTTTCTTGTATTTCAGCTAGTTGTGTTTTGCTTTGCCCAGAATGTCTCTCTTCATTTTTTACATATCAGTATCTATTCCTTCCTGTCTTTCTTTGTTATCAGATGTTGAACTTCTCGCAAATTTCTCTGTAGCACTATGGTGGACATTGACTCATGGATAAGAATGATAGCAAAATCAATTACACACATGCTAATATCTTGTATTAACATCTGTCTCAGGTGATCTAGTCACAAGTGTTCATGCCAGACAGGTTTCTTGGTATTTCATTTAACCAATCTGCTGTCAAATATACTTTTAGCACTTTCCATATGTTTTGCACTCCAAATTGTTCAATAAGACACTTATTTTCTTTAAAAACTACACATAACCAGTAAAGTAAACCCTTGTTTTAGTGCAACTGATGATTGAGAGGCGAGTATGAGGTCCTTTTATTTTTTCTGGGACAAATGCGACGTGGTCCATTGTGTTTCTGACTACCTCCGTATGTCATCTGAGTGTTTGGATCGCAACTGTTTTGGACCATGTTTACAATTGTATATAGAACTGACCACTTAATGTTAATACCAGGTGTAAACAGTGTCTGTCAGAGCCAATATCCTGAATGTTTGATCTCGACTGAGGCTGCCCATCTTCCTTTGACTACACACGCGCACACGTTTCCTTTCTCTCTTATGCTTTGACAT